>JAXQQM020092098.1:0-38626 GCA_034641835.2 Pinus albicaulis | reverse complement strand
CTCCATCAGCCACCTTGAACCTGTCATCCACTACTTCCCCTTTAAGAATCCCCCATGTGAAAAGGTCCTTAGAGTATTCCATCATGAGTTGGGAATCCCAATAAGGATCCAAGCTCTCCAAGAATGACAGCGCTGTAGAGGTCTGAAATGCTGCCCTTATCATATAATGGCTCCCTTCTTTGACATCCTTGATATCAAAGTCACATGCTGGAGCATCATCATCTTCCTTTTGTTGCCCCAATTACAACTGATCTTGCCTAAGACAAGATTGAAGCATATGGAAATCAACTTCCCCTCGGAAAGTCCTTGTCTTCCAAAACTTCCTCCTTTTGGCCCATTCAAACAAGAGGGTTAGGATCCCCTTGTCATCTTCGAAAATCTTCTTTGTGAATGGAGAGATCATGGGCTGCCCCAAAGATATGGAGTTTCCATGTGCCCTAATGCTCATGCCATCATAGATCTCTGATTTCTCCTTTCTTAGCGCAGGTTTCTAAGTAGGAGTTAGCAATGACCCTTTCAGGAAACTGCTCATCTCTCTCCTGAATTCATGGGAGATTCTCTGCACTCTGTTATCTTCTCTCAAGGCTCCCTCCTTAGCCAAGTATGTATATGCTGCCCATAGTTGAGAGAATACTTTAGATTTCCTCCTATCAAGAGGTGCTCCTGGTAAAGTATCTCCTTGCAAAGAGGGGTCAAGGCATAGAGTAGAATGAGGATGTAGGTAGACATATTGCCCCTACCTTTAATGCATAATTCCTCTTGCCTACTTTGTGTTTCAAATCTTTGAAACATAGAAGGATCCATGCTCTTCTTCTTGTGATGCCTTTCCTCCTCTCTTCCTTCTTCTATCATTAAGATCTCATCATGTGACAATGACGGTACATGCTGCTCATGTGGTGTACTAAGAGCTCTATGTGTGAGATCTTGTGGAGCTCCTTGCAAGAGTGCAAGAGTTTCTTCTCTTGGAGCAGCTACCCCAACTTCTTCTTCATGAGGTGCCTTTGTTTTGACTGCATTATCATCTCCTGCCTCCTCCTCCTCTTCAATAACTGAAATTGTCCCATCATCAATGAGAGACATTAGATCTTGGTCATCTATTGAAGGAGAAACCTTCATGCTTTCGTCTTGAGAAGAGGATCCTTCACTCAATGGAGATCTTGCCCTTGGAAAGGCATCAATAAAACTTACACCTTCTTCCATGGTCTTCAAAAAGGGATTTGGATTCATAGACCCTTCCAACTCATGCAAAAGATTCATCTAAGGTGGTTTGACAATATCAACGGAAGATGATACACATGGAGCTTCATCAAACCTTTCTATCAATCTTTCAATAAACCTTGCATAAGTAGGTGTATTGGAATTTTTCAAGGAAAAAGACTCAAAAAAACACCAAACATATGCTTTACCTTCAAAATGCAATGCTGTTGCTTTGATGGCTTCAATATTTGAAACTTGATGTTGTTGCACAAAGTTATCCAGCTCCTCCACCCAAACCCTGACTGGACATTTAGGTGATCCATCAAAGATAGATAGATATAATCTACCCTTACCATGTTGCTCCTCCTTTGTAACTTTTCCCTCCTTGATCTTGAAAAATCCTTGGAAGTTCAATTTATCATTGAACTCCTTGGACTGAGCTTCATACTCCTCCAAATACTCTCTAAGAGTCTCCTTCTTAGGCACACCTCCTTTCTTCCTCTTCATGAAGAAATCAAAGATAGAACGCTGAAGATTTGGTGATATGGCTGAGTGCACATATCCATGAGATGAGGATTCAGAATTTTCCTCATGTATAGATCTTGTAGATCTGATCAGAAGATCTTTCTGCTCTTGAAAATTTCTAGGAGTTTCACTGCTTCTCCTTTCTTCTTCTTGTTCAACCTCCTTGGAGAGGTTCTTATTAGATCTAAAATCTGATAATATTAAACCCATATTATTCATAATTCTGACCTTTCTCCTTTTTTTACATCACTTTGTCTTGAAGCCACATATTGAGCCAAATATCTTGCTCTAATACCACTGTAATATCCCTTTTTCAGGAACAACTACATATTGGGAATAATATGAGTTATTACCAATGTGGATCTATAGCCATGTACCTCATAAATGTTTAAAAACACTTAAAATTTAGTAAAATATACAGCGGAAAATTTATACAACGTTTTACAAGGCAAAAGGTGGGGAAAAGTGAGGATTTAGGCCCTAAAACGTGTGTATTCAGAGATATGCGTAAAAATAAGATGGGAAAGTGGTTGGATATGATATATATGGTTTTTAGGGACTCACATGTTGAATATCAGCAAAAAAAAAAAAAAAATCTAAGTTAAACAGTTCCTCCTTTCCTAACTAGGCTAGAAAACCCTAATTTCCCAAGACTAGAATTATGCAGAAATTTACTGAAGCATATGAGTGTTATTTTCTGAAGGGTATGACTCAAATAAGGTCTGAATATTGACAAATAATATCATGGGCAGAAATCATACACTTTATAGAAGAATAATGAAAGAATACAGAAGAAATCCTCAAGAAAAAGGTGCTACAACCATGTAAAAAGACTGCATAATAGTGACAACATTATTTTAGGGCTGAAGTAGTAGTTTATTGATTCTTAAGATATATATCATATTTTTACATAAAAATATATATCAAATATAGATCCATGTACAAGTAGAGCTGATCTATACATTCCCCTTGGGGTTTTGCTCAAAACATGAAGCACCGGAAGTAGATCTGAGATCTAAAACTTCAGATCTACAGAATGATTCAGAATTTCTGAATAATGCCAGTACATAGCAAATAATATCTGAAACAAACCTGGATTGTATGGCCAATCCATGGATCACCACAGTGAGAGGAAAAACCCCAACACCAGAGATCTCTCCTCCAAAACCCTGGCAAAACACCCTGCAGCTATAGATCTGCAAATAATGCTATCTTAGGGAGAGAGACAGCACTGTAGCTTCTGAAGATTATTTGGCCTGATGCCAAGATGTAGATCTGAAGTATAATCAGCAAATGAACTCTTCCAGGAGGTTAAAAGACACACTCACTGAGAAGAGCCACTGCTATCATCTAGATCTAAGCAGATCTAGTATTCCACTTGCTGCAGCTCATAAGACAGCTCAACCCTCAACATGAGCAGTGTTGTAATGTAAGGTGAAGCTTTTCCCAAGCCTGATAGTGGAAAATTTTAGCACAATTATCCTCCGATATTTGCTCAAGGAAGGAGGTGGGATTCCTAAACAGGAAGTCCCAACAAGGGATGTCTAAGCAGACAGACCTTCAGAAATAATATTCAACAACATTTTCCTTGCTTCCCTCCTCTTCCTTTTATAATATAAAAGTCTTGCAAAACCCTAAACCACCTTGAATCACTTAACCCTTTTTACATTACAACCTCCTTCTAGAACTGTGTTGTCCCTCAAAGAGGTTCAATGCATCTAGACTGCGTTGTTTGACTTGGTCAAATAGGATCCCCTCTTGTGATTTAGCCCCTTTCACACATGCAGATATAATTTACATAGCCCATATATGTCTTTGTTCACATAGGTGTTAGGGTCCCGTGATTTGGCCGATTGGCTAGCCAAATGACGATGTAACATCAAACCAAGCTTTGGAGCCCAAGGACCTAGCCTTCCTGGACTCAGAGAGGGCTCTCTCTATATGTGTAAAAGATGTCGGTGTGTTTACTTGCGGTGTTCTGATATTAGGCTAGTTATGAAGTATGTTTTTAGTTTTTTGGTCTTTTAAGTTTGTGAGGGATGAAACTAATCAAATACATAAACTGGATAACAAGATGTAGATAAATTGGGCTATGGGGTCAAACAGGTCAAGGAAGCTATGAGGTGATGATGTAAAGTTGCTGTAGGGCCGATTTGATTCACGGTAGAAGGGATCACTGGGAAAAATGGATTGAATGGACAACAAGTTGGTGAAAGACAAGGGATTTCAAGTGTAACTAGTTAATAGCAGACATAAACATGTAATAGCAAGCCATTAATCATGCTAAGTGTAACTATGAGCTAATTAATACATAGAAATCAAACATTCCAGCCATACATAGAGGTATAAGACCTTCTAACTTTGGGAAATGGCTATCAGACTTTGGGGAAAACACATAAGACAAACTAACAACTCATAAACTACGCCGGAACGCCTAAACATAGTCTCTAAGTCATTGGGCACTTTGACAAACAATCTTTCATAGTTTTAGGCAAAGGGCTAGATCGGGACTAGGCCTCCTTGGTTCAACAAGATGATCAACAAATCAGTCAAAGAGAAAGTTTTATGGACAGAACTATGGGAAGCTTATAGGTAGGTAGGGCAAACCATACATCCTAATCAACATACATAGAACTTATGAATAAAACTTAGCAACAATACCTTAAGTTACTAAAGAGCAGCTAAGAATTCTTTAGCATAACTAAGGAAGAAGAAAACATCAAGCTATGAAGATTCAGGGATTTTGAGGTGCCTCCATGGGCATATCTCAAAATCAATCTCTACTAATCTATAACAGCAAGAAATATGTATTATGAATGAAAACTAGAAGACAAAAACATATAAAGAAACACTATACCATTCTACCATGTCAAGGAATCCATCAACAATCCTTCATCATTCCTTAAAAGCATCCAAGAGGCAGTCCAAAAATCATAACTCAAGTGTATTCTTCAAAGCTCATATGACCAATGTATTAATTCTTCTCTCAAGTTCAGCCTCTGATTTACAATGAGAGCCATGGAATAAATAGGCTTGAGGGAGGAAAACCTCATGGAGCAACTAGCTATCCCATTGGCCAAGTCAAAATATCTAAACTTGTCCTTGAGGCTTTGCAAAGCCCAAGGCACAAAATATCCCATAAAATATCTAAAAAACCGCTAAAAACGGAAATTATATTGACTTTACATGATTTCCCAATGATAAAAATAGCTTAACGCACATTTGGGAAAAGCAGATTTTTGGAGTTCAAAAATTACAAAAATACTTCATATTTATGCCTGAAAAAGGTCCCCTGACTTGCTGAAGGCAAATGGCAGCCTTCCCGGTGTCGAAATGAGGCTCATGATGGCTCGTTGGAAAGCTCTCTGTGTCTGCTTTCCGACGCAAGTAAAATCACCTCAATCTGATCTCTGAAAGTCCCTCAAAACTGTACCTGTGTGCGAAAACCCAGAAAATAGCAGGCTGCTGATATGGCGGGCAGAATGTGCAAAATGAGGGTGTTTTTCGCCAATTTGAGGGGGCGAATGATCTTCAAATGCCCTGAAAATCGCTGGAGACCTGATCATGAAATTAGGCATCCATCGGTATCATTCTCTTCCCTTGACGACTCATCAAACTGAAATGGCGAATTTATGAGTTTTTGGCCAAAAACCCAAAAATGCCAAAAAACAAAAAGTTGCCGAAACAGGCCCAAAATTGGCATGCATGACCCTCAAGGGTCCATAGAAACATGCTCTGAAGCTGAGGCCAAAATATCAAGTGCTGATATGCTTTTTGCTTCCTTCCGTGCTAGGCGCTTCCCCTTTAATCTCTTCAGCTTTTCTTGTGCTGCCTTTAGTTTGCGCCGGGCAAACTGATTTAGCTTTTGGAAGTGGTGTGTCCTCTTCCTCTGCAGCTCAAGATCCCTATTTTCCTTCTCAAGCTTTAATTCCAAATGCTGGTTAGCTCTCTCAAGCCATGCTTCTTTGTTTTCCTCAATTTCCTGCTCAAGGAGGGCAGTGAGAGGAAAGGCTTCGAAATGAGCTTGTTCTTCTGCTCTCTGTTTCTCCAAGGCTCTTCTAAGCCCTATGGTACTAGGCCTCTTTCGCCTAGGCTGGTCTTCCTCATCTTCATCATCAAACTCGCCAATGAAATCTTCAATTCTTACTTGCGCCTTTTCTGCCTCTTTCTTATACTTGATCGCCCTTGCCTCATGGATAGCTGCATGAAACTTCATTTGTTTGTTTTCAACCTCCAAGAAATGGTTGAAATTCCTCGCCCTTTGAAGATCTTCTTGTAACACCTCAATTTTCCCCTCTTTGTGAATGAGGAGGTTTTCAAGGATGCGGGCCTCGTTATCACTGTCATCGCTTGGGATAGGGATGACAGCTGATTTACCTCCATGCTTGGCACTTTCTCCAACTATGATTTTTCCTTTGAAGGCTAATCTGGCGCTTTTTCTCCTTGGCAAGCTAGAAGTTGTCTTTTTGGGCAATTTCCTCTTTCTAGGAACAATTTTGGTCACTGTCAAGGTGGCAGCTTCAGCTTTCTATCCTTCCTCAACATCCTGTCCAGTTTGTGGCTCAAAAGGTGCTTCAATTGTCTGCCCAACTTGCTGCTCCTCAACTGATGTCTGCTGTTGTCCTTCTTCCTGTACCTGCTGCTGTCCACTGCCTTCTAGCTGCTATCCCTCTTCCTGTACCTGCTGTTTTTCATCAACCTCCAACTGCTGCTATTCATTGCCTTCTTTTTCTCCCTGTGGTTCACTGCCTTCTCCTTCTCCTTGTAGACTTGGCTGCCCAGTGGTCATTTTGAGTTTTTTAGGTGCAGGCCTACTAGACATAGGCACTGGGCGATGGACAGGCTGAGTAGGAGACACATGAACAGGAGGGACAGTGGCGAAATCTGCATGGCTAATGAATGAATCCCATGAAACCCCTTTTTTCTCCAGCTGGTGTAAGAAGATAATCTTGATCAAGGAATGATGAAAGAGAGAAGGGATTTGTTGAGGTGGAGCTTTCTTTTGGACAATAGAAGCCATTTTCTCTATGCTTTTGGACAAAAAGTATGGAAGGTTTAGCTGTCTGCTTCTGGTAAAATGCATCAACAAGCGGACATGATAGGCATAAATTTGGTTAAACCTCCCTTCACAAGTGAAATACCTCATTATGGATTTCATCAGCGGAGCATAACTGTCAAGAAGATAGGAAAAAGGAAAAATAGCAGTGATGGTTTCCCTATGTTCAGGCTTGATAAAAGGTTTATAATCCTCTAGATCAAGATGAGCTTGTTTAAACCACTTTTCACCATGATACGGGATCTTGGTAGCCTTGGATACATACCTTGGGGAGATTTTGAAATCAAGACCTGCTAACTGGAAGTGTTTGTCCTTGAATCTCAAAGCGCAAAAATGTGTAAGTGGCGAAAAACTCTTGACTTCTTCTATCCTCTGGCAGAAATCAAGACAGCCTACTTCATGGAAATTGAAAAGCACTGATGGGTGAGCATTGATTTCTTCTATGGAGATAGGCTCATATCTCTTATGTGGACTGCTCCTGTGATCTTTCTTTGGAGGCATTCTGACTTGAACAAGCTTTGGAAGAGGCAAACTGCCTTCACTGTATGAAAAATGTTCTGCTGGATTGAAACTAGTCACTAGACTGTTTGGACAGTTTAGACAATGTGGTTTGGATGAAATGCAACAATTTTTCTTTGAATAAACCACCTCTGCACTCTTTAAAAAACAACCCTTCACCTCTGGATGCACTTCAGCCAGGCAAACTTTCTAATATGGTACCCTGTGTGAAGATGGGACAAACTCCTGTGTCAATTTCCTGTATAGAGTGTTAAGCAATCATAGCCACATCTCTGTCTTCAATGTAAAGCTGCAATCATCAACCACCTGTCCTTTAGAAGTAGCCCTATTCACCTTTAGAGTATCTCTGTCAACAATTTCTCTGCCTGATAAAATATGGTTTCTAGAAAAGGCAGACCCAAGTTAGGTGTAAAAACAATGCACAGTACTTTAGGAAACACACCCTTTCACTTGTGAAGTTTAAGAAATCAAACACCACTTTTGTATCTCTGCCTCCAAAGTTAAATTCCCATCAACGAACTCTGCCCTTCAGTGTACTGTTCATCCTTAGAATCTCTTTGTCAATCAACTTTTCAAAATGATACAATATGGTGAAAAAAGAGAGCAGACCTAGGTTAGATGAAAAATCAATACACAGTGCTTTATGAAGGACACTTTTTCTTGTGAAGTTAAAAGATCAACCATCACCTGTGTACCTCTGCCTCCAATGTTTAAATTTAATCACCAACAACTCTGTCCTTCAATATGCTGTTCACCTTTGGAAACTCTTTTCCAACAAATTCACAGTGGGAAAATACAGTGAATGAAAGGCAATCTGCTAAAATAGTGTGCTGTGAGAAAATGCCAATAATTACTCTGTTTTTTGAAGTCTTAGATGCCAACCAACACACCTCGCTCCTTGCTCAAGAAGGCTTATAGTCATTTAACAATTCTGCCCTGTATAGGTGTGCCTACTTTCCACTATTTGCATCTCAAGCAAACCACCACACATATGCTGAGAATGTCAATACACAGGTTTGGGGTGATAATGACAGAGTTTTTTAGGAGACTACAAAGCTTTTAGACAGAGGTTATATGAGTTTTCTCTTGTCCAAACAATCAATGGTCCTTCATGAACGTAGCCCTCTGGTGATATTATGAAAACCTTTGCTTGAATGGATGGCAACTTTGTCAATAAGTTTTGAACAATACAAGGCAGCCAACTAATAATCATTGAATACTGTATTTTTATGAATAAGGTGAACAAGCTTCCTCCGGAGCTTCAATCTATACTTCTGCTTGACCCAGAACCCTTTTTCCTATTAAAAATTACTGTTCTCTGTGTATGCTATTTCACTTAAACAAAAACATGCTCATTTTTAGAGTTAACCTTGTTGTGGATATACAGTCAAAATCATGTTTCAGAGCGGAGGCAACAGGGTTTTAAAAGCTCCAAAGTTTGAGCAGAGGCTGCAAGGGTTTCTCTTTTCCAAAATGGTCAAGGCCTTTTCAACAATGCATAGTTTCAAACCACGGCACACAGAGTTTAACTTCGGTTTTCGAGATTTTCGAGGTAGGAGTCGAAATACCTTTTGAATTTTGAGGAGAAATCCTTTGGAGGGAAGCTTGAGTAGCACCTGAACCCTCCAAAACTTGCGCAGCACTCTTTTGCAGCCAGCACGTCGCGCAAAAAAACCTTGGGTGGCCTGTCGCATCGACCTGTCGGGCGGTCGGGCGGCCTGTACAGGCGCGTCGCGCCAACAAAGGAGACTGTGTAAAATTCGCGCCAGGCGCGTCGCGCAAAAACCCAGGCGCGTCGCTCGGCTTCAAACGGTGCTATAATCTACAAACCGACCGGAAAAAACGTGCTTTGGTGCTGGGGAGGCACGGGTTTTGACTTTAGTTTTTGAAAATGAAATTGCCACTCTCACACTTCAACCTTAAGTCATTTCACATCTAATCTTCAACGGTTTTGAACTTTGCAAATTAACGTTGGTTTTCAAATTTGTTTTGTTTTCAAACTGTGGCCTTGTCATTGAACATGTATATAAACTTTGAATAATGACTCTGTTTAGGGCCGATCTTTTCGGGTCCCTTTTTTAAAAATGTGACCTTTGCTTTACATAATATATCAAAGAGTCTATAGAGTGCTTTTGCCACTTGGTGAGAAGATAGATTTAAGCTCTTTGATTTTCGAAATTCAAAATGTCTTTTCCAGCTGCTACAGAGTGACAAGGATTTTCCTTGAAAATGACTTAAAATCCGAGTGTCTTTCAAATCTGTTTTCTGACTCTTTCACTCAAAATGCACTGATATGGCACTCCTTCCTTTTATGATGAACATGCCTAAACTTGTCTTAAAATCTTTTTCAGAAACTGAAAATAGGCCAGATCATACCTGTACTTGATGAACCTGTAGACTGACTTGGAAGGACCCCTGTGGCAAAATGCCTTGACTGTTCCCCTGCTTTGCAGAAATGCCTCCTGCTACTTGTGGAGTCTGCCTTTCTCTTATGCTTGCCAAGCTTTAGATGATGACTTGGGATAAAATGACCTGACTGCTCCTTGCTTTGCAGAAATGCCTCCTGCTACTTGTGCTTGGTTTGGCAGAGCCCTGTAGATGTCTTTTGATTGAATTTGCAATAGTGAAGTGCTTCATGGGTTTTGAGTGCTGCCCAGACCTAATAAAACTCATTTTCAGAAAACCTGTCCAAATCTGCTGATGGCTATATGATGAGCAGGCTTTGGCAAAAGCTCTTTCTGTTCATGGTGTCAATCCCTGCTTTCAGGTGATTTACAAGCTTCTCCCTGGACTGTAGTGCCTTCTTTAGGTTGCATGCTTTCACACTATACTTTACTTTTTACTCAAAAGGAGCGCCTTCAGACTTTCTGGGCAAGGGATAGTGGAGTACTATTTAACCATTGCCTTTAAAGAAACTGCTCCTTGTGGTATCAATGCATGCATATGTTCAATATTGTCTCCTTTCTACTATAGGTACAGTTTGACAGACATTCTTATTTTGAATAGGAAAATCAACACTTTTGTATCATAAGCACTATCATTTACCTGTGCAATGACTTTTATTCAATTTCTTTGTGTCCTTTCTCTGCACTTTTTAGACCCATCAGTTTTCAACAACCTGCAATGGCTTTGGCCATCTGCTCATATATGGAGGAGGCTCTTCATCAGGTAAGGTATCTGAAGGCTTTTTGACAAATCTGTTTGACACAGCCTTTCTCTGAATGTGATGGTAAGTAAACCACTTGAAAAACATCAATCTTAGCATCTTTACTTGCAAGCATCACTGTATTTCAGAAGAAACCCTAGCCACAGTGACACTGTTCCTCTGTACTGCTCTAAGGGTGACTAAAATATCATCATGTGTTTTGGTCATCTCATGACAAACCATTTGAAGGATAGTCTCTGTAATTATGGAGGTCATTGTCTTTTGAGAAAACAAGAACTTTCCTTCTGCCTGTGTAATGGCATTGGTTAACAGCATCTATTCCATTTGATCCTAGACAAAACAGGCTTCTTATGATTGGGATGTTTACTGATGACAAGCCTTTCTAAAGTTCAACAATTTACATGATTTGAAAGCTTCAGATGACTTTCTTTATCAAACCAGACTCTCCTTTCCTTTGAGCTAGCATATTTCAACTATATTCCTGTTATGATCATCAGTCACATTCATAAAACCTGGAGTCCCTGTTTCATTTGTTTCATTTCAAGTCAAACCTGGACTTTTGCAATCTTCTAAGTCAATACTGGCCCGCGCCCTCTGCTTATGGATGAAGGAGGCGCCCTAACCCTCTGCTTGTAAATGAAGGAGGTTCTGGGCCTTGGCAATTTACCAGTTTGCTGAGACAGTGGTGACCCTTTCTTACTGTGATTTTCATGCTGGAAAGAGCTGTAAGGTCCTGATGAGTGACTTTTGTTTTGCAGCTTCATCTCAGGCTCAAGTTACATTTAGAAGCAGCTGTTCCTCTAACTGTAAACTCAAACATTTACTCCATGAGATGAAATTATATTTCCTGCCTTTGTAGAAACCATAGAACACTGTAAAAAACCTAATAGTCAGCTTGAGATTGGGCTTAGTGCTGAGATCTAGGGGATGTGAGTGGCGCGACTTAGGGCTGTTTGTCAATTTCATTTGCAAAGTAAGAGGTCAGTCATGGTAGGCCTGTTGCAGATGGAGGATTTTTGGCTTTTTGATGATTGCCAAGGGTGAAATGTCTTAAAGCGCCACTTCCTAACATAGGGGATACTTTTGAAACAGATGTGGATTTGCCTTTTAAAGCTGATGGGCAGACCAATAAGGCTGAAGCTAGATAGGATTGTGATAATGAGGTTTTGATTTCGACATGGGTGAACTGAAAAGGTAGAAGGGCGAAAAAAGTTTTAGGAGGGTTTTCTGGATGACATATTGACATAAGGAAATCAGTTTCTAGAAAACTCAGCTGTAGATATAGTCATCACTAACATGTAAAAAATACTGATGGCTAACAGTGGCTCCGTTTGGGGAGGGCAGCTCCTCGTCAGGAGGTGTCCAGAATTCAGATCTTTGGCTTATGAAGACCAATGCCTTATCCATTGGGGAAAAATTTACCCTTCTCTTGATGTTATTTCTGAAAAGTGACAGCATGGTTAACATCAATGATACTTCTACCTACCCCACTATCTTTCCTAACATTTTTTCTTCTCTTTGGCGCATTTGAACTAGCAGCCTTTTAACAGTTCATATTTTTTCTTTTTTGCAAAATGAATCTATCTATTTCTACTCTTATATCTGCCGGGAGTTCAGATTAAGCTGATGAACTCCTTCATTTCTCTACCTAAAACTAGATCGACTGTCAAGATTAAGAAGTTTGACAGGATTTCATTCTCTAATCTACAACATGAAATTCAAAAATGATCAAATCAGGATTAGGCAGTCTGATTTGTCATGCATTTGTGGCATAAAGACAAGCTGCACACAAATGTTATTCTGCAAATAAAAGGAAACTAGACAAGCGGGGCTAAGACGTACAATGTGTTTTTCATCCCTCGCTTCTCTCTTTGGTTCTGTTTTAGGCATGTGGAACCAGAATCTCTCCCTAATCTAAGCTCTGTGATAAGTCAATCTTATACAATTTTGACTATCTTGGCACTCACTAACTTATCAGCAAATAAATTTAAACATGCTCAGCTATGATTAGGCTAGATAGCTGAACAAGACATTGAAGTACTAGTAACGGCATTTAGACTTGCTCGCTTTCCGAAAAACTATTTTTTTTTGGGAACATGGGGCCTTTGTTCTATCTTCACTTGCCCTCTTTTCTGCTTTTTACTGTTTTTGACTTTCCTATCTTTTACTGTTTTTGACTTTTCTATTTTTTCAATATTTCAAACAATGGTATGTACAATGACTGAAAGTGCTTCAAACTCAAAAATCTTGGAAATGACGGAATTTCAGCATCTTATCCTTGTAAGGATCTCCTCTCACCCTTGGCTCACTTAACTCTTTAAAAGAAAAATTTGGGAATTCTTCTCTCTCTAACATAACATAGGGATTCATGCAAGAATCTCTAAATAGTCCAGTATCCTCCCTCTGTACCTCTCTGAATATCTGATTTCCACTCCTTTCCTTACTGTATGCTTTCTTCAGGTAATGTATGTACTCTTGGTAATTCTTGAAATAGATAGTGACATCATCAAGGTATGCAAAAACATAGAAATTTAAAACTGGGAACATGGCCTTCATGAACAGATTTTTGATATTGGGTGGTTTTGCAATTTTGAACTTGAAATCAGATCTACCTCCCGCAAAATGGAAAAAATCTTTAAGTTGTTTATTTTGCAAAGGAATCTTATGATTATGACCTGAAACATGATCTTGCAAGAACACATGATTAACAGCACCTTTAATTGGTGAATCATGATCTTGGGTAGAACAAACATAATTTTTGTTATATGGAGATGCATTATTATTTCTAAAATCAAAGCAGATTCTATGGCCACTAGTTTTCTCCTTGATCATTTCAGTTTGTTTCAGTTTGCTTTTGTTAAAGTTGTTCTTTGAGGAAAAGGTAGTGATACAATGTTTTCCCTTGTTTTTTCTGTAGAAATTAGTATTTTGCATGAGATTCCTGATTTTAGCATTTCTAAGTTCTTCATGAAAAGACAAAATATGAGCCAATTTCAGTAGTTCAGGTATGTTGGGATTATAACTGTCATCCTTGCTCATAAGGAGTTCATCTGGCATTTTCTCAAGATGTTGAGCTACTGAGGTTATGGTCAAAGTTTTATTTGCAGTAGGAGGGTCACATGATGGTAAATCTTTGAGGTATGGCAGAAACATTAAACTCCCTTTCTCCCGGGTTCCAAATAGGTTTATGATGTGTAGGTCTTCTAAAGCTTTTACCCGGAAGAAATTTCCACAAGTTACTGCTGGTGTTTGACTAAAGCTAGAGCAATTTGCTTGATAGTACAAGAGGGTTTGTGCTTCTTGCTCTAATCCTACTTTGGAGAGGGGAAACTTACTTTCCTCAAGACACAGCTGTTCATGATCATGGTAGTTTTGAGTGTCCAGTTCATCATAAGGCACCAGGGACAACTGATGTGGTGGATCTAAGTCTATATTGGTTTCTTCTGACTCTTCCTCCATGTTTTCATCCATATGCATAATGAAAGAGTTTAAGTCGGAACGCAAAGAACACATTGGAATGTTATCTGGCCTATCTTGACTGCTAATCATGTATTTCATGTGTGATTCGCGGTAGAGTATCCTGGTTTGACCAAACACAGGAATGGTGGCATATGACATGTCCAGTTGGATATTCCCTTGAAGTTTGGCTCCCCAAGATCTGGATAGAAGCATCCCGTACTTGGGAGGACTGTCCGCCACTACTATATCCATGATTAGATGTTTAGCGGGTATTTGGGCCAGACTAAAACAAAGGTCTTTGATCAAACCCAGGCATTGGACTCTGCTTGAATCAAATGAATAAAAGTCTTTGTATGGTCTTGTGATTTCCAAGCCTAATCTTTCCATTACTACCTTCGGCATAAGATTATGCGAGGCGCCGGAGTCTAGCATGGCATTGTGGAGGATTTGGTCGTGGATGTTTAGGCTAATGTAAAATGGAAGAGTAACTCCTTCTTGGAATTTTCCTTCTACCTTTGGACCAAACAATACTTCAGGAATGTCATCAGTGAGATTAACAGTGTTCGCATCATTCCCTAGATTTAAGACTTTTAGTACTTGGGATTTATAAGAGTTTTGGGCAATGAGTTCAGTAAGAGGCATGGTGATTTTGATCTTAGCGATTGCGCCTTCAAAGCTAAAAGGCACTTGGAGTTTAGATATGTTTGTTTCAGCTTTTTCAGCTAAGACCTTGTCTATGTTCTGAGTTTGTTGACCTTGTTTAGGGGTTTTGTTTTCCATAATTGTTTTGGTGACCTTTGTAGAAGTATCAAGAGTATCTGAGAGAGGACTAGTTTGGGTAACTTTAGCTTGGCTTTAGTCAGTCTTTTCAACCTTGATTTTGTCACTGCTTGATGCTTTTTTGAGGATGGTATCTGGAGCTTTAGCAGTATCAGAGTTACCTTTCTTGACATTATCTTGGTTTCTTTTGCTTCTAAGGTCATATTGCCTGTGGGATTCTACAATAGCATTTTGAAACTCTATGGCAGGGTCATCGGGATCTTCATAATTGGTCTCATCTTGATCAGGAGAAAAGAACACTTGTTCTTCTTCGGTGAGGTACACCTCACTCTCATTGTCAGACCCTATGAGGTTTAAATGATGTTCATCAAGAGGTTCTGAGTCCCTATCATCTTCTTCCACATAGTTTTCATTGAATGGTGGCCTGATCTATTGGTCATTATCCCTTGGTCTGTTTTGGGGCTGCTCCCTCCTAAAGTTTTGGTTTCGGTTTCTGATTGGAGGGTTTGGTTGGTTGTCCCTAACAGGAGCTTTTTCATTGATCTTTTCCCACATTTTAGCCATGGATTTGACTAAGTCATCTATTCTGGGATCTAGGGAAGGTGATGAAGTAGAAACCTCATCTCTATATGTGACCTTTCTTTCTGATCTAGTTCTAGCTCTTTTTTCAGCTAAATTGGCATCTGCTTTTATAGCTATTTGTTGCATTTCCTCCAAGGTAGGGGGATCTTTGTCTCTCAGATGATATGTCATGTCTGGATCAAAACCCTCAGGAAATTTTGCCAAAGCTAAACCAAGTGGAGGCTTGAAATGAGGTGGGAGGGAGTTATATACACTGTTGAACCTAATACAGTAAGCTTGGACACTTTCCCCATTTTCCCGTTTTAGATTGTTATATTCTGACAGGATTTGAATGGGGTTTCTTCGGATTTCCCACCTATTTCTGAAGATTTGATGTAGTCTTGGGATATTATGGATGCTGTTTGGAGCTAAGCTTTTGAACCATGCTTTGGGTTCACCACCAAGACTTTGGGCAAATATTCTCATTCTGACAGTCTCATCTTGTACCTCTAGGTATTCATAAGCATCAGTCATTCTACTTATATGCTATTGAGGTGTGGTGGTGTCTTCTCCAGTAAAGTGTGGGATTTTGTCTTGATATTTGTTTGGGAGAGGAGCTAAAGGTGGTGGCAACACCAAAGGTGCGTACCAGGCTGCCATGACTGGAGCTAATGGATGATGTGCAAGATGAGGACTAGTAGGCTGAAATGAAGTGGTTTGAACAGTGGTGGTTTGACCAGGTGTGGCGGATGAACTTGGACTAGTGATCTGGTTTTGAGCAGATTTGGGATGATAGGAGCCAAACTGATAGAGAAGCTGGAAATCAGGAGGAGTGGTAGGTGAAGTTTCTCTAATAGTACTTTGTGGTGGATCTAGGGGTCCAAGATCGTCAAAGTTTATCTTACTATATGATTTGCTTCTGGGAAGAGTTTGTGATGACTCTAATTCAAAAGGTGAATCTAGTAGGATAGTGCGATGTTTAGGTACAGATCTTGTTCTACGGGTGAATCTACCAGAAGCTAGATGATCAGTTTCGGAAGCTTGCCACAGAATCTTCTCTGGGTCATCTACTATGATAGGGGGATTTGGATCTGGATGAGCTCTGGGATTGATTCTTCGTGAAGCTAGATTTTAGATCCAGAGTTTAAAGAGAATGGTATTGGGGAATGTTCTGGATGGGTGATTTTTCTAAGGTTCTACTAAGGCGAAGGATGGTCAAAATAAAAGGGATGGATTAGTGGAGTCGCCAGGTGGAACTGGGTTGCTGTTGTGAAGATAGCTATGGTCCACCACCAGTAACTAATCTGGGAATGTTTTTTGGATTTTCTGAGTTTTATGTGCAGCCTATGGTTTGTTAAAGTATCCTAGACTTGTTTCAACACTTCGCTAGGGTGATGAGAACAAAAAGAGTTTACTCTAAAAAATGGGTCTAGGGACTGCTTGCTTGTTTATGGTACATAAAGGACTAAAGAGTCTATAAGAGTTTGCTGGACTATTATGTACTCAGTGTCCCACCATCTCCCGCTATGTTAGTGAGCGATGGGATAGGTTTATCGGATAGTAGCCTAGAGTTTTGAAAAGTAGTAAGGCTTACTAGAAGTTTAGTGGAGTCGCCAGGTGGATTGTCAGTTGTTTGAGATATACTTGTATGGTCCACCACCAATAATGTCAAAAACCAATCTAAGGGAGTTTTTTTGGGGTTTTTCTGAGTTTTATGTAGTTCTGAGGTTTGGAAGAGTTTCCTATAACTGACTCATCATTTTGCTAGGATGGTGAGACAACCAGATTCTACTCTTCTAAGTTTGACTGAGATTTTGAGAGTTCCTAAGGGATACCTAGGATGTTTTGACTCAAAGTCCCACCGTGATCGCCATTATGTTAGGGTGGCGATGAGGTGGCTAAATCGGATGGAATTCTAAAATTTAGCAAGGTAGTAAGGCCTACTGGAGGCTAGTGGAGTCGCCAGGTGGATTTTTAGTTGTTTTGAGGTATATGTGTATGGTCCACCACCAATACTAACAAAAACCAACCTAAGGGAGTTTTTTGGGGTTTTTCTGAGTTTTATGTGCGGCCTAGGATGTAAGAGTGTTATAAACCTGATTCATCACTTTGCTAAGATGGTGAAACAGAGAGTTTACACTAAATGATTCTAAAGGCTGATGGTCTGAGTTTAGGATTGAAGGACTAAAGAGTCTATAAGAGTTCGCTAGACTGTCATGTACTCAGCAAGTCCCACCGTGATCGCCATTATGTTAGGGTCCCGTGATTTGGCCGATTGGCTAGCCAAATGACGATGTAACATCAAACCAAGCTTTGGAGCCCAAGGACCTAGCCTTCCTGGACTCAGAGAGGGCTCTCTCTATATGTGTAAAAGATGTCGGTGTGTTTACTTGCGGTGTTATGATATTAGGCTAGTTATGAAGTATGTTTTTAGTTTTTTGGTTTTTTAAGTTTGTGAGGGATGAAACTGATCAAATACATAAACTGGATAAAAAGATGTAGATAAATTGGGCTATGGGGTCAAACAGGTCAAGGAAGCTATGAGGTGATGATGTAAAGCTGTTGTAGGGCCGATTTGATTCACGGTAGAAGGGATCTCTGGGAAAAATGGATTGAATGGACAACAAGTTGGTGAAAGACAAGGGATTTCAAGTGTAACTAGTTAATAGTAGACATAAACATGTAATAGCAAGCCATTAATCATGCTAAGTGTAACTATGAGCTAATTAATACATAGAAATCAAACATTCCAGCCATACATAGAGGTATAAGACCCTCTAACTTTGGGAAATGGCTATCAGACTTTGGGGAAAACACATAAGACAAACTAACAACTCATAAACTACACCGGAACGCCTAAACATAGTCTCTAAGTCATTGGGCACTTTGACAAACAATCTTTCATAGTTTTAGGCAAAGGGCTAGATCGGGACTAGGCCTCCTTGGTTCAACAAGATGATCAACAAATCAGTCAAAGAGAAAGTTTTATGGACAGAACTATGGGCAGCTTATAGGTAGGTAGGGAAAACCATACATCCTACTTAACATACATAGAACTTATGAATAAAACTTGGCAACAATACCTTAAGTTACTAAAGAGCAGCTAAGAATTCTTTAGCATAACTAAGGGAGAAGAAAACATCAAGCTATGAAGATTCAGGGATTTTGAGGTGCCTCCATGGGCATATCTCAAAATCAATCTCTACTGATATATAGCAGCAAGAAATATGTATTATGAATGAAAACTAGAAGACAAAAACATATAAAGAAACACTATACCATTCTACCATGTCAAGGAATCCATCAACAATCCTTCATCATTCCTCAAAAGCATCCAAGAGGCAGTCCAAAAATCATAACTCAAGTGTATTCTTCAAAGCTCATATGACCGATGTATTAATTCTTCTCTCAAGTTCAGCCTCTGATTTACAATGAAACCCATGGAATAAATAGGCTTGAGGGAGGAAAACCTCATGGAGCAACTAGCTATCCCATTGGCCAAGTCAAAATATCTAAACTTGTCCTTGAGGCTTTGCAAAGCCCAAGGCACAAAATATCCAATAAAATATCTAAAAAACTGCTAAAAACGGAAATTATATTGACTTTACATGATTTCCCAATGATAAAAATAGCTTAACGCACATTTGGGAAAAGCAGATTTTTGGAGTTCAAACATTACAAAAATACTTCATATTTATGCCTGAAAAAGGTCCCCTGACTTGCTGAAGGAAAATGGCAGCCTTTCCAGTGTCGAAATGAGGCTCATGATGGCTCGTTGGAAAGCCCTCTGTGTCTGCTTTCCGACGCAAGTAAAATCACCTCAATCTGATCTCTGAAAGTCCCTCAAAACTGTACCTGTGTGCAAAAACCTAGAAAATAGCAGACTGCTGATATGGCGGGCAGAATGTGCAAAATGAGGGTGTTTTTCGCCAATTTGAGGGGGCGAATGATCTTCAAATGCCCTGAAAATCGCTGGAGACCTGCTCATGGAATTATGGCATCCATCGGTATCATTCTCTTCCCTTGAAGACTCATCAAACTGAAATGGCGAATTTATGAGTTTTTGGCCAAAAACCCAAAAATGCCAAAAAACAAAAAGTTGCCGAAACAGGCCCAAAATTGGCATGCATGACCCTCAAGGGTCCATAGAAACATGCTCCGAAGCTGAGGCTAAAATATCAAGGGCTGATATGCTTTTTTCTTCCTTCCGTGCTAGGCGCTTCCCCTTTAATCTCTTCAGCTTTTCTTGTGCTGCCTTTAGTTTGCGCCGGGCAAACTGATTTAGCTTTTGGAAGTGGTGTGTCCTCTTCCTCTGCAGCTCAAGATCCCTATTTTCCTTCTCAAGTTTTAATTCCAAATGCTGGTTAGCTCTCTCAAGCCATGCTTCTTTGTTTTCCTCAATTTCCTGCTCAAGGAGGGTAGTGAGAGGAAAAGCTTCGAAATGAGCTTGTTCTTCTGCTCTCTGTTTCTCCAAGGCTCTTCTAAGCCCTATGGTCCTAGGCCTCTTTCGCCTAGGCTGGTCTTCCTCCTCTTCATCATCAAACTCGCCAATGAGCTCTTCAATTCTTACTTGCGCCTTTTCTGCCTCCTTTTTATACTTGATCGCCCTTGCCTCATGAATGGCTGCATGATACTTCATTTGTTTGTTTTCAACCTCCAAGAAATGGTTGAAATTACTCGCCCTTTGAAGATCTTCTTGTAACACCTCAATTTTCCCTTCTTTGTGAATGAGGAGGTTTTCAAGGATGCGGGCCTCGTTATCACTGTCATCGCTTGGGATAAGGATGACAGCTGATTTACCTCCATGCTTGGCACTTTCTCCAACTATGCTTTTTCCTTTGAAGGCTAATCTGGCGCTTTTTCTCCTTGGCAAGCTAGAAGTTGTCTTTTTGGGCAATTTCCTCTTTCTAGGAACAGTTTTGGTCACTGTCAAGGTGGCAGCTTCAGCTTGCTGTCCTTCCTCAACATCCTGTCCAGTTTGTGGCTCAAAAGGCGCTTCAATTGTTTGCCCAACTTGCTACTCCTCAACGTGTCTACTTCTTTGTCCTTCTTCACATGCACATTGCGCACATCCCACTGCCTTCTAGCTGTTTTCCCTCTTCCTGTACCTGCTGCTGTTCATCAACCTCCAACTGCTGCTGTCCCTCAATATCTAGCTGTTGCTGTTCACTGCCTTCTTTTTCTCCCTGTGGTTCACTGCCCTCTACTTCTCCCTGTTGACTTGGCTGCCCAGTGGTCATTTTGAGTTTTTTAGGTGTAGGCCTACTAGACAAAGGCACTGGGCGATGGACAGGCTGAGTAGGAGACACATGAACAGGAGGGACAGTGGCAAAGTCTGAATGGCTAATGAATGAATCCCATGAAACCCCTTTTTTCTCCAGCTGGTGTAAGAAGATAATCTTGATCAAGGAATGATGAAAGAGAGAAGGTATTTGCTAAGGTGGAGCTTTCTTTTGGACAGTAGAAGCCATTTTATCTATGCTTTTGGACAAAAAGTATGGAAGGTTTAGCTGCCTGCTTCTGGTAAAATGCATCAACAAGCGGACATGATAGGCATAAATTTGGTTAAACCTCCCTTCACAAGTGAAATACCTCATTATGGCTTTCATCAGCAGAGCATAACTGTCAAGAAGATAGGAAAAAGGAAAAATAGCAGTGATGGTTTCCCTATGTTCAGGCTTGATAAAAGGTTTATAATCCTCTAGATCAAGATGAGCTTGTTTAAACCACTTTTCACCATGATACGGGATCTTGGTAGCCTTGGATACATACCTTGGGGAGATTTTGAAATCAAGACCCGCTAACTGGAAGTGTTTGTCCTTGAATCTCAAAGCGCACAAATGTGTAAGTGGCGAAAAACTCTTGACTTCTTCTATCCTCTGGCAGAAATCAAGACAGCCTACTTCATGGAAATTGAAAAGCACGGATGGGTGAGCATTGATTTCTTCTATGGAGATAGGCTCATATCTCTTATGTGGACCGCTCCTGTGATCTTGCTTTGGAGGCATTCTGACTTGAACAAGCTTTGGAAGAGGCAAACTGCCTTCACTGTATGAAAAATGTTCTGCTGGATTGAAACTAGTCACTAGACTGTTTGGACAGTTTAGACAATGTGGTTTGGATGAAATGCAACAATTTTTCTTTGAATAAACCACCTCTGCACTCCTTAAAAAACAACCCTTCACCTCTGGATGCACTTCAGCCAGGCAAACTTTCTAATATGGTACCCTGTGTGAAGATGGGACAAACTCCTGTGTCAATTTCCTGTATAGAGTGTTAAGCAATCATAGCTACATCTCTGTCTTCAATGTAAAACTGCAATCATCAACCACCTATCCTTTAGAAGTGGCCCTATTCACCTTTAGAGTATCTCTGTCAACAATTTCTCTGCCTGATAAAATATGGTTTCTAGAAAAGGCAGACCCAAGTTAGGTGTAAAATCAATGCACAGTGCTTTAGGAAACACACCCATTCACTTGTGAAGTTTAAGAAATCAAACACCACTTTTGTATCTCTGCCTCCAAAGTTAAATTCCCATCAACGAACTCTGCCCTTCAGTGTACTGTTCATCCTTAGAATCTCTTTGTCAATCAACTTTTCAAAATGATACAATATGGTGAAAAAGAGGGCAGACCTAGGTTAGATGAAAAATCAATACACAGTGCTTTATGAAGGACACTTTTTCTTGTGAAGTTAAAAGATCAACCATCACCTGCGTACCTCTGCCTCCAATGTTTAAATTTAATCACCAACAACTCTGTCCTTCAATATGCTGTTCACCTTTGGAAACTCTTTGCCAACAAATTCACAGTGGGAAAATACAGTGAATGAAAGGCAATCTGCTAAAATAGTGTGCTGTGAGAAAATGCCAATAATTACTCTATTTTTTGAAGTCTTAGATGCCAACCAACACACCTCGCTCCTTGCTCAAGAAGGCTTATAGTCATTTAACAATTCTGCCCTGTATAGGTGTGCCTACTTTCCACTATTTGCATCTCAAGCAAACCACCACACATATGCTGAGAATGTCAATACACAGGTTTGGGGTGATAATGACAGAGTTTTTTAGGAGACTACAAAGCTTTTAGACAGAGGTTATATGAGTTTTCTCTTGTCCAAACAATCAATGGTCCTTCATGAACGTAGCCCTCTGGTGATATTATGAAAACCTTTGCTTGAATGGATGGCAACTTTGTCAATAAGTTTTGAACAATACAAGGCAGCCTACTAATAATCATTGAATACTGTATTTTTATGAATAAGGTGAACAAGCTTCCTCCGGAGCTTCAATCTATACTTCTGCTTGACCCAGAACCCTTTTTCCTATTAAAATTTACTGTTCTCTGTGTATGCTATTTCACTTAAACAAAAACATGCTCATTTTTAGAGTTAACCTTGTTGTGGATATACAGTCAAAATCATGTTTCAGAGCGGAGGAAACAGAGTTTTAAAAGCTCCAAAGTTTGAGCAGAGGCTGCAAGGGTTTCTCTTTTCCAAAATGGTCAAGGCCTTTTCAACAATGCATAGTTTCAAACCACGGCACACAGAGTTTAACTTCGGTTTTCGAGATTTTCGAGGTAGGAGTCGAAATACCTTTTGAATTTTGAGGAGAAATCCTTTGGAGGGAAGCTTGAGTAGCACCTGAACCCTCCAAAACTTGCGCGGCACTCTTTTGCAGCCAGCACGTCGTGCAAAAAAACCTTGGGTGGCCTATCGGGTCGACCTGTCGAGCGGTCGGCGGCCTGTACAGGCGCGTCGCGCCAATGTACAGGCGCGTCGCGCCAACAAAGGAGACTGTGTAAAATTTGCGCCAAGCGCGTCGCGCAAAAACCCAGGCGCGTCGCTCGGCTTCAAACGGTGCTATAATCTACAAATCGACCGGAAAAAACGTGCTTTGGTGCTGGGGAGGCACGGGTTTTGACTTTAGGTTTTGAAAATGAAATTGCCACTCTCACACTTCAACCTTAAGTCATTTCACATCTAATCTTCAACGGTTTTGAACTTTGCAAATTAACGTTGGTTTTCAAATCTGTTTTGTTTTCAAACTGTGGCCTTGTCATTGAACATGTATATAAACTTTGAATAGTGACTCTGTTTAGGGCCGATCTTTTCGGGTCCCTTTTTTAAAAATGTGACCTTTGCTTTACATAATATATCAAAGAGTCTATAGAGTGCTTTTGCCACTTGGTGAGAAGATAGATTTAAGCTCTTTGATTTTCGAAATTCAAAATGTCTTTTCCAGCTGCTACAGAGTGACAAGGATTTTCCTTGAAAATGACTTAAAAGCCGAGTGTCTTTCAAATCTGTTTTCTGACTCTTTCACTCAAAATGCACTGATATGGCACTCCTTCCTTTTATGATGAACATGCCTAAACTTGTCTTAAAATCTTTTTCAGAAACTGAAAATAGGCCAGATCATACCTGTACTTGATGAACCTGTTGACTGACTTGGAAGGACCCCTGTGGCAAAATGCCTTGATTGTTCCCCTGCTTTGCAGAAATGCCTCCTGCTACTTGTGGAGTATGCCTTTTCTCTTATGCTTGCCAAGCTTTAGATGATGACTTGGGATAAAATGACCTGACTGCTCCTTGCTTTGCATAAATGCCTCCTTCTACTTGTGCTTGGTTTGGCAGAGCCCTGTAGATGTCTTTTGATTGAATTTGCAATAGTGAAGTGCTTCATGGGTTTTGAGTGCTGCCCAGACCTAATAAAACTCATTTTCAGAAAACCTGTTCAAATCTGCTGATGGCTATATTATGAGCAGGCTTTGGCAAAAGCTCTTTTTGTGCATGGTGTCAATCCCTGCTTTCAGGTGATTTACAAGCTTCTCCCTGGACTGTAGTGCCTTCTTTAGGTTGCATGCTTTCACACTATACTTTACTTTTTACTCAAAAGGAGCTCCTTCAGACTTTCTGGGCAAGGGATAGTGGAGTACTGTTTAACCATTTCCTTTAAAGAAACTGCTCCTTGTGGTATCAATGCATGCATATGTTCAATATTGTCTCCTTTCTACTATAGGTACAGTTTGACAGACATTCTTATTTTGAATAGGAAAATCAACACTTTTGTATCATAAGCACTATCATTTACCTGTGCAATGACTTTTATTCAATTTCTTTGTGTCCTTTCTCTGCACTTTTTAGACCCATCAGTTTTCAACAACCTGCAATGGCTTTGGCCATCTGCTCATATATGGAGGAGGCTCTTCATCAGGTAAGGTATCTGAAGGCTTTTTGACAACTCTGTTTGACACAGCCTTTCTCTGAATGTGATGGTAAGTAAACCACTTGAAAAACATCAATATTAGCATCTTTACTTGCAAGCATCACTGTATTTCAGAAGAAACCCTAGCCACAGTGACACTGTTCCTCTGTACTGCTCTAAGGGTGACTAAAATATCATCATGTGTTTTGGTCATCTCATGACAAACCATTTGAAGGATAGTCTCTGTAATTATGGAGGTCAGTGTCTTTTGAGAAACAAGAACTTTCCTTTTGCCTGTGTAATGGCATTGGTTAACAGCATCTATTCCATTTGATCCTGGACAAAACAGGCTTCTTATGATTGGGATGTTTACTGCTGACAAGCCTTTTCAAATTTCAACAATTTACATGATTTGAAAGCTTCAGATGAATTTCTTTATCAAACCAGACTCTCCTTTCCTTTGAGCTAGCATATTTCAACTATATTCCTGTTATGATCATCAGTCACATTCATAAAACCTGGAGTCCCTGTTTCATTTGTTTCATTTCAAGTCAAACCTGGAATTTTGCAATCTTCTAAGTCAATACTGGCCCGCGCCCTCTGCTTATGGATGAAGGAGGCGCCCTAACCCTCTGCTTGTAAATGAAGGAGGTTCTGGGCCTTGACAATTTACCAGTTTGCTGAGACAGTGGTGACCCTTTTCTTACTGTGATTTTCATGCTGGAAAGAGCTGTAAGGTCCTGATGAGTGACTTTTGTTTTGCAGCTTCATCTTAGGCTCATAATACATTTAGAAGCAGCTGTTCCTCTAACTGTAGATCAAGCATTTAATCCTGAGATGAAGTTATATTTCCTACCTTTGTAGAAACCATAGAACACTGTAAAAAACCTAATAGTCAGCTTGAGATTGGGCTTAGTGCTGAGATCTAGGGGATGTGAGTGGCGCGACTTAGGGCTATTTGTCAATTTCATTTGCAAAGTAAGAGGTCAGTCATGGTAGGTCTGTTGCAGATGGAGGCTTTTTGGCTTTTTGATGATTGCCAAGGGTAAAATGTCTTAAAGCGCCACTTCCTAACATAGGGGAGACTTTTGAAACAGATGTGGATTTGCCTTTTAAAGCTGATGGGCAGACCAATAAGGCTGAAGCTAGATAGGATTGTGATAATGAGGTTTTGATTTCGACATGGGCGAACTGAAAAGGTAGAAGGGCGAAAAAAAATTTAGGAGGGTTTTCTGGATGACATATTGACATAAGGAAATCAGTTTCTAGAAAACTCAGCTGTAGATATAGTCATCACTAACATGTAAAAAATATTGATGGCTAACAGTGGCTCCATTTGGGGAGGGCAGCTCCTCGTCAGGAGGTGTCCAGAATTCAGATCTTTGGCTTATGAAGACCAATGCCTTATCCATTGGGGCAAAATTTACCCTTCTCTTGATGTTATTTCTGAAAAGTGACAGCATGGTTAACATCAATGATACTTCTACCTACCCCACTATCTTTCCTAACATTTTTTCTTCTCTTTGGCGCATTTGAACTAGCAAACTTTTAACAATTCATATTTTTTCTTTTTTGCAAAATGAATCTATCTATTTCTACTCTTATATCTGCCAGGAGTTCAGATTAAGCTGATGAACTCCTTCATTTCTCTACCTAAAACTAGATCGACTGTCAAGATTAAGCAGTTTGACAGGATTTCATTCTCTAATCTACAGCATGAAATTCAAAAATGATCAAATCAGGATTAGGCAGTCTGATTTGTCATGCATTTGTGGCATAAAGACAAGCTTCACACAAATGTTATTCTGCAAATAAAAGGAAACTAGACAAGCGGGGCTAAGATGTACAATGTGTTTTTCATCCCTCGCTTCTCTCTTTGGTTCTTTTTTAGGCATGTGGAACCAGAATATCTCCCTAATCTAAGCTCTGTGATAAGTCAATCTTACACAATGTTGACTATCTTGGCACTCACTAACTTATCAGCAAATAAATTTAAACATGCTCAGCTATGATTAGGCTAGATAGCTGAACAAGACATTGAAGTACTAGTAACGGCATTTAGACTTGCTCGCTTTCCGAAAGACTATTTTTTTTTGGAACATGGGGCCTTTGTTCTATCTTCACTTGCCCTCTTTTCTGCCTTTTACTGTTTTTGACTTTCCTATCTTTTACTGTTTTTGAATTTTCTATTTTTTCAATATTTCAAACAATGGTATGTACAATGACTGAAAGTGCTTCAAACTCAAAAATCTTGGAAATGACGGAATTTCAGCATCTTATCCTTGTAAGGATCTCCTCTCACCCTTGGCCCACTTAACTCTTGAAAAGAAAAATTTGGGAAATTTTCTCTCTCTAACATGACATAGGGATTCATGCAAGAATCTCTAAACAGCCCAGTATCTTCCCTCTGTACCTCTCTGAATATCTGATTTCCACTCCTTTCCTTGCTGTATGCTTTCTTCAGGTAATGTATGTACTCTTGATAATTCTTGAAATATATAGTGACATCATCAAGGTATGCAACAACACAGAAATTTAAAACTGGGAACATGGCCTTTATGAACAGATTTCTGATATTGGGTGGTTTAGCAATTTTGAATTTGAAATCAGATTTACCTCCCGCAAACTGAAAAAAATCTTTAAGTTGTCTACTTTGCAAAGGAATCTGATGTTTATGATCTGAAAGATGATGTTGCAAGAATACATGATTAGAAACATTTTCAATTGGTGAATCATGATCTTGAGTAGAAAAAACCTGATTTTTGTTATATGGAGATGCAGTATTATTTCTAAAATCAAAGCAAATTCTATGGCCACTAGTTTTCTCCTTGATCATTTCAGTTTGTCTCAGTTTGCTGAATATGATATTTGTGACAGAATTCTATCATTTTCTTGGAGGAGAAGGCGGCGGCGTTATCTGTAATGATCTTCCTGGGACAGCCAAATCTAGATAGGATATTGTTTTCTAGGAACGAAATGATGACTGAATCAGTAGCATTCCGGGAAGGTATGGCTTCTATCCATTTGGTAAAGTAATCAGTGGCTGTGAGAATCCATTTATGTTGGGCAGATGAGGAGGGATGAATTTCTCCAATGAAATCTAAACCCCATTGCTGGAAGGGTCCTTCTACTATAATGGGATGTAAGGGCAAAGGTAAAAGCTTTTTCTTTCCATCAAAAATTTGACATTTATGGCATGTCATAACTAGTTTGTGAGTGTCAGGGAACAAGGTAGGCCAATAATAACCGGCTCTAAGGATTTTTTTTGCAGTGGTTTTCCAGTAGAGATGGCCTCCACATTCACCTTCGTGCATTTCGTGCATAATTTTCTCTACATCAGACTCAAGCAAACATTTAAGCAGCATACCAGTGGGATTTTTCCAATACAGAAAACTATCTATAATGCAAAACTTTAAAGATTTTTGTTTGAGGAATCTTGCTTTTGTTTTTGATAAAGTCGGAGGAGCATTCATATAAGTTAATACATAAATAATGTCTGCATACCAAGGTGAATCCAAAAATATTTGACTGATAGGGGGAAGTGTGCACTCTTCCTGTTCTTCTAAGGTATCGACAAAATTTATATCTAAAGCTTGGAGGTTGGTTTCAGCCATTAGTCTTGCAAGTCCTTGTCCTTTAACTAGTTTGGTAGGCCGGATTTCTAAGTCATATTCTAGGATGATAGCAATCCACTTTCCCCTTTTACCATCAGGATCTTGGTTAAGAATGTCCTTGACAACAGTATTAGGAACAAAAGCTATGACATGAGAATGCAAGATGTAAACTCGGAAATCCTTTAGTGCTTTTACCAATGCGAATGCCTGTTTCTCCATGATGTTATATTTCAAGGGAGCATCTCTTAGGGACTTGCTAAAAAAGGCAATGGGTTGCTCTTGCCCAGCTGCATTCTTTTGCAACAACACCGCAGCTATTGTATGTTCTGAGGCAAATGAAAAAATGTAAAAATCTTTGGTAAAGTCAGGGCTTATTAATACAAGTGTTTCAGTTAAGGCCCTTTTAATTAGTTCAAAAGATTTTTTGGCTTCTAAAGTCCATTTAACCCCGACCTCCTTTCTTAACATATTTGTGATCTCTTTCAGGAGCTCAGCAAGGTTTGGGATGAATCTTCTCAAGAAATTTATCTTGCCGATAAAGGACTGTAACTCCTTAATGTTTCTGTGGTGACTTATCTGTAGGATTCCTTCGATTCTTTGGGGGTCTATTTTGATTCCTTCTTCCGAAATAATGTGACCTAGGAGTTTCCCTTCTTCTAGACCGAAGAGTGTTTTCTTGGGGTTTAGGGATAACCCATACTTTCTGCATTTGTTGAAAACTTTTCTCAAGTGTACTAAGTGTTCTTCATCTGATTTAGAATATATTGTTATATCGTCAAGATATATGACTATAAAAACACCTATGTCTTCTGAGAAAGCTATATCCATGGCTCTTTGAAATGTAGCGCCAGCATTCATCAGTCCGAAAGGCATTTTAACGTACATGAAAGTGCCCCAAGGGGTGGTGAAAGTTGTCTTATGTTGATCGGTAGGATAAACCAATACTTGGTTATAACCTGAAAAACCATCAAGCAACGAGATTCTTTTGGCGCCTACGACCTTCTGAAGTATGTGGTCCATTTTGGGCAGAGGGTAGTTATCTTTCAGACATGCCCTATTCAGGTTTCGGAAATCTATGCAAAGTCTGATTTCACCAGTCTTTTTCCTCACTGATACTAAATTTGAGACCCACTCGGAATATCGGAGAGATACTATTATCCCGGCATCATACATCTTTTTAATTTCCTTTTCAACCAATGGGAGTAATACTGGGTTTATCCTTCTTAACTTCTGTTTAAAAGGTTTTTGGTTTTCTTTAAGGGGGATTTTATGTTGGATGATGCTGGTATCATATGATTTCAAATCTTGGTACCCCCATGCAAACACATCTTTAAATTCTTTGAATAGATTTATGTACCTATGTTTTATGTTAGGTGGAAGGGTTTTGGATAGTTTAATGTTTTTTGGCTCTTTTGGGCTTCCTATGTTGTACTCCTCTATGTCATCTTCTGTAGATTCCATTTTAGGCTTTTTGGCCACATCATTAAAGTCAAACAATTCTTCTAAAGGTGCGAGCCCTCTGGGTATGGTGTCATTTTCACAGTGTAAGACTTCGAGTTCTCTTTGGTCAATGTCTTCTTCTATCTCTCTATCACATGAATGGTCTACCAGGTTTAGATTTGTCCACAAAGGTAGATTTAATTCTTGATCTTGACTTAGGCTGGGTTTCCTTTCTTCATCTCCTGGGTCTGTTTTGGTTATTTCAAACTCATTCCTAGATTGGAGGAAATCATCAATTTGATCATCATCTTGGAACACTTGCCAATGGTCAAGATTATCTGGTATAGTAGGGCGGTGCTTCACTTGGATGTCATATTGCTCACTCATACATGGTATTTGGCTAGTGCTTGCAGCAAAGGCGAGCTCATTTTCCAGGCTATTTTGAATCCTAGGGATATAGGTGAGTTCATATTTTTCAAAAGTTTTAAGGATATCTAAAGCTGCATTCCTATATTCTCTCAGTCTTGGATTCTTAGCTGAATATTCACCTTTGATTTGCCTGATTACAAGCTCTGAGTCTCCTTGAGCTATTATTCTATTGGCGCCTAAGTCTCTAAGCATGTGTAGACCAATGAGAAGGGCTTCATATTCCGCAATGTTATTTGTACATTGGAATTCTAATCTGAAAGAATGACCTTCTTTAGTATTGTGTATCCAGATGCCTGCTCCTGAACCTGTCTTGCCACAAGAACCATCAAAGCTTATACTCCAAAGAGTTTCTTTTTCATACATGATACTAAGCTGTTTCTCAGGTTTCTTGGGACTTTGGTCATCAATTTCTTCATTCAGTAATGGTTTGGACATGTCTTCATTTTCTTTTATCTGCTTGTGTATATCATCTTCATTGTATAAGATAAAAGAATCTAAATTGGAATGAATGGAATAGATGGGGGTATTGTTTGGCTTATCTCTGTTGCTAACCATGTATTTCATGCGAGCCTCTCGGTATAACCTCCTAGTTTGGTTGAAAACCGGGATAGTAGCGAATGACATATCCATTTGAAGGCTACCTTGTATTTTGGCAGCCCATGCTCTTGATAGTAGCATTCCATACTTGGGTGTGATATCGGCCACTACTACATCCATGACTAAGTTTTTGGCTGGTAGTTGTGTTAGGGCAAAATCTAGATTTTTTATCAGACCTAAACATTTGACCTGACTCGAGTCGAAAGAATACAGGTTTTTGTAAGGTTGGGTCACTTCCAGTCCTAGGTTTTCCATGACTGCTTTAGGCATGAGGTTATGGGAGGCACCAGAATCTAACATGGCATTATGTAATATTTTGTCCCGGATGTTTAAGCTTATGTAGAAAGGAGAAATAGATCCTTCTTGGTATTCACCTTCTACTTTAGGGCCAAATAAAAGCTCAGGTTTGTCGTCAGTTAGATTCAAGGTATCAGCCTTGTTCTCTAGGTCAAATACTTTGAAAATTTGAGATCTATACCTATCTATAGTTACTAGCTCTGTAAGGGGTATGGTAATTTTTATTTTGGAAATTTCCCCTTCGAAGCTAAAAGGAATAGGTAGTTTGGGCAGATTTGTTTCAGCTTTCTCAGACATAACCTTTTCTATGTTCTTAATTTGCTGACTTTGGCTTAGGACTTCTTTTGATACAGTCAACTTTGGGGTTTCTGTAGAGGTACTAGGAATATCTGAGCTGATACTTGTCTGAATGGCCTTACCTTTGTTTTGGTCAGTTTTTTGGGCCCTAATTTTGCTATTATCCATGGTCTCATTTAGGATTTTATCAGAGGTTTTGGTATGGTCAGGGCTATTCTTTTTGGAATGGTTTTGGTTCTTTCTGCTTCTAAGATTATACTGCCGGTGAGCTTCTATTATGGCATTTTGAAAGTCTAAGGCAGGATCGTCGAGATCTTCATAGTTGGTCTCATCCTGATTAGGAGAACATAGCTCTTGTTCTTCTGCAGTGAGGTATACCTCGCTTTCATTATCCGACCCTACGAGATTTAGATGACTTTCATCAAGAGGTTATGTCTCCCTATCATCCTCTTCCACATAGTTTTCATTGAATGATGGCCTAATCTGTTGGTCATTTTCCCTTGGCCTGTTTTGGGGCTGTTCCCTCCTGAAGTTTTGGTTTCGGTTTCTGATTGGAGGGTTTGGCTGGTTTTCCCTAACAGGAGCTTTTTCATTTATCTTTTCCCACATTTTGGCCATGGATTTGACCAAGTCATCTATTCTAGGATCTAGGGAAGGTGATGAGGTCGAGACCTCGTCTCTATAGGTGACCTTCCTTTCCGATCTAGTCCTAGCCCTCTTTTCTGCCAAGTTAGCATCTGCTTTTATGGCTATTTGTTGCATTTCCTCCAAGGTAGGGGGATCCTTATCTCTCAGATGATATTTCATGTCCGGATCGAAACCTTTGGGGAATTTTGCCAAGGCTAGACCAAGTGGAGGTTTGAAATGAGGTGGTAGGGAGTTATATACACTGTTGAACCTAGTACAGTAAGCTTGGACACTTTCCCCATTTTCCCGTTTTAGATTGTTGTATTCTGATAGGATTTGAATGGGGTTTCTTCGGATTTCCCACCTATTTATGAAGACTTGATGCAATTCGGGGATATTATGGATGTTGTTTGGAGCTAGGCTTTTGAACCATGCTTTAGGTTCACCACCAAGACTTTGGGCAAATATTCTCATTCTGACAGTCTCGTCTTGTACCTCTAGGTATTCATAAGCATCAGTCATTCTACTTATATGCTGTTGCGGTGTGGTGGTGTCTTCTCCAGTAAAGTGTGGGATTTTGTCTTGATATTTATTTGGGAGAGGAGCCAAGGGCGGTGGCAACACCAAAGGTGCGTACCAGGCTGCCATGACTGGAGCTAATGGATGATGTGCAAGATGAGGACTAGTAGGCTGAAATGAAGTGGTTTGAACAGTGGTGGTTTGACCAGGTGTGGCGGATGAACTTGGGCTAGTGATCTGGTTTTGAGAAGATCTGGGATGATAGGAGCCAAATTGACAAAGAAGTTGGGAATCAAGAGGAGTGGTGGGTGAAGCTTCTCTACTAGGACTCTGTGGTGGGTTTAGGGGTTCAAGATCGTTAAAGTTTATCTTACTATATGATTTGCTTCTGGGAAGAGCTTGTGATGACTCTAGTTCCAAAGGTGAATCTGGTAGGATAGTGCGATGTTTAGGCACAGATCTTGTTCTACGGATGGGTCTACTAGTAGCTAGATGATCAGTTTCGGAAGCTTGCCACAGAATCTTCTCTGGGTCATCTACTATGATAGGGGGATTTGGGTCTGGATGGGATCTGGTATTGATTCTTCGGGAAGCCAGATTTTAGATCCAGAGTTTAGAGAGAATGTTATTGGTGAATGTTCTGGATGAGTGGGTTTTCTAAGGTTTTACTAAGGTGAAGGATGGTCAAAAGTAAAGGGATGGATTAGTGGAGTCGCCAGGTGAAAAATGGGTTGTTCTTATGAAGATAGCTATGGTCCACCAACAATAACTATATGAGAATGTTTTTGGATTTTCTGAGTTTTATGTGCAGCCTATGGTTTGTTAAAGTATCCTAGACTTGTTTCAACACTTTGCTAGGGTGATGAGAACAAAAAGAGTTTACTCTAAAAAAATGAGCCTATGGACTGCTTGCTTGTTTATGGTACCTAAAGGACCAAAGAGTCTATAAGAGTTTGCTGGACTATTATGTACTCAGTGTCTTACCATCTCCCGCTATGTTAGTGAGTGATGGGAAAGGTCTATCGGATAGTAGCCTAGAGTTTGGTGAAATAGTAAGGCTTACTAGAAGCTAGTGGAGTCGCCAGGTGGAAAATCAGTTGTTTTGAGATATGCTTGTATGGTCCACCACCAGTAATGTTAAAGGCCAATCTAAGGGAGTATTTTTTTTTTTGTGGTTTTTTCTGATTTTTTTGTGCTTATGAGGTTTGGTAGAGCTTCTTATAACTGACTCATCATTTTGCTAGGATGGTGAGACAACCAGATTCTACTCTTCTAAGTTTGACTGAGATTTTGAGAGTTCCTAAGGGATACCTAGGATGTTTTGACTCAAAGTCCCACCGTGATCGCCATTATGTTAGTGAGCGGTGGGATAAGTCAATCAGCTAGTATTATCAAAAGTCTCTAAAGATGAGGGAAACTAAGTTTTTTGTTACTCAGAGTCCCACCGTGATCGCCATTATGTTAGTGTGGCGATGAGGTGGCTAAATCGGGTGGAATTCTAAAATTTAGCAAGGTAGTAAGGCCTACTGGAGGCTAGTGGAGTCGCCAGGTGGATTTTTAGTTGTTTTGAGGTATATGTGTATGGTCCACCACCAGTACTTGACAAAAACCAATCTAAGGGAGTTTTTTGTGGTTTTTTCTGAGTTTTATGTGCAGCCTAGGATGTAAGAGTGTTATGAACCTGATTCATCACTTTGCTAAGATGGTGAAACAGAGAGTTTACACTAAATGATTCTAGAGGCTGATGGTTTAAGTTAAAAGTTGAAGGACTAAGGAGCCTATAAAAGTTTGCTAGACTGTCATGTACTCAATAGGTCCCACCGTGATCGCCATTATGTTAGTGAGCGGTGGGATAAGTCAATCAAATAGTATTCTTAAGGCTACTAGACAAATTAGGGAAACTAAGTTGTTTATCACTCAGAGTCCCACCGTGATCGCCATTATGTTAGAGTGGCGATGAGGTGGCTAAATCGGATGGTATTCTAAAATTTAGCAAAGTAGTAAGGCCTACTGGAGGCTAGTGGAGTCGCCAGGTGGATTTTTAGTTGTTTTGAGGTATATGTGTATGGTCCACCACCAATACTAATAAAAACCAATCTAAGGGAGTTTTTTGTGGTTTTTTCTGAGTTTTATGTGCAGCCTAGGATGTAAGAGTGTTATAAACCTGATTCATCACTTTGCTAAGATGGTGAAACAGAGAGTTTACACTAAATGATTCTAGAGGCTGATGGTTTAAGTTAAAATTTGAAGGACTAAGGAGCCTATAAAAGTTTGCTAGACTGTCATGTACTCAATAGGTCCCACCGTGATCGCCATTATGTTAGTGAGCGGTGGGATAAGTCAATCAGCTAGTAATCTCACAAAGTCTCTAAAGATGAGGGAAACCAAGTTTTTTAATCACTCAGAGTCCCACCGTGATCGCCATTATGTTAGGGTCCCGTGATTTGGCCGATTGGCTAGCCAAATGATGATGTAACATCAAACCAAGCTTTGGAGCCCAAGGACCTAGCCTTCCTGGACTCAAAGAGGGCTCTCTCTATATGTTTGAAAGATGTCGGTGTGTTTACTTGCGGTATTCTGATATTAGGCTAGTTATGAAGTGTGTTTTTTGGTTTTTTAGTTTTTAAGTTTTGCGAGGGATAAAACTGATCAAATACATAAACTGGATAACAAGATGTAGATAAATTGGGCTATGGGGTCAAACAGGTCAAGGAAGCTATGAAGTGATGATGTAAAGCTGCTGTAGGGCCGATTTGATTCACAGTAGAAGGGATCTCTGGGCAAAATGGATTAAATGGACAATAAGTCGGTGAAAGACAAGGGATTTCAAGTGCAAACTAGTTAATAGCAGACATAAACATGTAATAGCAAGCCATTGATCATGCTAGGAATAACTATAAGCTAATTAATACATAGAAATCAAACATTCCAGCCATACATAGAGGTATAAGACCCTCTAACTTCGGGAAAAGGCTATCAGACTTTGGGGAAAACACATGAGACAAACTAACAACTCATAAACTATGCCGGAACGCCTAAACATAGTCTCTAAGTCATTGGGCACTTGGACAAACAAGTTTTCATAGTTTTAGGCAAAGGGCTAGATCGGGACTAGGCCTCCTTGGTTCAACAAGATGATCAACAAATCAGTCAAAGAGAAAGTTTTATGGACTGAACTATGGGCAGCTGATAGGTAGGTAGGGAAAACCATACATCCTACTCAACATACATAGAACTTATGAATAAAACTTAGCAACAATACCTTAAGTTACTAAAGAGCAACTAAGAATTCTTTAGCATAACTAAGGGAGAAGAAAACATCAAGCTATGAAGAATCAGGGATTTTGAGGTGCCTCCATGGGCATATCTCAAAATCAATCTCTACTGATCTATAGCAGCAAGAAATATGGATTATGAATGAAAACTAGAAGACAAAAAACATATCAAGAAACACTATACCATTCTACCATGTCATGGAATCCATCAACAATCCTTCATCATTCCTCAAAAGCATCCAAGAGGCAGTCCAAAAATCATAACACAAATGTATTCTTCAAAGCTCATATGACCAATGTATTAATTCTTCTCTCAAGTTCAGCCTCTGATTTACAATGAAACCCATGGAATAAATAGGCTTGAGGGAGGAAAACCTCATGGAGCAACTAGATATCCCATTGGCCAAGTCAAAATATCTAAACTTGTCCTTGAGGCTTTGCAAAGCCCAAGGCACAAAATATCCCATAAAATATCTAAAAAACTGCTAAAAACGGAAATTATATTGACTTTACATCATTTCCCAATGATAAAAATAGCTTAACGCACATTTGGGAAAAGCAGATTTTTGGAGTTCAAAAATTACAAAAATACTTCATATTTATGCCCGAAAAAGGTCCCCTGACTTGCTGGATGCAATAGGCAGCCTTCCCGATGTCAAAATGAGGCTCATGAGGGCTTGCTGGAAAGCTCTCTGTGTCTACTTTCCGGCGCAACTGGAACCAACTCAATCCGAGGTCCGGAAGTCATCCAAAACTGTACCTGTGTGAAAAAACCCAGAAAATAGCAGACTGCTGATATGGCGGGCAGAATGTGCAAAATGAGGGTGTTTTTTGCCAATTTGAGGGGGCGAATGATCTTCAAATGCCCTGAAAATCGCTGGAGACCTGCTCATGGAATTATGGCATCCATCGGTATCATTCTCTTCCCTTGACGACTCATCAAACTGAAATGGCGAATTTATGAGTTTTTGGCCAAAAAACCCAAAAATGCCAAAAAACAAAAAGTTGCCGAAACAGGCCCAAAATTGGCATGCATGACCCTCAAGGGTCCATAGAAACATGCTCCGAAGCTGAGGCTAAAATATCAAGGGCTGATATGCTTTTTTCTTCCTTCCGTGCTAGGCGCTTCCCCTTTAATCTCTTCAGCTTTTCTTGTGCTGCCTTTAGTTTGCGCCGGGCAAACTGATTTAGCTTTTGGAAGTGGTGTGTCCTCTTCCTCTGCAGCTCAAGATCCCTATTTTCCTTCTCAAGCTTTAATTCCAAATGCTGGTTAGCTCTCTCAAGCCATGCTTCTTTGTTTTCCTCAATTTCCTGCTCAAGGAGGGCAGTGAGAGGAAAGGCTTCGAAATGAGCTTGTTCTTCTGCTCTCTGTTTCTCCAAGGCTCTTCTAAGCCCTATGGTACTAGGCCTCTTTCGCCTAGGCTGGTCTTCCTCATCTTCATCATCAAACTCGCCAATGAAATCTTCAATTCTTACTTGCGCCTTTTCTGCCTCTTTCTTATACTTGATCGCCCTTGCCTCATGGATAGCTGCATGAAACTTCATTTGTTTGTTTTCAACCTCCAAGAAATGGTTGAAATTCCTCGCCCTTTGAAGATCTTCTTGTAACACCTCAATTTTCCCCTCTTTGTGAATGAGGAGGTTTTCAAGGATGCGGGCCTCGTTATCACTGTCATCGCTTGGGATAGGGATGACAGCTGATTTACCTCCATGCTTGGCACTTTCTCCAACTATGATTTTTCCTTTGAAGGCTAATCTGGCGCTTTTTCTCCTTGGCAAGCTAGAAGTTGTCTTTTTGGGCAATTTCCTCTTTCTAGGAACAATTTTGGTCACTGTCAAGGTGGCAGCTTCAGCTTTCTATCCTTCCTCAACATCCTGTCCAGTTTGTGGCTCAAAAGGTGCTTCAATTGTCTGCCCAACTTGCTGCTCCTCAACTGATGTCTGCTGTTGTCCTTCTTCCTGTACCTGCTGCTGTCCACTGCCTTCTAGCTGCTATCCCTCTTCCTGTACCTGCTGTTTTTCATCAACCTCCAACTGCTGCTATTCATTGCCTTCTTTTTCTCCCTGTGGTTCACTGCCTTCTCCTTCTCCTTGTAGACTTGGCTGCCCAGTGGTCATTTTGAGTTTTTTAGGTGCAGGCCTACTAGACATAGGCACTGGGCGATGGACAGGCTGAGTAGGAGACACATGAACAGGAGGGACAGTGGCGAAATCTGCATGGCTAATGAATGAATCCCATGAAACCCCTTTTTTCTCCAGCTGGTGTAAGAAGATAATCTTGATCAAGGAATGATGAAAGAGAGAAGGGATTTGTTGAGGTGGAGCTTTCTTTTGGACAATAGAAGCCATTTTCTCTATGCTTTTGGACAAAAAGTATGGAAGGTTTAGCTGTCTGCTTCTGGTAAAATGCATCAACAAGCGGACATGATAGGCATAAATTTGGTTAAACCTCCCTTCACAAGTGAAATACCTCATTATGGATTTCATCAGCGGAGCATAACTGTCAAGAAGATAGGAAAAAGGAAAAATAGCAGTGATGGTTTCCCTATGTTCAGGCTTGATAAAAGGTTTATAATCCTCTAGATCAAGATGAGCTTGTTTAAACCACTTTTCACCATGATACGGGATCTTGGTAGCCTTGGATACATACCGTGGGGAGATTTTGAAATCAAGACCCGCTAACTGGAAGTGTTTGTCCTTGAATCTCAAAGCGCACAAATGTGTAAGTGGCGAAAAACTCTTGACTTCTTCTATCCTCTGGCAGAAATCAAGACAGCCTACTTCATGGAAATTGAAAAGCACGGATGGGTGAGCATTGATTTCTTCTATGGAGATAGGCTCATATCTCTTATGTGGACCGCTCCTGTGATCTTGCTTTGGAGGCATTCTGACTTGAACAAGCTTTGGAAGAGGCAAACTGCCTTCACTGTATGAAAAATGTTCTGCTGGATTGAAACTAGTCACTAGACTGTTTGGACAGTTTAGACAATGTGGTTTGGATGAAATGCAACAATTTTTCTTTGAATAAACCACCTCTGCACTCCTTAAAAAACAACCCTTCAC
>JAXQQM020062809.1:0-56029 GCA_034641835.2 Pinus albicaulis | reverse complement strand
CTTGTTGAACCCTTAATTAAACTGAGAGGGGGGGGGGGGTGAATCAGTTTAATACATACATGGATTAAAACTTATTTACACCTTCACTTCATGATCAACTTAATATGTGAACAATCTTTATTAGTGAGCAACAAGTATCAAACATATTTGCTAATGTAACAGCAGTCTTAATATGTGAGCAACAAGTATTAAGCAGATTAGATAAACCACATCAACAAATAGACATCATGCACAGAGACACCAGATATAAGTGGAAACCCATAAAGGGAGAAAACCACATCTTATTATTTTTGTGATTCAAAGGCAAGCTCCAACTCCCTCTCACCACTGATTTTATGTAGGCACCAACCTACAGGAGGCTCCTACCTCAATTCTGCAAGCTACAACTTGCAAGGAAGCTCCAACTCCCATCAATTTTCTGCAGGCACCAACCTACAGGAGGTTCCAACCTCAGTCAACTACAACTGACATCTATCAAGCTACAACTTGATAGGGAAGCTCCAACTTCCTCACTCTTTCAAAAGAGAAACAATTGCTGATTTACCTTGGATATCAGCTCTGTCTTGTTCCAATTGCTCTGTTATTCATCTATTCTCATATCTGCCCTGTATCATCTCTGCATCTTCTCAAATTCTCTATTAGCTTCTCCTTCTTCTCTGCTCAGCTCCTCTTTCTTCTCTGCTTCACTACTTTATTTCTGCATTATTTTTACTCACTCTTTCTCTCCTTTCTCACTCTCACTTTGGCATTTCAAAATGATATTACTTATAGAATTTTTTATGACTATTTGTTTTCTTCTAGGAATTCGAAATGAATGGTCATACCCCTTGGTCTTCTGCCTCCTCATTTATTTATCCAAATCAATTTAAAAATCATAATAATATGTACACAATTTCATGCTACAGTGGGATTTTGTCTTTTCTTTAGGATACTTGCCTTTGCATCACAAACAATAAAAAATAATTACATCATTTACATTTACATTCTTAATTTCATATTTCAATATCACTCAGCTCCTCTTCTGAACTTTGATTTTACTGGATTTTGTCTTTTTATACTGTTGTTAAGAAACTGTTCTGCATCTTCTTTGTTTACTTTCATTTGCACATTTCACCTATTTATTGCACTTTTGAATATTTTCCAGATTCCTGTGCTTGAACACCTATCAAATTTGTTCCTGTGCGTCTCAGCATGCTCTTGATATAACTTAATCATATCATATACTTCCTCTTTCTCCTTGAAGTATATATGGTTTGAATCATAGTTGTATCAATTCGCATCAAACGGAGCTCCATTCCCTTTAAGTTCCGCAGGGGTAGAAAACTTGAGCAGGTATGCATATAATACCGCCTCCAGAATTATAGACTTCTAGTATTGTTATTAAGCCCAAGGAATTAACTTTACCGTCGCCATATAATATTATAACCTGAAAGTCCATCTCCGTGTATATGTATTAGGCCTCGTTCACATATTTCATATTTCATATCGCACCAATTAACCATATACAACTTGTTGGAATGTAATTCCAACTGCCCGAATGAAAGATCAATTCGCAGGCGGCAGCACGGTGAACATGCGCAGGTTAAACAATGCACAGGTTGATTGGAGATCGACAGAGTGCGGGGGGTTGAAGAGCGCAGAGGTTAACATGGAGGGTACCCCCCGTAGTTGATTGGCCGATCACACGTTGACCGCCGATCAACGGCTATGATGAACTGCGGGGCCTCACCCCATTTGATGTGTACGGAGAAATGGGAGCCCCCGTAAACACCACTTTGTGGTGGCTCCACCATGCACCACCGCCAGCGCGCCACCAATTCACCACCAATATTAAACTTTGATCGACTCTTTTAACATACTCTCGAACCTTATATTAAGATTATAATACATCGAAAACATTAATAAACCGATTCATTATATATGACTCCGCCCGGGCCCACAATACAACCAATCAAATGCGCGCGTCATACCTTTGTTAACCCCCGGGCTCTTCCATTAAACTTCGTGCGGGTCCTGGGAACAATCACCGTCAGATGTCGGCTCACCAGATCGACGACTCCTGTACATTTCGCTCCGTGTCCTGGTACGATGTATAACGCGCGAAATTGCAAGTTAAACGGTGGCTTCCAATACCGCCTATGCCACGTGTCACAAAGTCTATGGAATCGTTGTGATTCATCCAATACCGCCTTCCGTATAATTGTGGTGCGGATAATACCACTTCCAGCCTTTACTGTTCACCAAACCACATTTACTGTTCACCGGTCATGGTTCCGCTTCCTCCAGGTTCCGTCTTCGTCCTTTTACTCCGGTTTCCGTTCTCCAAAGATTTCAATTATATATATTTTTGTTACTATTATGGTTCTGCCTTTGACTTTGGTTCCGCCTTTGACTATGGTTCCGCTCCTATTCACGCTGGTTCTTCGGTGTATGCACATATATAAACCATATATATATAACACACCTACCATATATACAATCTCCATGTCAATCGAATACAAGTGCTTTGTTAAAAATGGCGATAATTTCAAACATAATTCAAACAGTGAATGCTAACTGATTCAAACGCCCGAAATGTTATGTGTAACGTCTGACTGTATAAAATATTCTCTAAATTTATATATATGTACATATTCTTGGAATAAAAATCTGTGGCTCTGCCTCTGCCGCTTCTGTCACTCTGCCTCTGCCTCTACTGCTATGAAAACGACTCTGTCTCCGTATTTTCTTCCTCTGCTTGTCTCCTTTGCTTCATTCATTTGCTTCTTTGCTTCCATTATCTATCTTTGTCTCCTTGTAACTGTTCCTGTCTCTGCATCTGTTGCCTCCTTTCCCATCAATGACAACATTTCCAACACTCCTCACATCGTCGAATGGAAAAATCAAGCAAGAGGGGCGACTTACAACCAAAACCCTTCCCCATTCCTCTTAAATGTATGCATCTCAACCCACAATGCTGACATAGAAAGAGTACAAGCACAAGAAACTGGCACCATAAAGAGCCAAAAAATGAAGAGGAAAGTCATCTCAAGGAGCCACAAAAAACAACCCATCCAATTTCGATAACACGGAGTGAAGGGGGAATTGTTCACATATGCCTCCAAGGACAAGCATGGCCAAAATTACCGCTCATGTGCTACCGAGTGGGGATGGAGAGAATATGAATGTCGACCACCCTAAAAATGACCCAAGGCCATTCTTCAAGCACACTCGAACAAGCAACTCAATTACCAACCCACCTTTCACACAAAAATCCAACCCCTCCCCCCACCTGTTAGCCATCAATAAATTTTGTCATATATGATGAGGGCTAAATAATTTTTTAGTCTCTAAGAAACAAGTTTTGAGCAAACTTGTGAGTTCTTGAAGCCTTGTTGTGGTCCTTATCCAAAATATCCATTCCATTGATATCTTCACTTCAAAATTCCACTAACCAACCCTGCTGGTTCAAAAACAAGACTGCTTCAAAGCCTCTTTTCCCTTCATTTCATTTTCACCAATTCCTCCAAAAATCCCTCCATTTCATTCACTTTCCACTCATTTAACAGCTTTTCATCCTCTAATAAAGTTCCCCTTTTCCTTTTTATTTTACCCTTCATTTCCCCTTAAAAAAGGCTTCCAAAACCCCTTTTAATACCATTTCCCCCCTTTTTATTTTGGTGTAATTTAGCCTTTTTAACCTATCGGAACCCCTTTTATAAGGCTCAAAAACCCTCATTTTAGCCTTATTCCGATCTTTTTAATATCAGGCCTTAAGCCCATGCGGGCTTGAGATCCTCCACCCTTTTTACCATATGACCAACACCCACGACCTCCCGCTAACCCCATAAACCCCTGCAACTAATTACGACCGTTGATATTTGAAGATCCAATGGCTTTCGCAGATCTTACCACTTAACCCTGCCCATATCACATCCGTTATGTGACAAATTTGCTGACGCATTCCTCAGGCCCCACCACCCATTCGATTGCACAAATTTTCTCTGTCGCGCTAAACCTTCACCATGGATCTAGACCCCCCCGATCCGACAATTGTCGTTCATCTTTGCGCCCGATCTCACCAAAACTCCCTAGTGCACAACTCCAACATGAAATAAGTGGTTTCGGTGGGACATGCATCACCCTCCGAACCATATCGCGTTCGTTTGTAGCAATACCACTTACCACCAAGATTATGCATGAAAACCGCCCGGTATTCCTCAAAACTGCTTTTCCACTATCTCGCGCCAAACTCAAATTTGAAACCCCGGTTCTCGAATTTCCTCCATGAAACCTTCCCTCCACGCATTTCTCCTCCTCTGCACAACTCCTTCACCTCCACCGAGCCTATGAAGCAGTTAAACCCAATATTCGCAGGTTTTTTATGACATTTTTTTGGTTTGTGTAGGTTTCATGGTGGTTAAAAGAAGCAACCATCCGACAGTCAAAGAAAGTGATTAAAGGCCGAGGGTGAAGATCCTCTGAAGTCTCATATCACAGAAAAAGGATGTTAAGGGTTGAATCTCCACGTTTAATCAATGCATCATGAACATCGATTTCCCCAACAAAACCCTTCAGCACAGAATGCCACCTGTACAGAAAACAATGATTAAAGGATTAAATGAAGATTAAAAGATGAAAGCGCAGTTGAAAGAAAAATGAACAAAGGGTTAAAAGAGTCAATAGAGGGATAAAGGCATCATAAATGCCTTGTGAAGGCCAAAAGAAAAATCAGGCCATAAACACAGTTTATTGATTAAATCAAGAAGACTTATGCCAGAAGAAACCTCAAATACATCAACAAAGAGCAGTTATTCACCCAAAAATATCTAACTGCCACCTATGACATGTTTTCTATCCATAAAGACAAACTGGCAGTTATTACATAGATAGAAGATATTTTAAGCTGTCATGCAGTTATTGTAAAAGATAGAAATAGGCCTCAAAGTTAAACTTTCCACCTATCTTTCCTTAGAAAGTTAAGACAAAGTTATTAAACAGAGAAGTAGCTACACACATATTTATACCTTATGCCTTGCATGGTTTTCAAGGTCAGGAATGAATTTACTCTATAATTAATAACACTTGGACCCTAGATTAGTTCCACCTCCTCATTTGTAGCATAAATACTGCATTCGAACTTATTGTTTTGTTGGCATTTGGTGACTCTTTGAAGTAATATATAGTTTTGCTGAAGTTGAAAGAAAATTGATGTTTTGGAACCTGTGGATGTTTTGACCTGTTTGTTGATGGAGAAAGCTCTGTCATTAGATCCCTGAGCTTGGTTGTTGGTGAAGTATTCTTAATCTATCATTGTTATTTCTTATTCCATTATGTTTCACCATTCTCTGTTGCAGTAGAGCAAAAATTTTAGGCTAAGAAATGTCTTTTGAAAGCACCTTAGTTCTGTTTACTCTTCACTGTCTTTATGTTTTCTTCTGCTAAGATATTCTAGAGAATTCTTAATTTCTCTTTAGAACCCTTATGCTTGTTTATTTCGTAAATAGTTCAATACAGTTGGTCTCAAGAATGATTTATGGTTTTCCCTGCTTACTTGTTGGCAGTTAAAAACTATTTTTGAAGTCTCCCTTTAAAGTACCATTGTTTAAAGCCTGCCAAGGAGGTTTTGTTCTGATCATAACCTTTGTTCCTGCTTAGATAATTGTTTTGAAGGTATTTATAGCTATAATCAAATATGTCTAGGAGTTCCCTCTTCTATGAATGCAGTTATTTGTGGATCTTGAATTTTTTCTTATCCTTGAAGGCGAAATCACTAGAAGTTAAATGAGTTTCTCACCTTCTATATTTCATTGGAGAATTTCTTCTTAGAATTATTATTTATTGAAGTGTGGTTTCTAGAATTTATGGTTAGCCCTATCTCTGAAATGCCTCCTCATGTTTAAATGATGTTTTAAGTCCCTTTGTTGAGAAGTACATATAATTAAGGATTCTTAATTGCCCTTAGTTCTACTTTTCATTCTAAACCTTTCATATCCATTTCATTTCACCTGAAAGACTTTGTCTATCCACTGGCCAAGTTATATTTTCCCTTTGATACCCATGATCCATTTACAAACTTGTTACAACTTCCACTTGAATCCATTACCCAATGACTTATATATTTCCCTTTTCTATCTATGTTGTCTATATCATCATGTCCAACCAAACAATCAAACAAATCCATGCTTCATAACTAGCCTAAAATCAACCCTTAAAAGCAAACACGCTCACATCTTTGCAAACAATTGAGAGATTCCTCTTTGAGACTAGGAAGGCTACGTCCTAAAGCTCTAAAGACTGGTTTTGATGTTGCCTTGTCACTTGGTATGCCAATCTTCCAAATCACAGGACCACAACATAATGGCGATCACGGTGGGACCTTTGAGTTCATACTTTCCTAGAAAGCAACTTATAGACTCATTAGTCCTTCAACTACCTCAGAAAATTAGCTGATAAGCCATAGAGTATACTCTGTTTGTTTCACCACCTTAGCTAAGTGATGAAATCAGGTATAGCACACTCTCACAAACCATAGAACCATATAAAAAATCAGAAAACCCAAAACATTTCAGATTGGTTTTCAAATAAATCATTGGTGGTGGACCATAAAACATTTTACCTTCGGAAAAACTAAAAATTTCCACCTGGCGACTCCACTAGCCCCAGTAGGCCTATTACTCCTCTAGATCTCGAGATTTCCCTAGGATTGTGTTAACCAGCCCTGAGGAAGTTTAGAAATCTAGTCCCATATTATAGAAATCACTGTGAGAGGAATTTTTTTGAAAAACAGTCCTAAAAACCTCAGCCTCTCTAAATTTTGGAAACTAAAATCTGGCTTCACATAGGGTCAATACTAGATTCCATCCAGATCCTGACCCTCCTACCATATTTGACAATCCAAAGAGGATTTTGTGGCAAACTTCTAGATCTGGAAAACCAACTACTGATAGGACTATCCCAAGAACAAGATTTGTCCCTGAAAAATATCACAATCTTGAAAGATCCTCACTTTGACTTACCTCGCACAAAGAACCTATTTATAAATAATTCTCAAAGTGATTTAAACCAAGTTGACTTTGAAACCACAGATTTGCAACAGGGCTTTAGCAGAGAAGCTTCATCTTCTACTCCACCTGAATCTTAGCTTCTCCACTCATTTCATCTCCTTCCAAAACAAATCTACTCATCATCAGCTTGCTAGCCCAAGTGTTTTTTCCACTCTTGTACACACATACAGTGTTCAAAGCACTCCAGATCAACCCACTTTCCCTCTTGTAAATCTGCTTCTTGTAAATCCCCTATTTTTTCCTATCATGGTAGCATGGTATGCTCCACTACTGTTACCACAACCTCTAGTTCCTTTACCCACTGATTACCAATCCAAAATTCCCCATTTCACTGGAAATGAACCTACTACTTCTCAACAACATGTAGACAAGATGGATGATGCTTTTGATTATATGGAAATAGAAGAAGAGACCATTAAGATGAGAATTTTTGCTCAAAGTTTAGGAGGAGAAGCCAAAAAATGGTTCAAAGGGTTAACTCCTCACAACATAAATGATCTCCCTTCTTTATATAAAACATTCACAAATAAATGAGAAATTAAAAATAATCCTCTCTAAATACTGTCAGAGTATAATAACCTCAAGAGAAATACTGGGGAAATTGTCCAAAATTATTGCACTAGATTCAATAGTGTGTATAATGCACTTCCCCCGAACATGAAACCTCCACTAGGCCTAGCCTTAGCTAAATTTCCAAAAGTCTTTGATCTAGAAATGGCCTACCAACTAAGAGAAAGAAACCCCTTGAATTTAGAAGATATGAAGAGGGGAGCCTTAAGTGTGGAAGCAAATTTGATTGAGAAAATATCTAGGTTAAAAGTAGAGAAAAGAGTTGCATATAGGGATGATACAATGGCATCAACCTCATCATCAGATACTAAAATTTATAACTTAGTGAAGGTAATGGAGAGAATGCTTGAAAAGATAAATCTGAATGATAGAGTGCATCCTAGAGAGAATCAAACCAACCCCCAAAACAGAAATAGAAATCCGAATATCAAAAGAGATCTTAATCAAGATAGGCAAAGAGATAATGACCAAAAAATTATGCTCCCCTTCCAACAAAATTATGTAGATCAAGAAGAGGAAAGGGAAACTGAAAGGTTGGAAGAAAATCATGTAAATCTGATAGGATCTGACAGTGAGACAGATGTTTTTCTCACTAAAGAACAACAAATATTCTTCTCCTCACAACAAACTAAAAACAACCATGAGGATTCTGAAGATTACAGATTGGGGTTTGAAAATGCAATCATGGAGGTACAAAAACAATATAATATTAGAAGCAAAGGGAACCCAGAGATTTCCAATGACAAAAACACTAATACTGTTTCTAGAAAAACTTCAGAAAATTAGCCTAAGAAGACAACAAGTAACACCAACACTATGGCCTAGAAAACTGATCTAAATAAAGAAAAAAACAACCAGCAAAGTGCTGAATAAAGCTGCCCTAGTACCTCTGCTAGTGGCCTAGAAAACTGATCTAAATAAAGAAAAAAAAAACCAGCAAAGTGCTGAATAAAGCTACCCTAGTACCTCTACTAGTGGCCCTAATAAAGTTGTCCCAAATAATAGTCCAAATAAAATTCAGCAAGTCAGAATTGTTGAAAGAATTGTAAATGACAAAATATATGTAAATATGTCAAAAACAATAGTTTCTTTTAGCCTTGAGGGGGGAATTGCCAAGATCAAAATCACCATACCCTTAGCTAAACTAGTATCTCGGGATGTATATAAAAATCAAGTTTTGAAAGCTTTGAATATAGGTAGTGACACTGATACTTTAAACTTGATAGAAGATAAACCAGAATTATTGTTTGGTCTTGAAGTTGAAGGAAAATACCAAGAAGGGGTTGTCCCTCCCTTCTATGTCAACCTGAATATACATAACAAATTGTTTCACAATGCCATGCTAGAATCAAGTGCTTCGCACAATCTTGTGTCCAAAGTAGTAATGGAAAGCCTAGGCTTGGAAATTACTAAACCATATAAAGACCTGTATTCCTTTGATTCAAGCAGGGTCAAATGCTTAGGCCTAATCAAAGATTTATGTGTCAATTTGGCACAGATTCCTGCTAAAGGTCTAGTTATGGACATAATAGTAGCTAACATTCCCCCAACATATGGCATGCTTCTATCTAGATCATGGGGATCCAAACTACAGGGGAGATTTCAAATGGACATGTCCTATGCCACCATCCTAGTGTTTAACTAAACCAGAAGACTATACAGGGAGTCTCATATGAAATACATGGTGAGAAATATAGATAGACCCAACAATACTCCGGTTTATTCTATTCATTCAGACTTGGATTCCTTTATCTTGTATAATGAAGATGAAATCAGCCAACAAGAAAAGGAAAACAAGAAAGAATTCAGTCCACCAGAACAGTCAAATCTGCCCTCAACTCAGGTACAGAACAGTTCAGACTTTAGCAGCCTTGAACAACAGAAAGGAAGTGAAAATGAGATTGAACTACCTTGGAAAATAAAATTTTATGGCTCTTGTAGAAAATTAGGATTAGGGGCTGGTGTATGGATACAGAACATAAACAAAGGATTTTCCTATAAACTAGATTTTCCATGCACAAATAACATTGCTGAATATGAAGCCCTCCTTATTGGCCTACACTTACTTAAAGATTTGGGAGCCAAGAAAATATCAGTCCAAGGGGATTTTGAGTTAATCATTAGACAGATTAAAGGGGAGTATTCAGCCAAAAACCCAAAACTCCGATAATATAGAAATGCTGCCATTGATATCATAAAAACATTTGAAAAATATGAACTCATTTTCATTCCAAGAGCTCAAAATCATCTAGCAAATGAACTTGCCTTTGCTGCTAGTAATTTCCAAATACCATAGATAAATGAACAACTCAATGTGAAGTTAAAAAACAGGCCTACAATACCTGACAATGAAGACTATTGGCAAGTGTTTGAAGGAGACAAACACATAGATGATTTTTTGCAATCAAAAAATGACATTGCCATACCAACATCAAACACTAGTCATGAAGAAAATTGTTTTAATGAATAACACATCCCTGAAACAGAGCTATTCTTTTCTGCCAGTATAAATCAATTTGAAAATATTTTTGAGGCAGAATTATTTGACAATCTAGACCAAAATGACCTTAAGGTTTTATAATGCAAAGGCAATACTATACCAAGGGGCCTTGCACCATTAGAACAGTTGTTTGACTTCAATTATGTTGCCAAAGAACCAAGAATGGAGCCTATAGAAACAAACATAGAAGAACATAACATAGGCAGCTTAGCAGAACCCAAAATGATCAAGCTATCCAGCACTCTCCCAACCCATATCAAACAACAATACATAGAACTTTTCAAAGAATTTAGAGATGTGTTTACATGGGGATACAAGGATCTAAAATCATATGATACCAGCATCATTCAACACAAAATTCCTCTTAAGGAAAATCAGAAGCCTTTCAAACAAAAACTTAGAAGGATAAACCATGTTTTATTGCCTTTAGTTGAGAAAGAAATCAGGAAAATGTATGATGCTGGGATCATAGTTCCCCTCGGATATTCAGAATGGGTTTCCAACCTAGTATCTATCAGGAAAAAGACTGGGGAAATCAGGCTATGCATTGATTTTAGAAATCTAAAGAGAGCCTCCATTAAATACAACTATCCCTTGCCAAAAATGGATCACATACTTCAAAGAGTGGTTGGGTCTAAAATAATTTCACTGTTGGATGGGTTCTCAAGTTACAATTAGATGTTAGTACTCCCAAGTGATCAACATAAAACTACTTTTACTGCACCTTGGGGTACATTCATGTATGTCAAAATGCCATTTGGTTTGATGAATGCAGGGGCCACCTTCCAAAGGGCCATGGATATAGCCTTCTCAGAAGACATAGGCTATTTTATAATCATTTATCTTGATGACATTACTATTTTCTCTAAAACTGATGAAGAACACTTGATTCGTTTAAGAAAAGTTTTTGAGAAATGTAGGAAATATGGCTTATCTTTGAATCCAAAAAAGACACTTTTTGGTCTCCAAGAAGGAAAACTTATTGGCCACATAATTTCTGAAGAGGGAATCAAAGTAGACCCTAAAAGGATTGATGGCATACTGAAAATTAGCCATCCTAGAAACCTCAAAGAATTACAATCTTTCATTGGGAAGAGAAATTTTTGTAAGGAGATTCATCCCCAACCTTACTGAGCTATTAAGAACTATCACAAATATGCTAAAGAAAGAGATAGGTGTTAAATGGACAATACAGGCAAAACAATCATTTGAACTAGTAAAACAAGCTTTAACTCAAACACCAGTTCTTATAAGTCTTGATTTCACTAAATATTTCTACATTTTTCTTTTGCATCTGAACATACAATGGCTGTAGCATTACTACAAAAGAATACCATGGGGCAATAACAACCAATATATTTTTTTAGTAGGGCCTTAAGAGATGCTCCACTTAAATATAACATCATGTAGAAACAAGCCTTAGCCCTGATAAAAGCATTGAAATACTTTAGAGTCTACATCTTACATTCTCACATCATTGCTTTTGTCCCACATACTGTTGTCAAGGACATTCTAAGTCAAGACCCTGATGGTAAAAGGGGAAAAGGGATTGTTATTATTCTAGAATATGACTTAGAAATCAGGCCAACCAAAGTAATCAAAGGGCAGGGATTAGAAAAACTCATGGTTGAGTCAAAATTTCAAGCTTTAGATATGAATATGGTTGATATTTTGGAAGAAACAGAAGAATTCGCAGCTCCATTTATTGAAGAAACTTTTGTGCATTCACCTTGGTGTGTTGCTTTATATAAATACCCCTCCTTCTCTGTCTAAAACCAAAGCTAGATTTTTAAAACAAAAGGCTTCAATTTTTTTCATATTAGATGGGGTTTTATATTGGAAGAATGTTGTTGGAATATTGCTTAAATGTTTGCTTGAGATTGATGTAGGAAAAATCATGCATGAGCTGCATGAGGGAGAATGTGGAGGACATCTTTACTGGAAGACCACAGTAAATAAAATCCTCAGATTTGGTTACTATTGGCCCACCCTTTTCCCAGATACTCAAAAACTTGTCATGTCTTGCCATAAGTGTCAAATTTTTTATGACAAAAGAAAACTCCTACCCTTACCCTTACATCCCATCAGTGTTGAAGCTCCCTTTCAACAACGGGGCTTGGACTTCATTGGGGAAATTCTCCCATTTTCTTCAGCCCAACATAAGTGGATTCTCACTGCCACTGATTATTTTACCAAGTGGATAGAAGCCATAACTTCTAGGAATGCTACTGACTTTGTCATTATCAAGTTCCTTGAAACAAAAATACTATCCAGATTTGGTTGTCCTAGAAAAATTATCACAGATAATGCTGCTGCTTTCAAGTCTAAAAGAATGGTTGACTTCTGCCATAAATACCATATCACCTTGGGTCATTCCACTGCCTACTATCCTCAAGGAAATGGATTAGTTGAATCCTCCAACAAAAGCCTTATCAATAGTATCAAAAAACTGTTGGAGCAGAATTAGAAATCATGGCATAGTAAGCTTATTCATGCTTTATGGGCTGATAGATTAACCACCAAAAAGTCAATAAATATGTCCCCCTATCAGCTAGCTTATTTCATGGATGCAATATTCCCAACCTCTTTAGGAGTTCCAGTCATGAAACTCCTCCAAGAAGTACAATCCGAAGAAAATGGTATGCATAGAAGGATAAATCAGACCATTCATTTATAGCAGTCTAGAGAGGAACTATATAAGAGAACACAAACAGTCCAAGAAAGCATCAAGAAATTATTTGATAAAAGGACTAAAGCAAATGATTTTCAAGTTGGAAATATAGTTCTAAAGTGGGATTCTAGAAGGGAAGAAAAGGAAAAACATGGTAAGTTTGAGAATCTATGGAAAGGACCCTATATCATTCATTTCATTAGGGGTCATAATGCATTCTTTCTACAAGAGCTGAATGGAGAAGACATATTTGGAGGTCTTGTCAATGGCAGGATGCTCAAGCACCACTTCTGTCAAGAGTCCTAGCTTTAAAGTTTTTATTCATTGTACATAGCCCATTTGGAAAGAAATCATGAAAAATACAAAAAACAATACAAAGAAAAATAAAAATAAAAGAGGGCATATTAAAAAAAGGTACAACCCCATACCAAAATGAAAGAAAATATGGAAGTGTACAAGATTAAATGCCACTAATTAAAAAAAAAACACTGTTATTTGGTCATACAACCTAATCATGACTAGATAAATTTCAATTTACTGTTGATAGGTTAGTGAAGGAGATTTTCCAAACTGTTTAATCTTGGCTTATCAGTAGAATAGATTAGGATAGAATAAAAAATGGTTCAAACATGCTCAAAATCTAAACCAAGAAGGGAAAAGGAAAGATAGCTCTCAGAAGGATCAAAATCAGAGCTGAAAAAGGGAAGAACGATATCCATAATTTTTAGATCTTAAGCCTTCAAAATTTTGTTTTAACTTTCTGCAAAATAATGATTGTGTGCAGCTTGTTCAAAATTCCACAATGATGGTTGATCAGACTGTCTAAACCTGATTTGAACCATGCTTTAAATTTTCATGTCAATAGCTAGAGAATCAAGATTGCCAAACAGTTTAATCTTGGCAATCAAGTAGTATAGGTAGGGAATAAAAGAGTTCAACAGCTTAATCTGAACTCTTGGAAGCAATAAGGATAGGATAGATAGTTTTCTCAGTTTTCAAAAATAAAATTTCAAAGAGTTGCTAGATCAAATGTACTCAAAAGAAGGAAAAATGCTAAGACAAGTAGGATTGGGTAGGTAGAGATGTTGTTTTGAAGAGAATACATGTTGTAGGTTGTTGGAAAATTATTAGATTCAAAGAAAATCCAACAAAGGAAAGAGAAGAATTATGCCCAAATGGATTAGGCACTAGTCTGCTAAAAGCTATAAGATTGATAAACTGAGGTTCTGGACACCTAGAAAGATAGTTGTTCTCCCCAAATGGAGCCACTTTTAGCCACCAATAAATTTTGTCATTTTTGATGAGGGCTAACTAATTTTTCGGTCTTCAAGAAACAAGTTTTGAGAAAACTTGTGAGTTCTTGAAGCCTTGCTGTGTTCTTTGTCCAAAAGATCCATTCCACTGATATCTTCACTTCAAAATTCCATTAAGTAACCCTGCTGGTTCAAAAATAAGACTTCTTTAAAGCCTCTTTTCCCTTCATTTAATTTTCACCAATTCCTCCAAAATTCCCTCCATTTCATTCACTTTCCACTCATTTTACAACTTTTCATCTTCTGATAAAAGGCCCCTTTTCTTCTTTATTTTACCCTTCATTTCCCCTTAAAAAAGGCTTCCAAAACCACTTTTAAGACCATTTTCCCCCTTTTTATTTTGGTTTAATTTAGCCTTTTTAACATATCGAAACCCCTTTTATAAGTATCAAAAACCATCATTTTAGCCTTATTCCGATCCTTTTAATATCAGGCCTTAAGCCCCTATGGGCTTGAGATCCTCCACCCTATTTACCATATGACCAACACCCGTGACCTCTCGCTAACTCCATAAACCCCCACAACTAATCATGACCATTGATGTTTGAATATCCAACGGCTTCTGCGGATCTTACCACTTAACCCCGCCCATAGCACATCCGCTATGCGGAAAATTTTCTGACGCATTAATCAGGCCCCACCACCCATTTGATCGCACAAATTTTCTCCGTCGCACTAAACCTTCACCATGGATCTAGACCTCCCTGATTTGACGGCTGTCGTTCATATTCGCGCCCGATCTCACCAAAACTCCCCAGCGCGCAATTCCAACACAAAATAAGTGGTTTTGGTGGGACACGCGTCATCCTCCGAACCATATCGTGTTCATTTGCAGCAATACCACTTACCACCAGATTATGTACGAAAACCACCCAGTATTCCTCAAAACCGCTTTTCCACTATCTTGCGCCAAACTCAAATTTGAAACCCCGGTTCTGGGATTTCCTCCATGAAACCTTCCCTCCACACATTTATCCTCCTCTGCACAATTCTTTCACCTCCGCCGAGCCTCTGAAGCAGTTAAACCCAATATTCGTAGGTTTTTTATGACATTTGTTTGGTTTGTGCAGGTTTCATGGTGGTTAAATAAAACAACCATCCGACAGTCAAAGAAAGTGATTAAAGGTCGAGGGTGACGATCCTGTGAGGTTTGATATCATAGAAAAAGGATGTTAAGGGTTGAATCTCCATGTTTAATCAATGCGTCATGAATATCGATTGCCCCTGCAAAACCCTTCAGCACAGAATGCCACCTGTACAAAAAATAGTGATTAAAGGATTAAACGAAGATTAAAAGATGAAAGTGTAGTTCAAAGACAAATGAACAAAGGTTTAAAATAGTCAATAGAGGGATAAAAGAAACATAAATTCCTTATGAAGGCCAAAAGCAAAATCAGGCCATAAACACAGTTTATTGATTAAATCGAGAAGACTTATACGAGAAGCAACCTCGAATACATCAACAAAGAGCAGTTATTCACCCAAAAATATCTAACTGCCACCTATGACATGTTTTCTGTCCATAAAGACAAACTGGAAGTTATTACATAGATAGAAGATATTTTAAGTTGTCAGGAAGTTATTGTAAAAGATAGAAATAGGCCTAAAAGTCAAACTTTCCACCTATCTTTCCTTAGAAAGTTAAGACAGAGTTATTAAACAGAGAAGTAGTTGCACATATATTTCTACCTTATGCCTTTCATGGTTTTCAAGGTCAAGAATGCATTTACTCTATAATTAATAACACTTGGACCCTAGATCAGTTCTACCTCCTCATTTGTAGTATAAATACTGCATTCGAACTCATTGTTTTGTTGGCATTTGGTGACTCTTTGAAGTAATACATAGTTTTGCTGAAGTTGAAAGAAAATTGATGTTCTAGAACCTGTAGATGTTTTGACCTATTTGTTGATGGAGAAAGCTCTGTCATTGGATCCCTAAGCTTGGCTATTGGTGAAGTATTCTTAATCTGTCATTGTTATTTCTTATTCCATTATGTTTCACCATTCTTTGTTGCAGTAGAGTAAAAAATTTAGGCCAAGAAATGTTTTTTGAAAGCACCTTAGTTCTGTATACTCTTCACTGTCTTTGTGTTTTCTTCTGCTAAGATATTCTAGAAAATTCTTAATTTCTCTCTAGAACCCTTATGCTTGTTTATTTCTTAAATAGTTCAATACAGTTGGTCTCAAGAATGATTTATGGTTTTCCCTGCTTACTTGTTTCCAGTTAAAAATTGTGTCTGAAGTCTTTCTTTAAAGTACCATTGTTTAAAGCCTGCCAAAGAGGTTTTGTTCCGATCATACACTTTTTTCCTACTTAGATAATTGTTTTTAAGGTCTTTATAGCTGCAATCAAAGATGTCTATGAGTTCCCTCTTCTATGAATGCAGTTATTTGTGAATCTTGAATTTTTTCTTATCCTTGAAGGTGAAATCACTAGAAGTTAAATGAGTTTCTCGCCTTCTATATTTCATTGGAGAAGTTTGTCTTAGAATTATTATTTGCTGAAGTGTGGTTTCTAGAATTTATGGCTAGCCCTGTCTATGGAATGCCTCCTCATGTTCAAATGATGTTTTAAGTCCCTTTGTTGAGAAGTACATATAATTAAGGATTCTTAATTTCCCTTAGTTCTACTTTTCATTATAAACCTTTTATTTCCATTTCATTTCACCTGAAAGACTTTGTAGATCCACTGGCCAAGTTAGATTTTCCCTTTGATACCCTTGATCCATTTACAAACTTGTTACAACTTCCACTTGACTCCATTACCCAATGACTTAGAGATTTCCCTTTTCTATCTATGTTGCCTATATCATCATGTCCAACCAAACAATCAAACAAATCCATGCTTCATAACTAGCCTAAAATCAACCCTTAAAAGCAAACAAGCTCACATATTTGCAAACAATTGAGAGATCCCTCTCTGAGACTAGGAAGGCTAGGTCCTAGAGCTCTAAAGATTGGTTTTGATGTTGCCTTTTCACTTGGTATGAAAATCTGCCAAATCACAGGTTTTGTGGTGGATTTGACACTCGGGTGTACGAAATCACATGCATTTAGAGAATGTGGTCTTTTCTCTAAACCATAAGTAACAGGAAGTATCTGGGGGGAGCTCATAAGTATAAGACTTAAAATGAAGTAATACACTTAAGTATGCTATGTTGAAAAAGTAAAACTAAAAACATAAAAAAAAAAGCTAAATAGAGAGTTCCAAACAATAACAAGGTAAAAAATGGCTCGATGGCCTTCTTCTCATTGAATTCTTGGAATGAATACAAATCTTACCCACTTGCTGAAGGGCCTAGGTAGAGGCTCTAGGACCCAATGCAAGGATGTTTTTCCTTCAAGTTCTGCCTTTTGACGCAGTTCAAATATCTTTCTATACTGCAATAGACTGAAATTGTTGGGTGGCCAACAATTGAGTCCCCTTCTTCAGCTCCTGCTCCTTGGTTCACACAAACAGTTGGTGTTGCTTGGGAAAATTTGGCCAGCATAACCTTGTGCTCACAATTTTTTCATCTCTTTGAGGGTTTATATAGTTTATCTTTCAAACCACCTTCCCTCCCTTGGTATATGGTGGATAGTGACCCAAGGGAGGGGAAATACTCCATTGTGGGCTGAAATATGCTTTTATGTGCTCACACAAGGCCTAAGGAAGCGCTGGTGTTGTCCTTAGGTAGCTTTCACACAAGGGGAAACTGTCATTTGCCTGCTTGTGGTCCCGGAAAGGGAATTTTTTCCATTTCCAGGAATGCGCGCTTATCGGGCTCCAATGCGCGCAGAAGGAGCACTTATCAAAGGAAAAAGCGTGCACTCAGGAATTTATGACTAGTTCAATCTTGAATTGCTCCAAACCTTAGATATTCTTAATATTTTTGACTCCATAATGTATCTCTGTCCGGTAAATCCTTGGGCTCGACATTACTTGATATCGATTTTTGCTATACGATTTTCCAGTGTTAACAGATGCCCCCTAATGTGTGAGGTCTAGGAAGAACTGTATGGCCGAAATACATTATGGTTTCTTTTCTGTATCATATGCAAAGAGAGAGAAAGAGAGCAAGGCTTGCGTGTAGAAGGACAACATCTTGCACCGGTTCCGAGATAACCACTGCCTAGGGGACCCCCTGCAAGTAGACAAAATATACAACATATTTGCAAAATTTCAAGGAGGTGGGCATGTCCCATGCTCATGATGCTATGGCTAGTTAAACAAAATTGACAGATACATGTGTTTTCTGTGTCACTACTGTGGTAGTGATGTTGGTGGTTGTTGACGACGACTTCTAACGCCCTCAGGGGCATTTTTTATTTGACGATAGGTGGAATGTGGTACCCATATGCATAATTTTGGTATCGAAGATCACTGCGCAATGTACGCATATGTACTGGCTGGGATCTTCCTGTGTAAGAATTGTTGTCAGAGATGCTTATAAAGGCATGGGTCTTCGATGGATCTTGATCAAAGTGCAATGGTTGTAAGGCACGATACCATCGTGACATGAAAGCTTTGGTTGTAGTCGAATGTCAAGAGGATTGATGACATATATGGACAATGATGTCTCCCATAGTGCCACCCGAGGATATCCCTTTACATGGGGAGGGGTCATCCAAGGTACCGCTTCCTTTTTGGAAAAGAGGTGTTGATGTCGACAAAAAGGAAGCCTTAACCAAACCATAATGGGTTTAACATAGGTATGTTGGTGAGCGGTAGCTGAAAATGGATGATGGGGATTCAGTGGCCTGAGGTTGAAGTATATTTGAGCAGCTTGACAGCAGTCACAGGTATTTTCTGAAGGGAAAAAATCCTTGGAGTCGGTAGGACTTCTAGGGCGGGTATGAACCGACTATGATTGTTGTAATGGTGTGTGCATGGGGGGTATGAAATACTTCGACCAAGGGAGATTGGGGACCACTGGCATGGGAGGAAAAAGTGCAATATGAGGGTGAAGAGGTGAAGGGCGTTGTTTGTGATTTTTGTACAAAAAGAATAAAATAATGAGGTTTGGTTTGTATAAAACACAAAGACGGGTACCCCAAAACTTGAAAGAGGGTAGCTCACTTGATGGTGTGAGGATGGTGTTTTGCTGGGGCTAGGGGTCCCATTGGCTAGTCTCATGTGTGGGGTTGATGAAGCGGAAGATGTCGCAGATGGATTAATGCTGATGGAGGTATGGTGAGTCAAATGCGGTGCGCGGAGGAGCGCTTTCATTCTTCTTGTACAACCCAGTCATCCGGGAAGGGGGTTGAGTTGGAATGGTGAACTTGACCTTATGCATGATATATGGATGGGCATGAGGTGCTTCCCAGACTCAAATGGTATGGCCATGGCGTCACTTTGTAGAGTGATGTATGGTCTACTTGAGATGAAGATCGCCATGGAGGGGAGGCTCTACTGACCATCGAGGACATTTATCATATGCAAGGTGAGGTGATGATAAACGTGGTCGGGTGTGAGGACCCTAGGTTTTATTTCTGATGGAGAAATGATGTCAGGATATGCAAAGTTTCTGGGACTCTATCATGTTGAGGGTAGAATGATACCTGCTTCGGAACTTTCAGTGGTGATTTTTGTGAATGTTTTGCAGGTTCTTCCTGCAAAAACAACTACCTCAAGTGAAAGCATCTTCTTTTCATTCAATATTATTTGAAAAAAATGAATTTTGGAAAGGAAGATGGGAGGGTGCATACCTGCCGATGCTTGAAAAAATATTTCTTTGGAAAGAAAATGTGGGGTATCGCTTTCGTTCGTCATGGTATACTAATGATGGTGCAACTTACGGTTTGTAGAATGGACCTTCTGATCTTCTGTTATTGACCTCTGAAGTTATGAAAAAGGGAAATAAATAAGGGATTATGGCCCTAATCCTATTCATTTGTACTTGCTGAGTTTGGGAGATCAGAGGTTGTAGCAGAGCCTTTCTTGCCATTGCAGTCAGCCTGTGTACCGGGGATTAGCGATACTATGCTGAGGTAACTCTCATGACGTCCTGCACTTCAATTTTTTCAGTTTGGTGATGCCAGGGGCCGTACAAGTTGGGTTTGTACGGCCTCAAAGGGGATTTTTTCCCTAGATTGTGTAGGCGATCTAGGGAAATATGTTCCCCCCTTGTTCGGATTTCTTAGGTACAGCCGCGCAAGAGCGCGCTATCCCTGCCTCTTTGCGCGTAAGGGCACGCTTGTAAATGAAACAGGCACGGAAGGGCAGTGTTTTTGGAAAAACTTGGGTTTTTTGCTGTCCTTGATGATTTTTATCCTTTGTACTGATGGGTGCCTATTGCTTGGCAGGTTAGTGTGGAGAGAGAGAGATTGGTATGAGATCCGGACTACTCTGGCTGCTGATGCTGGGGCGCACCATCAGTTGGACGCATGGGGCCTCCTAAAATTTGCTAAGAATGAGTGCCTTCAGTCACAGGACCGATTTCTACGTTATATTATATGGCATTGGCGCCGGAGGTGCAACATGTTTGTCCTGAGGGGGGAAAACTTGATTATTCGTCTGGAGATGGATATTTATTTTGTGACCAGATTACTACCTCAGGGAGAGGCGCTGAGGTACCCGCTTCCTGCTGGGCGGGTGAATATGGACAAGTATCGGCGGCGTCATTGTGGTGGTGCACCTTTGACTAAGGGGTGCATCCATATCACCTCAGTGACAGATGTGGCCGAGCGGTGTGCTCTGGTGGTTATTGTGCGACTGGCAGGGTCGTTTGCGCCTCATCGGGCATCGGGCGCAAAGGTGGCGGTTTTACGCCACTTGAGGAACGGGCATTTCTTTGATTTTTCCCATTTCTCTTTTGATGGTATGGTGTTGCAACTGAACAGGGTCCAACGTGGATCCAAATCATTTGCATACGCCAGCATTTTGTGTAGCATTATGTATGAGAGGGTCGTGCTGTTGAGGCCTATAGTGCCTATGCCTATCGGGGGGCCGAGGGAGCCACGTATGAGGAGGTGGGCTCTGGTGATGCCACGTGGAGGTCATGGTAGAGTGGGTCGTTATTGGAATGACATGATGGAGGCCTGGTTTGAGGCCAATCCATAGATGTTTTTTCCATACCCTTATGCAGGGATGGACTTTCAGGGTGATCCAGATATTGGTCTCCCTTTTGGTTATGTTTGGGGTCCCACAAGTATGTGTTATGTTTATGCATTTACTCAAGTTTTTTGTGTTCTTGAGTGTTTTTTATTGACAATAACATTATTTTGGTTACTCGTGTAGATGTTGGTGAGGTGGGATGCCCAGTGGGCCGGCTGGTGGGTCACAACCCTCCACCACGACCACTTGGTGGTCGGGGAGGTGGTGCCATCGGTGGGCTGGGTGAGGGTGTTGGTGGACTGGGCGGGGATGGTGCTGGCCCTTCTGGTGAGGGTAGCAGCACAGGTGCAGCTGGTATAGTAGTAGAGATAGCTCATGTAGATGCGGCTGAGGCACGTATCATATCACTTACAGCTCAGGTAGAGACTCTAGAAGACTTCCGAGGTCGAGCAGACCATTTGACCCACAGGATGCCTACTTGAGGTTATATGGATGACTTTGAGGAGATCTGGATAGAGACAGTGATGGCCCACAAGAGGGACTACTAGCTGACTCTATGACAGGTAGCTATCGCAGTGGAGACGACAGCTCCGATGGTGGCACCATGAGCGGTGGTGGGCCCGGGTTCTCCTCTTGAGGGGGCACCATCCCTAGAGTAGATTTTGTACACAGGGAAAGCACCCATTATGAGGATGCTTCCCTTATTTTTGATGACCTTTGTATTGTTGGGCTGGCCAATGGGCTAGAAATACTATTTTTGTACTCTGATACACATATTTTTGATATATATATATATGAGAGATCTTTTTTTTGTGGTCTACATGGTGTGATGTCTATTTCGGTTTATGCATTTTTGTTATGTTGATGGATATACATGTTTTTTGTTTTTATGTATGGTGGTTTTCTCGCGATGCATTCCAGTCTAAGATAGTGTTAGCTTTGCGATCAACTATTTGGTTTTGATTCCTTGATACATGTGAGAATGTAATATAATCAAATTGTCTGCTTAATATTTTGGCACACAAATATTTTCTAAATAGGATTGCATCCCTGGTTTCAAATGTTTGGTTTAACTGCATGACTACTAACTGGGAATCAAGGTAGACATGCATACGGCAGATGCCCTGGTGGAGGGCCTCATACATAAGACTGATAACAGCATCATATTTTGCCTGATTGTTGGTTTCTGAACCAATGCACACGCCGTTTGAACACAATGGTGATCAGTCAGGGTGATAGATGACCCAAGTGGCTGCAGCTAAGTTTTGAGACCATCACGATGCTCCATCAAAAAATCTGAAATAGGGTTCAATTTGGTGATCCATGGTGATATTTTGAGCGCGTTTAGGTTTTTTGGGTCAAAAATATTTTGGTGGTGGATTGTGTTTATTCTAACTCTAGGGGATAAGGGCTTGTAGGGCCCTTATGGGTAGAACTTCTTGAGGTAAAGGTCGTTGACAAGGTTAGTGAGGTAGGTCTCGTCTGGTTCCATCAAGATATATGCCTTCTGTCGGAGGCAATGTTTGATGATATAGGGCCCTTTCCACAGGTTTTCGAACTTTCTTGGCCCTAAGGCTTCTTTTGCGACATCATAGCAAAGGACTAGCTCTCCTTTGGTAAATGAGCGAGGGGTGATGTGGCGGTCAAATGATGCTTTTACCCTTTTCTTATGGGCCTCATTGTGTTGTAGCAATTGGCGCCTATTTTTGTCAACTAGCTCGATTTGTACTAGGCATTGTTCTAAAGGCTGGGTGTCATCCAGGAGTTCGATGGCTGCTTGCAAGTTTGGGAACTCGTGGAAATCAATACAAGGACGCAAGGTGCCCTAGTGTTTTGCGACAGGAATAAAGATGAATTCCTGTGATAGAGGGGTTGTCGAAATCCTATCTTGGGCATGTGATGACACAAGTCGTATGTGATGAGTTGTGTCGCTGGCACGCGGCGGGGGAAGTATCTCCGCAATGGAGTCCTGAGTGAGCCGATAGTTGGCCTTCCCACTAGGATAGTCAATTCCTGGTAGATGGAAGTTGATTTTATCACAGAGATGTCTGAACGTTTGTAGAAATGGAGACCCTTCTGTTGTGTGATTATGACTGGTGCAAATGGTGCAGGGAATCATAGTGCTGACAGAATAGATAGTGTGAGAATCTATACTACTCGATGTTCCAGATGTGGACGCTTGGAAAGGGTCTGTTACGGACCAAGGCATATTCTATTTCCATTTTTTCATTTTAGGTTGGAACTTACCTCCATTTTTGGTGGGTGGTTGACTTAATGTTGCTCTAGCTGCTCTCAGTTTGGGGAGATGTGTGCACTTAAATGTGTGATGAAAGTGTGAGAAAATTCGGCAATAAGTACGTGTAATCTTCTCTTGATTAGAGAGAAGCTTTTGAGGAAGAGATGAGATAATGCGGAAACTATTTGCAAGGGGTTTGAGTTCTTTAAATTGATTGATCTGATGATCATTTAGATTACATAGGCCGCATGTTATCCTCGGTTGGGCCTGAGGTTTACGTGGTTGCTTTATGGTCTTAGCAGGTGTGACGAACCACCCTAGTGGCGGGGTCGAAGCAGGCTTATAATCCCACCATGGTATTATGGGTGTCATTGGGTCGATGATGTATCTTTCATTCCATTCTTGAAGGTCACTCGTCCTCTTTTCTACGGCATTAATCATGTCAATAATGGGATGAAGTCGTGAGACATTAGTACAATGTCAGTCATAATATTTACCCTGACATATCAAGCAAAAAATCCATGATATGGGTCTCCCATCGTGCGTGGTTTGAGGTCGGGTGGGGTACCATCATCTATATGCTGCTAAGTCAAGGCAGTGGACTACTATATGGTCCATCTACTTGCATAATGTGCATGCGGGTGGCTTTTGTGACGTGTTTGTGACCGTAACTATGGGTTGCTTGCTAGGCCATTCTTCGGCTGACAAGAACATGATTGACCTGCTCATCTCCTCTGATTGGGTCATGGAGCTGCCGATGGATTCGGCATCCATATCATCTTCTTGGGAAAGAAGAACTATGGCTGAGCGGAGGCTAGTGAGGGCTAGTCAGAAACGAGGTATGTAGTGACAATCCTCCAATAAGTGATTGTCGGCACATAACGGGCATGTGAATTTTTCTGCCCGTAGCCCCACGTAGTAGACCCTGTTGATTGGATACCATCTATGGATGAGTTCCAATGCGGCACACTCTTTGAGGTAGTGGCCACGTTCATCGCATAGCATGCAACGTATAATGGGAATTACTAGGGGGCGCTCTACGTATCGGTGCTCCTCTTGTAAGTACAAGATGGTGCGCGGTTCGTCATTGGTGAACTGAATGGAGGGATCCTCTTGATAGGATCGCTCGATCGCATGTAAGGTGTCCTGATACCATGGTATTTCTGGACAATGGTGGGTATAGTGCCCATAGGTGTCACAGAGGGTGCATGCGTGATTGGTACGTAGTGGTTTGCCTAAATTTTTGGTGGCAAGTTCCTTTTTATGGGAGTGTCATTTTGAGGTGCCTGCCTCGCAGCCGAGGAGTGCTTTAATTCGCCCAACTCTAGGCATATGTGAGTAGGGTGTCCTGTGACATCACGTATGGTGCAGGCTGATGACTCCCTCTGCATGGTGGGGGTCACCACTTTCTTTCCTTTTTTGGCGATTTTCTTTATTGTGGTCGCCGGTTTTGCAGCGGGGATTTCCCTTGCGGGGGCGGTTTCGATTGCTGCTTGGGTTGGTTGGGGCTCCTCGGGACCAAGAGGTTTTAATCCAAATGCAGTAAATTGGTAGCTAGTGTTCCTGGAGGGGGAAAGAGGTACCACATTGGGAATGCCAATGATATGTTGGGTAGTACCAGTGTTGCCAAGACCTGTTGGGAGGTGAAGCCAGGAGGTGGGTATAGGAAAGGAGTTTGGGAGGAGGCATAGACTAAGGAGGCTGCAGTAGCTGATGCCTCGGTGTCGTTACTACTTGAGTTTGTGTCTTGACTAACCTCGGTGCTTGACGTGGACATCATGCATACCAGGGCCACTGTGGTATCGGGTGATACCTCAAGGATAATGGGAGGATCTCCTAGGAAGGATCCTAGGATGGACGATGGTTTGAATTGGCTAGGGCCATATTCTTGATACCGTGAAAGACCATCAGTGGTTGTGTCTACATAAGGTAGAACCATGTCTGTATTGGTCAAGGGACGCTTTTCAGTGTGCGTCAGCTGGTCTACTGTAATGATTCGATCCTCGTGGGGGAACATCATGATGCGGAAAATAGAGGGTGCTATGGTAGACATGGCATACATGTAACTCCACCCAAGGAGTATATTGTAATCCAAGTGAGCATCCAAGACTTCGATGTCTATGTGGACCGTTTTTCCAGCTAAGCAGACCAGCACATTTTGGAAGAGACCGACGGGGGTGGAGGGTCGACCATCGTATGCCTTGAGTGGGATGACGGAAGGTTTGAATTCTGGGGCTCCTAACTTCGGCCATACATTCTTTGACATGATGCATGTGGATGCACCCTCATCTATGACACATTGGTGAATATTGATATTTTGTACCGATACCGGTATCTGAAAGGCGACCATGGAGGGAAGCCTAGGGGTGGCTTTGCCTAAATCAAAAGCCATCATGCGTGTGTTGGCAGGGTCGACGGTGCCTAAGGCAGAAATTAGGGCTTTCCGCTGCTTCGAGCACGATTGCAGAACCTCCAAAGCAGACATAGTAGTAGGTGACTAGGCTAAATTGTCTACGATTCTATAATTGTGGGCTACTTTGGAGTAGTTACCTGCTCGCCTATTAGGCCCTTTAACCATTTTTGGCAATGGTTCCAAAGGAATATTTGGAATGGTTAAAGGTGTAGTCGATGCGGACGTACTAGCCCCTGACATACTGGTGTCTGGTGGGGTGTCGTAGTTGCGATTCTGGGTTTGGAAAAACATTTCTTCCCCAGCCATGTAAATTTCATGGCTGTTTTTCTCAGAATCATTGGGGTTTTGCTGTTGAGTGCTAATCGTTCCTCGATGGGGGAAGGGTTCTTGCATAACTGCGGTTGGCTGGGAAGATCCTCCTTGTCCTTGATTACTCTAGAGAATTTTAAGCTCAGGGAGTTCGGGACAGTGGTGAGTATAGTTCCTGTACTCACCACATATCGAACAAGAATCGTTTGTTCGTAGAGGTGGCCTTTTGCCTTGCTTTTGAGCATTGCTTGGCTCCTGGTTCTGATTCCGGTTGAAGTTATCTCTAGGCTGGGGTCGAGGTGGGCACTGTAGACTGCTGCCCCCCTATTCAGGGTTCCCTTTGGGTTTGTTTTTTACCTTTATTTTGACCACGTTAGGAGGGTAATTATCCTGATCATACTAGTGTGGTTGATCTTGGGACAGCTGCACAAAGTTCACCTGTGCATTGTTTTGCGTTGGTGGGTTATGTGCTTGGGACTGAGCATACTGTTGTCCCATATTTGCACCTGGCCATTGGGGGGGGAGTTCTTTCGCCAGTTTTTCTTCCTGCGTACTGGGTCCCTCCGGTTGGAGGGTAAGGTCCTCCTTGGTGAAACACAGGCGCCCTATTAGTCAAATTTTGCTGCTGCATATGATGACTTTGGAATCCAGGTTGAGACATGTCCTGGGTAGATCCATCTGTATAACTGGGATTCTGACTGCTGCTGCCTAGGTACCTTTGGGTCATTGACCCAATAATTCCATCTGCAGAGTTCGACGCACCTAGAAATTCTTGATAATATTGCAGGCGCAGGGCGTTAGGTAGGATATTGTATATGTATCCTGATTGCGTATAAATTAGTTCAAGCTGCTAGGATTTACTGATTGCATCCTCTTTGGATGTGGGGTTATGTTGCGCCACATCCTTTGAAATCTTCGCCGTCAGAGTTTTCAAGAATAAATCTAAAAGGACTTAGTCGTCGAGTTGAGCTTTGCATAAGCTACGACGCTGCCTCCACTCGTGGAGGTGTTCATAAATGTGGGTAGAGGGAGATTGTCTGAAATGAGTCAGTAATTTCATTCCTGAATCATGGTGAATGGGTAACTGAAAATAAGTAAGGAATGTAGTAGTGAGGGCACTAAATGTTATGTGTGAAGCAGGGGGTTGCTCGACATACCATTTCGTGGCCACTCCCGCGAGAGTGCACTGAAACAGCCTCAATCGAATAGTATCGTCAATGATGCTATTCGATGAGCACCATAGGTGAAAGGTCATTATATGATTCCCTGGGTCTTTCGCTTGCTTGCCTTCAAAATTTGGTATGTCTGAAGGGAGCTTAGTGGGCATGGGAGGAAAATTTGGGTCGTGTGAGATGGGGTCATTAGTGAGCTTGGTTAAATCCGGTAGATTTAACGCCGCTAAGAAGGGTGACTGAGAGGTTGACGCCATGGCAACGTGTGAAGACACCAAGTTCTAGTTAGAATAGGGGTTAGTTTGTGACGTACCCAGTTGTGAATTCATCTAGCTTCCCGTATGGGATGCACTCTTTTTCCCCCTAGGGGAAGAGGGGGGAGTGATGTGCAGTGTGGTGTTGGGAGACCGGTTAAGGTTCCCAACGAAGGTTGCTCCAAGAAATGAGGAACCAACCACTATGGAAATGTTCCGTCTTTGACGCCTAAATGGCAAAAGACCTGGAACCCCTCCCGTTAATGGGGGGAGGTCCAAAAGATGCCTGGACCGACGAGGTTCCGTTGGAACCGCTTGAGGGTCGTCCAAGTTAGGTTTTGGAAATTTTTTTTGAGGGGATTAAATCTATGATCACATCAAATATATGGCCACATACGTAAAACAAATCGAAAAAGAAATGATTTTTCCTTTAATTTAATCTATGTGATCAATCAAGCGAAAAAATGGTTTCGTCTCTTTGCGCGTGATACTCAAAAATCCTAGAAGACCTAATAACGTCCTCACACTCTCAAAAGTAACTGGGCCTTGAGAGGATTTCTTGCGAGTGTTGGCACAACGTCCTGAAAGAACTGGCGACGCCCCCAGTCAGCTAATGATAATCAACCAAGGTAAGGGTAGAGGGTCTGGCGCTTGCCTGCACTGTCACCTATAGGTTAAAGGATGCCCTAGTTTTGGCCACTAAGAACCACCGTCCCACGTGAGCGTTCGAGTTTTGGGATTCTTGGTAGTCAGCTAACAGTACCGAGTATCAGACGGGTTAGGTAGCCCCAACTGATACCGTACGCACTGTGCCGAAGCCAAACCCCCTCTGAATCGGGTCTCTGCTGCGCTCAGGTTTTCTTTTCCGTGGGCTGATAGGTGGATTTTAAGCTCCCTAAAAATGCAACTTCTATGTTTTGAATGTGAAGCGTGATCAAGGCGGCCTATTGGATGCCTACCCCCTTGATCCTAACTTAAACTATAATTTCTCTTGTGGCCCCTGTGGGGAGAGTTTAGTGAGTTGGTTTAAGTTATTTTTAGGTGGATTTCTTTTCTTAGTGGGTGAGTGTGTGTGAGCGTATGGTGAACAATCTCATAATTTGAACATATGGATATTGGTGATCTGTTACAAATTTCCCCCTAGTTAAACTATGTGACGATGTTCCTTGCTCAAATAAAAATCATTTGCGGATAATGGGTCACTTCCAAAACCTCCTAATTAGTCTATGTGAGTGAATAAAGGGAGATGGAAAATCACAAATGTAGAGTGTTCATATGCTTGTCTAGGGTCACCCAATGGTGCAAAGATAGTAGAGATTACTTACTCTAACTTGCAATTAAGTCCTAGTCCCACAATTCCCTAAATGCAAAAATTGAAATTTAAACTAAACAATTTCTACACTAGCTTATGCATGTGTGGTCATGAGCCACTTACTTGGACTAGTTAAACTAAGTGTGCAAACTAGAATTTGCAAAAACATAAATTGTTCAGAAATTAATGGCTAATTTTCCCCCTACTTAAACTTTGTAAATACTTTTTGCAAAAAATCAACTTAAATGAAAACTAACTAAATGCCTACAAAAAGCAGAAAAAAACAGTCTTCAGAATCTGTGGGGTATCAACACAAGTGTTGGCAGATACATTAGGGGCTGCCCAACACACTTACAAGCAGAAAAATGCAGCAGATATGGAGAAAAAATCTCTCTGCAAATTGCACGCAAAACCTTCTGACAGGTGCGCCTTCCTGCACGCAGGTCACTCCTAAACACACGCACGGCGTGTCTGTGTATAAAAATAGCGCACAAAATTCCTGCAAGTAAAAAAAAATTAGGACTGCCTTCTTCAGTTTGTCACTTCTGTGAGTCTAGGGACTGGAAGATGGGTCAGAGGACTGTCATCTCCACTCCAGCATAGACTAAGGGTCTCCTGCAAATAATGGCACAACCACATAAACTTGAAACACGTCAGTGGAGTCGCTAATCCTGTTGTGGTGGATTTGACACTCGAGTGTAAGAAATCACACACATTTAGAGAATGTGGTCTTTTCTCTAAACCATAAGTAACAGGAAGTATCTGGGAGTATAAGACTTAAAATGAAGTAATACACTTAAGTATGCTCTGTTGAAAAAGTAAAACTAAAAACATAAAAAAGAAGCTAAATAGAGAGTTCCAAACAATAACAAGGTAAACAATGGCTCGATGGCCTTCTTCTCATTGAATGCTTGGAATGAATACAAATCTTACCCACTTGCTGAAGGGCCTAGGCAGAGGCTCTAGGACCCAACGCAAGGATTTTTGTCCTTCAAGTTCTGCCTTTTGATGTAGTTCAACTCTCTCTCTATGCTGCAATAGACTGAAATTCTTAGGTGGCCAACAATTGAGTCCCCTTCTTCAGCTCCTACTCCTTGGTTCACACAAATAGCTGGTGTTGCTTGGGCAACTTTGGCCAGCATAATTTTGTGCTCACAATTTTTTCATCTCTTTGAGGGTTTATATAGTTGAGCTTTCAAACCACCTTCCCTCCCTTGGTACATGGTGGCTAGTGACCCAAGGGAGGGGCAATATTCCATTGTGGGCTGAAATATTCTTTTGTGTGCTCACACAAGGCCTAAGGACGCACTGGTGTTGTCCTTAGGCAGCTTTCACACAAGGGGAAACTGTCATTTGCCTGCTTGTGGTCCTGGAAGGGGAATTTTTTCCATTTCCAGGAATGCACGCTTATCGGGCTCCAGTGCGCGCAGAAGGCACACTTATCGAAGGAAAAAGCGTGCACTCGAGTATTTATGACTAGTTCAATCTTGAATTGCTCCAAACCTTAGAGATTATTAATATTTTTGACTCCATAATGTATCTCTATCCTGTAAATCCTTGGGCTCGACATTACTTGATGTCATTTTTTGTTGTACGATTTTCCAGTGTTAACAACAAGACCACAACGCCACCAAAAGGGGAGGAGGTGAACGATATAGCGAAGAGTTGATTTCAGGGAGCCAACAAGAGAAAATCCTACCTCTCCCACCCACCAAAAAGGGAGGAGGTGAACAATATAGCAAAGATCCAATTTTAACAGAACAAACTAGCGACCAAGGGGCACGAGAGCGACATAGGTGAGTGGCCAGTTGTCTCAAGGATCCACACACAAAAACCTCATCCAAATCTGAGAACACGGAGTGAAAGGGTAACTCTGTTCACATATGCCTCCCAGGACAAGCATGGCCAACATTACCGCTCATGTGCTACCGAGTGGGGATGGAGAGAAGATGAGAGTCGACGACCCTACAAATAACCCAAGGCCATTCTTCAGGCACACCCAAACAAAAAACTAAATTACCAACCCACCTTTCACACAAAAATCCAACCCCTCCCCCGACAAGCAAAAAGGGAGGAGATGAAAAATATAGCGAAGAGTCGACATCGACGAAGCCGACGAGCGACATAGCGAAAATCTGATTTCAACGGAGCAAACATGCGACCAAGGGCCACGAGGGAGACATGCCAAAGAGTTGATTTCAACAAAGCCAACAAGCAACCAATCATCTCAAGGAGCCACACACAACAACCCCATCCAACTCCAAGAAAACAGAGCAGACAGGAAATATTGTTCAAACATGCCTCCCAGGATGAGCATGGCCAACATTACCGCTCATATGCTATCAAGTGGAGATGGATAGAAGAAATTTGACGACCCTAAAAATGACCCAAGGCCATTCTTCAGGCACAACCGAACAAAACAACTCAATTACCAACCCACCTTTCACACGAAAAATCCAACCCCTACCCCCGACCAGAAAGGGATAGATGAACGATCGAACGAAGGCATAAGGGAACAAATGGTAAACGGTCGCCTGAACATACACAAGGCACCGGGGCAGTCACAACTTAGCAAATTTAATACAGGTGCCCTCAGAGAAAACGGCCCGACCCGAATGCGTTTAGTCGGGCGCCCTCACATGACGCGACATGGCGCGCCCGACCAAACAGAGGCACAAGGGAGAAAACCGCAAATGGGCCACCAGAACGTGCACAAGGCACCTGGGTGGTCACAACTTAGAAAATTTGATACAGGTGCCCATGGACGAAACGGCCCAACCCGAATGTGTTTGGTCGGGTGCCCTCACACAGCGCGACACGATGCGCCCAACTAAATGGAGGCACAAGGGAGTAAATGGAAAACGGGCCACCTGAACATGCATAAGGCACCCGAGTGGTCACAAATTCACAAATTTGATACGGGCGCCCTCGCACGAAATGACCCGACCCGAACGCATTTGGTTGGGCGCCCTCACACAGCGCGTTCGACCGAACGGAGGCACAAGGGAGAAAACGGCAAACGGGCCGCCCAAACATGCACAAGGCACCTGAGCGATTACAACTTAGAAAATTTGATATGGGCACCCTCGGAAAAAACAGCCCGACCTGAATGCGTTTGGTCCGGTGCCCTCACACGGCACGACACGACGCTCCCGACGGAACGGAGGCACATGGGAGCAAACAAAAAACGGGCCGCCCGAATGTGCACAAAGCACTCGGGCAGTCACAACTTAGCAAATTTGATACAAACACCCTCGGATGAAATGACCCGACCCGAACGTGTTTGGTCAGGTGCCCTCACATGAGGCGCCCGACCGAATGGAGGCACAGGGGAGCAAACGGAAAATGGGCCGCCCGGATGTGCACAAGGCACCCGATGGTCACAACTTAGAAAATTTGATACGGGGGCCATCGGACAAAACGACCTGACCCAAACGCATTTGTTCAGGCGCCCTCATACGACGCGACATGGTGTGCCCGACTGAACGGAGGCACATGGGAGAAAATGACAAACGGGCCGCTCGAATGTGCACAAAGCACTCGGGTGGTCACAACTTAGCAAATTTGATACGGGCGCCCTCGGACGAAACGACCCGATCCGAACCTGTTTGGTCGGGCGCCCTCACAAGGCATGACATGGCGTGCCCGACTGAATAGAGACACATGGGAGCAAAGGGAAAACGACTCATCCGAACGTGCATAAGGCACCCCGGGGGTCACAACTTCACAAATTTGATACGGGTGTCCTCGGATGAAACAACCTGACCCGAATGCGTTTGGTCAGGCGCCCTCACATGGCTCAACACGGTGCACCTGATCGAACGAAGGCACAAGGGATAAAATGGAAAATGGGCCACCTGAACATGCACAAGGCACCTGAATGGTCACAACTTAGAAAATTTGATATGGGTGCCCTCGAACGAAATGTCCCGACCTGAACGCACTTGGTCGAGCGACCTCACACGACACGACACAATGCGCCTGACCAAATGGAGTCACAAGGGAGTAAACGGAAAACGAGCTGCTTGAATGTGCACAAGGCACCTTGGCGGTCACAACTTAGCAAATTTGATACAGTCGCCCTCGAATGAAACGACCCGACCCGAACACGTTTGGTCAAGCACCCTCACACGGCGCGCCTGACTGAACGAAGGCATAAGGGAGTAAATGGAAAACAGGCCACCCAAATGTGCACAAGGCACCCGGGCGGTCACAACTTATAAAATTTGATACGGCCTCCCTCCAACAAAATGACCCGACCCGAACGCGTTTGGTCGGGCACCCTCACACGGCATGACACCCTCCAACGAAATGACCCGACCCGAACACGTTTGGTCGGGTGACCTCACATGGCACGACACGACGCGCCCGACTGAGCAAAGGCACAAACGGGCCACTCGAACATGCACAACGCACCAGGGCAGTCACAACTTAGCAAATTTGATACGGTTGCCCTCGAACGAAATGACCTGACCCGAACACGTTTGGTCGGGTGACCTCACACGACGCAACATGACGCGCTTGACCGAACGAAGGCACAAAGGATCACATAGCAAACGGGCCACCTGAACGCCCACAAGGCACCCTAGTGGTCACAAGTTATCAAATTTTATACGGCTACCCTCAAACGAAACTACCCAACCCAAACGCGTTTGGTAGAGCACCCTCACATGGCACGACGCCCTCAAACGAAACGACCCGACCCAAACATGTTTGGTCAGGCGACCTCACACGACGTGACACCCTCAAATGAAATGACCTGACCTGAACGCGTTTGGTCAGGCGAACTCACACGGCACGATGCCCTCAAAAGAAATGACTTGACCTGAGCACGTTTGGTCAGGCGCCCTCACACAGTGCGACAAGGCGCGCCTGACCGAATGAAGGCATAGGGTAGCAAACAGAAAATGGGCCGCCTGAATGTGTACAAGGCACCTGGGTATTCACAACTTAGCAAATTTGATATGGCCACCCTCGAACGAAATGACCTGACTCAAATGCATTTGGTGGGGTGACCTCACACGACGCGACACGACGCGCCTGATGAACGAAGGCACAAAGGATCACATGGAAAACGGGCCACCCGAATGCCCACAAGGCACCCGGGTGGTCACAAATTAGCAAATTTTATACGGCTGCCCTCAAGCGAAATGACCTGACCCAAACACATTTGGTCAGGCGGCCTCATATGGCGCGACGCCCTCAAATGAAACGACCCGAGCTGAATGCGTTTGGTTGGGCGACCTCACATGATGTGACGCCCTCAAATGAAACAACCCAACCCAAATGCGTTTGGTCAGGCGACCTCACACGATGTGACGCCCTCAAACGAAATGACCCGACCCGATCGCGTTTGGTCAGGCACCCTCACACGGCATGACACCCTCAAACGAAACGACCTAACCCGAGCAGGTTTGGTCGGGCACCCTCACACAGTGTGACATGGCACGCCTGACCGAATGAAGGTACAAGGCAACAAATAGAAAACGGGTCGCTCGAACTTCCACAGGGCACCCAGGTGGTCACAACTTAGCAAATTTGATACGACCGCCCTCAAACGAAACGACTCGACCCAAACGCGTTTGGTCGAGCGCACTCACATGACGCGACACCCTCAAACAAAATGACTCAAATTGAACACGTTTGGTCGGGAGACCTCACACAGCGCAACGCCCTCAAACGAAATGACCCGACCCGAACGTGTTTTGTTGGGCGACCTCACACGGTGCAACGCCCTCAAAAGAAACAACCCAACCAGAACACTTTTGGTCGGGTGCCCTCACACGGCGTGATGCCCTCAAAAGAACCAACCCGACCCGAACATGTTTGGTTGGGTGCCCTCACACGGTGTGACGCCCTTGAACAAAATGACCTGACTTGAACGCGTTTGGTCAGGTGGCCTCAAACGAAACAACCTGACCCGAATGAAGGCACAAGGGAGAAAATGGCAAACGAGCCACTCGAACATGCACAAGGCACCTGGGTGGTCACAACTTAGAAAAATTGATACGGTCTCCCTCAAACGAAACGACCCGACCCAAACGCGTTTTCGCAGGGCGTCTGCAGTGCAGGTCGGGTCAGAGCTCATTCTGAGGTCATCGTAGGTTGGAATTGAGTGCTGAAAGTTTCAGCAGGTGCGTGTTGACGAGCCAGAGCTAATCACATAGCTTGGAAGTGGATTGGACACACAGAGAGCTCGTGGGAAGGTCTGAATTCATAGGCAAGCGGTGACCTGAGTGACCTGGCAGCACTAGGGAAGTTTTAGGCAGAAAATTTCCGAGGTGAATTCTAATGTTGTAAATGATTGTTGTGGACTAGTTAATTATTTTCAAGAATTGTAAGCTTTGATAGAAGGTAGCTTGCCTTGCCAAGGAGAAAAGGAGGTCTTTTTCTGTATTGGAACTTCTGTATTTCATACTTATGAAACATATTATCGGGCAGACTCATTATTAACAGGGATTTTCCTCTCCCTTGTATGTATGGGCATACACTGTGGATATGATGATGTTGTTTATGTTTTCCGCATATTGAAAGAACATTTTCTTAACTTATTTAACAAGTTTTGCTAAAGGCGTAGTCTACATACTTGAGTGTTACGAAAATAAAAAGTATGGTAGTGCCGCACCTTGTCTATAACATGGTTGAAAAATACCACTGAAGGTATAGGGGCATGAAAAAAAGGCACCCGTGTGGTCACAACTTAGCAAATTTGATACAACCGCCCTCAAATGAAACAACTCGACCCGACCCGACCCAAACGCGTTTCCTTGGGCTCCCTCACACGACTCGACCTGAACAAAGGCACAAGGGAGAGAATGAAAAACAGGTTGCGTGAATGTGCACAAGGCACATGGGTGGTCACAAGTCATCATTTTTGATACGACCTCCCTGACACGACCCGAACTGACCCGACCCGAACGCGTTTCCTTGGGCGCCCTCACATGGCACGACCCGACCTGCCCGAACAATGGCACAAAGGAGCAAACAACAATTGGGTTGCATGAACATGCACAAGGCATAGGGATGGTCACAACTTAGCATTTTTTATACGACCTCCCTTACACGACCTGAACCGACTCGACTCGAACACGTTTCCTTAGGTGCCCTCACACGGCACGACCCGACCCGCCCGAACGAAGGCATAAGGGAGAAAATGGAAAACGGGTCGCATGAACATGCACAAGGCACATAGGCAGTCACAACTTAGAATTTTTTATACGGCCTCCCTCACACGACACGAATCGACCCGACCTACCTAAATGAAGGTACAACGGAGCAAATTGGAAACTGGTCGCATGAACATGCACAAGGCACATGGGTGGTCACAAATTAGCATTTTTTATATAGTCGCCCTCACATGACCCAACCCAAACTCGTTTCCTTAGGCGCCTTCACATGACCTGACCTGACCCGCTCGAACGCGTTTCCATGGACGCCGTCACAAGACATGACCCCACCCGCCTAAAATCGTTTCTTTGGGCGCCCTCATATGAAACAACCCAACACGACCCACCCGAACGCATTTCCTTGGGTGCCATCACACAACACGACCTGACCTGAGTCGACCCACTCGAACATGTTTCCTTGGGCAGCCTCACGTGGCACGACCCGAACCGAATGTGTTTCCTTAGGCGCCCACACATGACTCGACCTGACCTAACCTGCCCGAAAAAATACACGAGGAAGAAAATGACAAACGGGTCACACGAATGTGCACAAGGAATAGGGGTGGTCACAACTTAGTATTTTTTATACGGTGTAATATTCCTTTTCAGGAATTTCAGCAATATCTCCAATGAGGACGCTATATAAGGAAACTAGTGCAAGAATAATGCAATCCAGAGCTTGGATCCTCTAAAACATGTTGTATTTAGCTTAAATATAGAATGACATTAGAAACAAATAACTCTAGCTACATTAAATAGATCTCCCCCACTCAAATATGCTAAAAAGCATCACAACCCTAGTACATCATAAAATAGAAATTCCGGAGGTAGCAACAACGTTATTTTTATTATGAAAAATATAGCAATAGATGGAATAACATATATATGGAGCTTTCATTCATTATAAGATCAGAAATGAGAGGATTTACCTCTTTTACAAACACATTAGGACCTCCCGGCAAGGGTATCTGACAATATAGCAACACAAGATACAGCACTGCAGAAAATAACATTGTACCCAGCAAATTTGTATTGAGAAATATCTGATATGCTAAAAAAAGGGACACACAATACAAGAATTGGCTCAAGGCCTCCCTCAATAGAACTCCTGGAGTGGAAATCACCTCCTCCTCTTCTGAAATAAGCACAAATGGATAGATACAACCCCAACTACTGCAACTAATGTAGAAATAACGCACTCATTGGAAGTGACTGCGCTGTCAAGGTTAGAGGATGGATTTCCTCAAGATATTTGATGAGAATTGAACTCAATACCTCCTCCTTATATCTCCCAATCAACTAGAACAATGATGAAACTAGAATTCCCGCATGAGAACTCTTGCACTAAACAGTGCTTCAACTTCGGCTAAACAGCTGAAGCTTGCAATCAGTCATAAGACTGAAAAAAGAAGTATGAATGAATGAATCCTTTTGCTGCTATTCCTTCCTTTTTATCCTAAGTGAGCTTCTCCATCCCAGGCCCCACTCATTGGTGATGTAGCTTCCTTGAGAAGTTTCCTCCTTCAAAACTGCGATGCCCTAGTGGCTTTCCCTCCCTTCTGACAACGTTGTTGACTTGGTGAACTATAGCTATATCCTTGCTTTTGCTCCTCTTCACACTCAAGAGGCTTTATTTTATCCTCCTACCTCAATCCTGTTTTACACTGGGATAGACTTTATTGTGTTTCCTACTTCTTATTTAAAAAATGGAGCAATTATAATGTTCCAAGTAGCAATGGCTAATTGGGAACACTACAGTCCTCCCCACTCAAAATTTGCTTGCCCACAAGCAACAGTAAAGAAGGATGCTGCAAGATCTTCTCTCCCTCCTAAGTGGCAACCTCATCTGGTATATTCCTCCATCGAATCAGATATTCTTTGATGACTCTGTTTCTCAACTGCCTCTCCATTGTGTCTAAGATTTCTTCTGGCTGCAAGATCAAATGACCCTCATCATCAATAGGAGGATGTTACATGTTGGCAACTACATTCCTCCCAATGGCCTTCTTGAGGCAAGATACAAGGAAGATAATGTGGATCTTTCTCCCCTTAGGAAGCTCCAGCTCATAAGCTACCTTACCGATACATCTGTTCACCTTGTATGGACCATAGAAATGTGGTTTGAGGTTTTCATCCCCCTTCACCTTGAGTGTGGACTATTTGTAAGGATGAAGGCTTAGGTAGACAAGATCTCCCACCTCAAACTATCTCTCTATCTGACCACAGTCTGCATACATCTTCTGCTGGTTCTGAGCAATAGAAATGTTATCTTTGAGTGCCCTGAGTATGTCCTGGTTCTCTTGAATCCAATCCCTTTCCCTTGGATATTTACTAGCCCCAAACATAACATCAACAAATGAAAGTGCCTCATATCCATACAAGGCTCGGAATGGAGTCATGCCAATAGAGATTTGATGAGTAGTATTGTAACAATACTCCCCCAAGTGGAGCCAATGCAACCAAGCTTTCTACTGTCTTGCCACATAGTTCCTCAAGTAGCCTTCTAGCCACTTGTTCACTATCGCAGTTTGCCCATCAGTTTGGGGGTGATAGCTAGTGTTGGGGGTCAAATCAGTCCCTACTAATCGGAAAAGTTCCTGCCAAAAACCACCCATGAAGCGGCTGTCCTGATCACTCACTATGGTCCTAAGGAGACCATGGAGTCTAAATACATCTCTGAAGAAGAGCTCAGCTACTTGTGAAGTAGTATAATGTGAAAAAATGGCAAAGAAATGAGAGTAATTTATTATTCTATAAACAACAACAAAGATACAGTCCTTACCCTGCATTGTCAGTAAGCTGATGATGAAGTCCATAGAGATACTTTCCCACTTCTCGTCCGGAATAGGTGGTGGCTACAACAACCCAATAGGATAAGTGTGCTCTCCCTTATTCTGTTGGAAAGTGGTGCATTCCTTGACATGCCGAAGCACATCCTCCTTGAGACCCTTCCAAGAGAATCTCTCCCTGATAGATCTATAAGTTTTTGTGAAACCTTGATGCCTGGCAAGTGGTGAATCATGTGAGGCCAATAAGATCTTCTCCTTGAGTTAGAATTCTTAGCCAAGTAGATCCAATCCTTGTAATATATAACCTCATCAATTACTCTAAATCTCTCATATGATACCACCCCATCAAGTATCCTACATGCAAAGTCATCTTTGGAGTACTAAACTAAGAGTTGAGCCTTCCAATCTGCATCCATGCCCATCAAGGACAACGTTGTAGGCCTCCTGGAAAGTGCATTAGCTACTATATTTCTCTTCCCCTTGACGTATTATATGTCAAAGTCATAAGCCTGGATTTTTCTCACCCACTTCTGTTGTCTCTCCTGAAGTTTCCTCAGTTCAAGAAATAATCTAACGTTGTTGTGATCAATCTTCACCTTGAACTTATTCCCCACCAAATATTGCCGGAATTTGGCTAATGCATGCATGATAGCCAACATTTCTTTATCATATATGGGGTATAGCGTCTCATGAGGGAGAAACTTACTGCTCTCAAAGGCTATAGGATGCCCTCCTTGCATCAAGACTACCCCAATACCTTCACCTGATGCATCACATTCTAACACAAAAGGTTGAGAGAAGTTAGGTAAAACCAAAATAGGACATCTACTCATTACCTCTTTGAGCTTATCAAAAGCTCTCTGCACTGTGGGTGTCCAATGGAAATCCCCTTTCTTTGTCAAGTCTGTAAGTGGTGATGCTAATTGTGAAAATCCTTTCACAAACTTCCGATAATAAGTGCATGCGCCCACAAACCCTCTGAGTTCTATAACATTCCTAGGTTTAGGCCAATCTCTGATAGCTTGAATCTTCTCCTCATGTACCCTCACTCCCTCCACTCCTATGATATGCCCCAAATATAACATCTCTGTGAGGCCAAATTCACATTTGGAGAGCTTGGCATAGAATTGTTGCTCCTTGAGGATATGTAAGACTGTCTCAATATGCTACAAGTGCTCCTCCCAAGGATGTAGATCAGAATATCATCAAAGAAGACCAATACAAACTTTCTCAAATTACCCCGGAAGATATGGTTCATACAGGATTGGAAAGTTGCTGGAGAATTATTCAATCCAAAGGGAATTACTAGAAACTCAAAATTCCCATAGTGACACCTGAACGTTGTCTTGGGGATATCTTGCTCCCTCACCTTGATTTGATGGTACACGGACCTCAAATCAATCTTGGAGAAATATTTGGATCTCCTTAGCTCATCCATGAGTTCATCGATCCTAGGTATAGGGTACCTGTTCTTCAAAGTATTCTTGTTCAAGGCCCTATAATCAATGCACATCCTCAATGTGTCATCTTTCTTCTTTACTAAAACCACCGAGGTGGCAAAAGGACCAGGACTAGGCCGGATGTGCCCTAGTGCTAGCAGCTCTTGGATAGCTCTTTTAATATCATCCCTATAGGCCTTGGGATGTCTATAAGGAGTGGTGATCACTACTTGGACCCCTTGTTCCAACTCAATGGTGTGTTCAAACCCTCGGTCAGGAGGTCTCCCTAGTGGGATATCCTCAAATATTGTAGAATACTGGTCCAAAAGAGATTGAACATCTGGATGCATTAGTGAGTCCTTGCCCTCCACCTCAGATATATGCAGCTCCACTACCTGTGCAACATCTCGTCTACGTAGATTTTCCTCCATCCTATGTGCTGAAACAACCTGAGGGGGATATGTGTTCATACCCTTGATCTTTTGTTGCTAGCCATCCTCCCCTCTGTAGAAATTTGAATAATGGATGAGTTATTCACCGTGATTCTCCTGATCACACACTATTTTAGCTTCATGCATAATACAGAATCTCTTCTACCATTGATCATCACATGCGGAAATAAAATCAATTGCATGCACACATTAAAACCACAAACAATCACACATATGAACACAGTATTTAATGGGAAAGCTTAAAGCTGAAAACCCCAACTATCTGTATATTATATGTCATGGAGATCATGTAACAATCATAGTACAAATCTCTTTGCAAGCTCTCAGCACTACCTCACTTGCTACACACTATCAAGCTAGATCTAGCAAAACTCATGCTCCAACCTTTTGCCACTTGATAGCCAACCTCTATTGCGTGTTTCAATGCTATGGGATGGCCTCTTTATATAGATAAACCACTTGGCTTGAACTGCGCAATCCTCATGGGTTACTCCACCTATCTGTGTGTTGCAAATAGCAACAGTATAGTCACAACTGATAGTTAACCTACTCTTTCACCTATTTCTGCACTGGTCTCCACTGAAACTGTCCATGCACTGAAGTTAACTGATGTATTCTTTAGTTGATTTATGAGTTTATAATTAGTGAATTAATTAATAATTAATTCACACCACTCTCACTAATTGTATCTATTAGTTAACTTGGATACAAAAGCTCAACTATGTTTAGATTAGTTAAACTGAATACAACTCCACTAACTTCCTCAATCAACTCCACCAAACTCTGTCACATGAGTTCTAACTGAAGTCATCATGCAATAGCTTCACTTAAACCCTAGGAAAAGCGTATTTCCTTCTGTCAGTTGCATGTGCCACATCCAGGCATCAAACTGAAGTGCTCCAAGAGAATAAGATAATGTTTAGAGTCCAAATATTATTAAGAGCTAATAATATTCGACATATCTATTTTTAGACTGGCAATCTAAAAATAGATTCCACCCAATATGTCTAAAAATAGAAATCCATCTATTTTTCCAACTTGACCAACCATCCATAAATAACATCCCGCAACTTATAGAATATGCTCCATATGTCTAAAAATAGACATAGTCTAAAAATAGATTTTTCGACAAAAATCACATGTGTGGTCCCCACCTAGTTTAGGTGATCACTTTCCAACTAGGATCGGGAAAGATGTTTCAGGAGGCCTCCTTCACTGTTTCTTGTTGCCATTTTCAACACTCCCTCTCAACAAGAAAGGACTGTCTTTGCATGCGACATGCAACTCCATGCATTTGCCCTGCAACCTTCACAAGCGCCATGCAACTCCATGCATGCGACATGCAACTCCATGCACTCGCCATGCACCCTTTGTATGTGCCATGCAAACTCATGCATGCACCATGCAACTCCATGCATGCGACATGCAACTCCATGCACTCGCCATGCACCCTTTGTATGCGCCATGCAAACTCATGCATGCACCATGCAACTCCATGCATGCGCCATGCACCCTTTGTATGCGCCATGCAAACTCATGCATGCACCATGCAACTCCATGCATGCGCCATGCACCCTTTGCATGCAACATCTCTGAAACTGAATATGCTCCAAACAAATCAATCAGTTTGATGCATCTATCATCAAAGTCTTCGACTTCTTCTTGGCCAATTGCACATGTCATCAGGAACCACTGCACTGTTTAACTCTTGCACCCATGCACTCTTGCACTTGCTGTCAACTCTGATTCGCGCTCCAGTATCCGACACTGTCACTTTGATCTACCTGCATCAACCCAACTGATCATGCTACTGCTGCACTGTGGGCACCTCGTAGCCAGGTTCAATTCATGAGATCCACACCATCTCAATGAATCTTGCCCAGAAATCTCCTTTTGGGATTACTCATGCATGTCGCCCCACCTCTCACCTGGTGGTATGGCCCATGCACTCCCCTCTGCCATACGGCCACGAAATTTCTGCGCAGAGTGGTTTCTCCCACTCCATGATCCTCATCTTGTGGGCGCTCCACATCCGGGGTTGTCCACTCTTGCATGAAATCCGGCTCCCTCTCGAAGCTTCAATTGCATGTTTTTCTCTCGCTTTACTTGATGGGAAGCTCAGTACATCCATCTACATCAAATCTATAAAGATTCTTCTGCATCTCCAGTTGTGGCTGCTCCACAACCTTCCGAGACTGCTTTTCACGCTGCATGTTGAGAGGCTCCCTCTCAACCACCAAGTCACTAACCTCTGCTTTTCTCTTCAAAGCTTTTCATGCATCTTGTACCTCAGTGCATGTAGATTCTTGGCTCGCGCACATTGCAGTTGTCCCGCCGTCGCAAAATTTTCTAACAAAAAGAGCTGATTTTAAATCGATGATATCTCCCTCATCCGAGCTCCGATTCGACCGATTTTTTTATTTTAAATTTGGGTATTTTTTTCGCAAGGAATCCAAATATGCTATTTTTTCTGAAAATATTTCACTAAAAAATTTCAGATATTCCCTACAAACTCGCGCACCCAAAAATTCTCGCTCTCATTCCATGTATAAAATTATATACAATATGCATGTATATTTCTGGCGTTCTCCATCTTTATGTTTCTTGAGTTCATCCTAAAACTCAACCGCTTCAATTCTTTGCAATTGCTCCAATGATCAATATCACTCCAATACCATGTAGAATTTTGAATAATGGATGAGTTATTCACGAGATTCTCCACGATCACACTATTTTAGCTTCATACTTAATACGAATCTCTTCTACCATTGATCATCACATGCGGAAATAAAATCAATTGCATGCACACATTAAAACCATAAAAAATCACACACATTAACACAGTAATTTATGGGAAATCTTAAAGTTGTAAACCCCAACTATATGTATATTATACATGTCATGGAGATCATGTAATAATCATAGTACAAAGCTCTTTGCAAGCTCTCAGCACTACCTCACTTGCTACACACTATCAAGCTAGATCTAGAAAAACTCATGCTCCAACCTTTTGCCACTTGATAGCCAACCTCTATTGCGTGTTTCAATGCTATGGGATGGCCTCTTTATATAGATAAACCACCTGGCAGATTGCATAATCCTCATGGGTTACTCCACCTATCTGTGTGTTGCAATATGTAATAGTATAGTCACAACCGATAGTCACATTGCTCTTTCACCTATTTACGCACTAGTCTCCACTCCCAAATGACAAAAGCGTATGAAGTTAGCGAGTGTATTCTTTAGTTGATTTATGAGTTTATAATTAGTGAATTAATTAATAATTAATTCACACCACTCTCACTAATTGTATCTATTAGTTAACTTGGATACAAAAAGCTCAACTATGTTTAGATTAGTTAAAGCGGAATACAACTCCACTAACTTCTCAATCAACTCCACCAAACTACGTCACATGAGTTCTAGCTAAGTCTTCATGCAATAGCTAACCCAAACCTAGGAGCAGTATTTCCGCCCATCGGTACATGTGCCACATCCGGAGCATCAAGCGAGTACTCCCGAATAAGATAATGTTTAGAGTCCAAATATTATTAAGAGCTAATAATATTCGACATATCTATTTTAAGTGGCAATCTAAAAATAGATTAGTAATATGTCTTGAAATAGAAATCCATATATTTGCCAACTTGACCAACCATCCATAAATAACATCTAGCAACTTAGAGAATATGCTCCATATGTCTAAAAATAGACATAGTCTAAAAATATACTTTGCGACAAAAATCACCTGTGTGGTCCCCCACCTAGTTTAGGTGATCACTTTCCAACTAGGATCAGGAAATATGTTTCAGGATGCCTCCTTCACTGTTTCTTGTTGCCATCTTCAACACCCTCTAGTCCATTCCATCTCCAAAGTTCTCCAGTTAGTGGTAACTCTCCCAAGAGTGACCAATACATGTGTCCATATTGTTCTTAAGTTAAAGGCGAGAGGGGGGTGAATCAGTTTAACACATACATGAGCTTTACAAATTTTTCATCAGATTATTTACAGATTACTTTTATAATCAACCTTAGTATATTAACAGTCTTAATATGTTGCAGCAAGTATTAAATTAATGTGACATCAACCTTATTATGAGAGCAACAAACATTACGCAGATTTGATAAATCATCTTAGTACACAGGAAACATAGATAGAGATAACAGATATAAGTGGAAACCCATAAAGGGAGAAAACCACATCTTATTATTGTTGTGATGCAAAGGCAAGCTCCAAATCCCTCTCACCACTATTTTTCTGCAGGCACCAACCTACAGGAGGCTTCAACCTCAATTCCGCAAGCTACAACTTGCAAGGAAGCTCCAACTCCCTTCAATTTTCTGCAGGCACCAACCTACAGGAGGCTCCAACCTCAGTCAACTACAACTGACAGATATCAAGCTTCAACCTGATAGGGAAGCTCCAAATTCCTCAATTTATCAAAAGAAATATTTGCTGATTTACCTCAGATATCAACACTGTTCTGTAGCATCTCTTTCTGCTCCTCTCTTCTTTATCTTCTCTGCCTCAATCTTCTATGCTTTACATTCTCTATCCTTACTCTCTCTCTCTCTCTCTCTCTCACATATGCATATCAAGTTGATATTATATATATAGTTCCTCGCATGACTGTTTGTATTTCACAAGAAATTTTGAGTGATCAGCCATGACTCTTTGGCTTCTATCTTCTCATTCCTTTATCCAACTCATTTTAAAATTAAAACAATATGTACAAATTTCCATGCTGCAGTGGGATTTTTCTTTTCCTTAGGATACTTGCCTTTGCATCACAATCAATATAAAACAAAATATTTACATTTTCAGTTACACATTTCAATTCCACTAAGCTCCTTTCTTTGGACTTTGGCTTTCTTACAGTTTGTCTTTTCTATTTCTTGTTGAGTATTTGTTACGTATATTTTGGTTCACCTCTTGTGTCTATTCATCTGTTCAACGTACTTGTGTGCACCGGCTACATATATAGCTGCTTTTAAGTTTTACTCTGTGAACATATGAATGCGAGCGTGTCTATTAATTACACGATTTTACGTTTCTCGGGCTACACCTTACGTTCTCTGTTCATATATGAACTTAAAGTTAATAGTTGAAATTCACATTACAATTTCGGTTCATCTTTTCTGTACCATTTTTCTACTCTTTGTCTCTCTCTCTTTCGTTCTTGCGGGCTCTTGTAATAAACCTAATCTGTGAACTTTATAAAACCCACTATATTAAATACCGGGCGTAGTATATATATCAACATATATATATGTTCCCCACCAATTTTGAAGACCCATGTATTCACTTTAACGTATGCTCAGCATGCACCTCATTTCATATAGGTCTCGACTTTAGCACAATATATAAATATATCACCATGTATGCATATTCCCCGAGTCAAGCATTAAAAACTATTAATAATATATGGCTTTTGTTTAGCACCCAACATAAGTATGGTCACGGTTTTATAACCTTTAAAACATCAAACTATATTACATTCCCCACTTAAATATATAATGCTTACTCGAATTTTCGGACCTTGGGAATCTTAAATATATATCTCGAGCTTTAATTCAACTAAACCACTTATAACATACCTTTGGCTCCGGGCCCACATATATAAGTGATGGTTGAACTAAATATGTGTGCCATACCTTGGGTTATCCTTTGAGCTACTTCCGAATGCGATCATCGTTCAATGAGCCTTCCTCCAAATCGACGATGTTCGTTGATATTGCACTGCCTCCTCAGTCGAACGTTAATGTGCGATGGGGCAGTTTTGAAAATCCATCACATGCCACGTGTCCCAATTACCACTCATCCCACAATTACCACTCATCCCACAAAGGTGGTGCGATTAAAACTGGAAACTCGCCTTTAATTTTCCTTCATGGTTCAGCTTCTACTCACAATTCTGTTCTTTTATACGTTGACCCTTTGGTTCATCGATATTTTACCACGGTGCTTTCATCTGTTACGACGCATAGCTCCATTCACACTATGCATTTAACTCTGGTTCCGCCTCTCCTTTTGTGACATCGATCCTTCTGGCGATCGATAAGACCTTAGTCCATATGACCCTTCAGATATATATGTGTAGAATCTCGAATGAACCCTTATTTCAGAGTTATTATATCAATACAATACATCTAAGTTCGGAACAGAGGATCTTCATATATCTATACTAACCCTTATTTCATTCAATTCAAACGATACAACATATATCCTCAGCGCATCAGAATTGTTTATAAATCAAACCATTGGCTTTAAACCTTAAGACAGAGCTTTATCATGCATTTCTCATATATTTTGTTATTGAATTCAAGGCCCACCACATAGAGGTTAAATCAATAATAGAGGCAATTTGGGAAATCGGTCACTCTGTGATCGATTCACAGAAACTTACAGTTACTGCTTCAAATTTTAACACAAAGCTTCAATATGCACTTCTTATATGCTCTCTCTCTCTGGGACTTAAGGCACTCCTCACGCAGAGTTTCTTGATTCTGTCTTGATCTACAACCCTTCTCTAACTCTGCCTCTGAACATGATATGGATTTTCTTCATTTATCTGCAGAAATCCACAAAACCCTCGCCACAGATTTATTTATTCGACACACACCACACCTCATAATTGCACTCCACAACATCATAGACCCATTTAGACCCCCAGTTACAGAGTCTCATGTAATGCAAAACTTCTTCTTCACTACTCTGTACCTTGAATAGATCTCTACTTCAATTCACTACTTTTGCTTCCTCTGATCCTTGACTGATGTTTCTCCTTACTTCTCTTTTTGCTGCCTGTGTTTTCCGCTACTTTACTTCTTTCTTTGCCTTGTTGCTGTTTCAGGTGTTCCTTATTTGCCATCTCCTTTTCCATCAATGACAACATTTCTAACAGTCTCCCCCTTTGGCATTGATGGCAACACATCCACTGAAAATCCAATGCTTCCTCCAAGTCTTTCTCTGCCTAACTTCTCTTAGAAGACCCTTTCTTCTATTACCTGCTTTTCCTCCCCCTTTGACATCAATGGCAAAGGGTTGCACATTTCTCAGTGAAGATTCTATCCTTTGATCCTTTGTTTTTATCCTTTTTCAATATTTCTTGCATTTCCTCTCTCTGAAATCTTCTGACTTTTTACCCCTTTAGCCTTTTCATCGATTCTTTTATGCTGGATGTATTCTTTCCATAGTCCTTTGATCCTGAGGACCTGTTTCGTGCTTCTCTTGTTGGTTGATCTCCCCCTGAAATGATATTTTCATTTCTGTTCTCCCTCTGAAACTGTGCTTTCTCTTTATATCAGAGAGTAGCATCTACAAATACTACCCCTAGTCTATCTCTCAAGTATTCAAATGGTTCTCTAGCAAGAGGTTTGGTAAATATATCAGCTGCATGTTCTTTTGTTGGTACATATTCCAGCTTTACTACCTTCTGAGCCACTTGTTCTCGAAGAAAATGATACTTGATTGGGATATGTATAGTTTTTGAATGAAGCACAGGATTTTTTGATATACTTATAGCACTTGTATTATCACATTTGATTGAGATAGGTTCATCAATATTTACCTTCATGTCTTGGAGTGTTTGCTTCATCCACATAACTTGTGTACAACATGCTGATGCTGCTATATATTCTGCTTCTACTGTAGATAGAGAGATAGATGTTTGTTTCTTGCTTAACCATGCCACCATACTTTCTCCTAAATAGAATGCACCTCCACTTGTGCTTTTCCTGTAATCCACACAGCTGGCCCAATCTGCATCTGTTTATGTTGTTAAAGTGAAACTTTTTCCTTTAGGATACCAAATTCCATGTTGTGTGCAGTTCCTTGTAGATATCTGAATATTCTTTTAACTGCAAGAAGGTGATTTTGTTTAGGTGTTGCTTGATATCTAGCCACTAGTCCTACAACTAGCATGATGTCTGGTCTTGATGCTGCCAGATACAGTAGATTTCCTACATGGATCTGTAGAGTTTTTGATCTATATCAGCAGATCCATCATCAGCACACAGCTTGCATCCCGTGATCATGGGAGTTGACACAGGTTTGCAGTCCTCCATTTTGAAAATTTTCAACATTTCTTTTAAGTATTTTTCTTGTGAGATGAATGTACCTGTGTTCTTTTGCTGAATTTGAAGTCCTAAGTAGAGGCAGGTTCTCCAATCATGGACATCTCAAGCTATGATTTCATCTCCTTAGCGAACCCTTTTTTAGTTCATCTCATTTCTTCCAAACATAATGTCATCAACATATACTACAACAATCGGGAGTTCATTTTCATGGGATTTTATGTATAGATTATTGTCTACTCCACCTCTCTTAAAGCTTTGTTTTGCGATGTTATCCGATCTTGAGTACCCGAACGCAGGGGACTTCATTTCAGTCCATATAGAGCCTTTTTCAGCCTGCACACATAGTCTTCTTTGTTTGTTAAAGAGAAACCTTCTGGCTATTCCATGTAGACTTCTTCTTCTAAATCTCCATTCAAGAATGCAAATTTAACATCCATTTGATATACCTTGAAGTATTTGTAGCATGCAAAGGCTAGAAACATTCTGATGGCTTCCATTCTGGCTACTGGGCAAAATGTTTCATCATAATCAAGTCCTTCGATTTGTGAATATCCTTTGAAGAAAAGTCTGGACTTATTCCTGATTACCTATCCTTCCTCATTTATTTTATTTTTGAATACCCATTTTGAGCCTATGAAATTTTTCTCAGTGGGTCTAGGAACTAGTTCCCAGGTATTGTTTTTCTCAATTTGGTCCAATTCTTCATTCATAGCATTTACCCAAGAATTTTCCTTGTTGGCTTCTTCAACTTTCTTTGGCTCTATTTGTGATAACATGGCTATGTATACCTCTTCTCTCTATTCAGTTAGCTGCCTTCTTGTCTGGACACATTTTTTATTGTCTCCTATGATCTGATCTTCAGGATGGTTCTTCTAAGTGTATCTGGAAAGGGCTTTAGAGCTCAGTTCAACATCTTCTATTGTATTGCTTGTTTCATCATCATCTTGGTCTTCTTCTTCATGGTTATCTGATGGACTACTGTATTCTGTATATTTTGCATTGTTTGGAAGTTCTTCATCAAATCTCACATCAATTCTTTCTACTATTTTTCGAAGAGTCTTGTTGTAACCTTTGTACCCTTTACTTTTGGAAGCATATCCTAGAAATATCCCTTCATCTGCTTTCTTCCAAAGATTCTAAAATTTTTGATTGAAGCTGGCTTCCCATGCCATAGTTCATAGGGAGTCTTGTCACTTCTTGGCCTTATGTGGGCTTTGTTAAGGATATGCACGGCTTTGTGTACTGCTTCTGCCCAGAAGGTTTGAGGAATATTACTCTCTTACATCATGGTTCTGGCAATTTGCTGTACAAATCTGTTTTGTCTCTCTGCTACTCCATTCTGCTGACGTGTCCCTGCAATAGTAAATTGTTGTTTTATCCTGTGTTCATTGCATAGGTCAGCAAAGTCATAATCTATGAATTCACCTCCTCTGTCCGAACTGACGCATTTTAATTTGCATCCTGTTTGATTTTCTGCTAATGCTTTGAATATCTTGAATTTTTCCAGAGCTTTCGATTTATTCTTGAGGAATGCCACCCATGTCATTCTAGAGAAGCCATCAATTATCATCATGAAGTAGGATTCTCCACTTGGAGTTTTAGTTCTTGCAAGTCCACACAGGTCCATGTGCACAAGCTGGAGTGGTGTTCTTGTTGATAACTCATCTTTGGCCTTAAATGGTGTGTGGGTCTGTTTGCCCAATTGACAAGATTTGCAGATGGTATTAGAAGGCCTTTTTATTTCTGGCATGTCTCTAACGGCTTTCTTCTTGCTTAGTCTGATGATGTGATCGAAGTTGAGATGTCCCAACCTTTTATGCCATAACCAAGACTCATCAAGTTTGCTAAGATGACATGCTTCATCTTCCTCTTTCATAATGTAAACATTACTCTTTGTTTGAACTCCTTTGAGTAGAGTCTTACCTGTGGTGCTTGATCTGACTTCACAATCTTGTGCTCTAAAAAGAACTTCACAGCCTTTATCACACTTTGACTGACACTCAACAAATTTGCTTTCAGCCCATATACAAATAGGACATCTTGGGCCTTTCCTCTTCCATTGTCTAGGCTGACTGAGCCTTTTCCTTTTATTTTTCCTGATTTATCATTGCCAAAGGTAACATTGCCAGATTTATTTTTGTCAAGAGTTATAAACTTGCTTTGTCTCCAGTCATGTGTTTTGAGCAACCACTGTCCAAATACCACTGGCTTTTCAGGTCTTGAGCAGTTAGAGACAAGTCACATTTATTCACCTTCTTTATCCACTGGAAGCATCCTTTTGTTTGGTATCTTTTGTGAGATGAAGAACTACTTCTTCTGAGAGGACATTTGGAAGGCATATGCCCAACTTGATTGCATACATAGCACTTGGTCATAATTTTTGCAGAATTGTGAGTGTGAACAAAATTTATTTGATTCATAAACCTTCTTGAGGTGTTGAACATCAATCTTTGTCCATACTTTCTACACTCAATGATATTATGGCCAAATTCCTTACAATAAAAACAGTAACCACAGAAACTATTTGCATACCTGATGTAAGGTTGTCTTCTCCATTTGTTTGTTTGAGACAATCTCTTTACTGTTTGCATCTTTTGCTGGTTTGAATTACTCCTTCCTGCATGAAAATATGCAGCAATGTGTCACAGCTTGTGGCAGACATAACAGGTGGCATTCTTCATAGGAGGGAAGAATCTCCTTTGATGGCTTCCAAATTTGACATACTCAGGGGCATATGATCCTTTCTCTGTTGTCTCAGTATTTATTTCCTTCTTTGTTACTAGAGGTTTCTTCTGATCTCTGTCTTTCTCATTACATGTTTCTTCTTTTGTAGGAATTGTTTGAGTTGCTTCGTCATTCTTCTTTGCTTTTACAAAAATAATCTCTCTGTTTTCCTTTTCTTTGCTTTTACTTGATTCTCCTTCATAACCTATTCCCATTTTTATCATAGGAGATCTTTGAGGACCCAAAATTTCGTTCAACTTACTAGAGCTTGTTGTTTGAGAGGAATTTGTAGATACTTTCCTCTGAGCATTTTCTAATTTATTCCTCAGACATACAACTTCTTCTTCTAGCTTCTCTTGTTCTCGAGTTTTATCCTTGATTTTTTAAAGTAACATGTCTTCTATCGTCTTGGCTTCTTCAAGCTCTACCTTCAGCTGCATGAGGGGTTTTGAATTCTTCTATTCTCTTACATACTAGAGGATAATGTCCTTTTTTTTCTGCACTTCAGTTTGAGTCTGTCAATCTCCTCCAGAGCACTTCTTAGCTCCCCCTCAAGGTCGACTTCACCTTCTTCTTCTTCATATTCTAGCAGGAGTCCTTCAAGTTCTTCAATTGCCATCAATAAAAATTCATAGGTTCCTTCTTCACTTGAGGGTTCATCTGAGTCTTCAAATGTACTACTGTCTTGTTGAGCATAGAAGGATTTTCTGTTGAACTTCTTTCCTTTTTGACAGTTCTTTAATGTATTTTTCTCTGACTCTTGGGCCTAATTCCTTACTTTCTTGTGAGGACACTTGGCTGCATAGTGTCCAAATCTTCCACAGTTAAAGAATTTGAAAGGAAGTTTACCTTTGTATTTACCTGAGCCTCTATCCAGTTTCTTGATGAATTTTTCTTCTTCTTCATCTGAGAAAGAACATATGTCTTCCTCTTCTTCTTTCTTCTTTTCTGCTTTAAAGGCTGCCTCCCTCGTACTTGGCTTCTTCTGTGGGAGCCTCATTTCATATGTTGTTATATTTCCAAGTAGCTGGTTCATGCTCAAGGTCTCCCAATATGCTATTTCTTCTATTGCAGACACCTTGGGATTAAACCTGGGTGGAAGAGATCTTAGAATCTTTTGAACAATTTCAACTTCTTTTATGGTTTCACCTAGAGCCTTCATGTTATTTACTATTTCTGCAACCTTTAGAAAGAAGCTAGCAATTTCTTCATCATCATCCATTTTTAAGTTCTCAAACTGGGCTCTATAGACTTGAAGTTTGGCAGTCTTTACCTTCTTGTCTCCCTCATGAATATTCTCTAGAGTGTCCCACATTTCTTTGGCAGTGTCTTTGTGCATTACTTTGATAAACTCTTCTTCACACAATCCATTTAAGATGGCATTCATGGCTTTTGCATTGGCTAAAAAATCTTGTTTGCTTTCCTTTTCTAAGTCAGTTTCCTTTGGGGAATATCCTAATTCCACAGCACCCCAAACTTCTATTCCTAGAGACATTATGTATGTCCTCATCCTGATTTTCCAGAAAGCATAATTTTCACCTATAAAGAAACGGGCTTTATTGGTTGAGCATCCTTCTTTACTAGCCATCATGAGAACCTAGAATCTCCTTTCAGTTGTTAAACTAGTACAAAGGAACTTGGCTCTAATACCAATTGTTGAATTCCTAGTTAAACTGAGAGGGGGGGGGGGGGGTGAATCAGTTTAACACATACATGAGCTTTACAAATTTCTCATCATCTTATTTACAACTTAATTTTATAATCAACCTTATTATATTGAAAATCTTAATATGTTGCATCAAGTATTAAATTAATGTGACATCAAACTTATTATGAGCAGCAAACATTGAGCATATTTAGTAAATCATCTCAGTACACAGGAAAAATCGACAGAGAAAACAGATATAAGTGGAAACCCATAAAGGGAGAAAACCACATCTCATTATTGTTGTGATGCAAAGGCAAGCTCCAAATCCCTCTCACCACTGTTTTTCTGCAGGCACCAACCTACAGGAGGCTCCTACCTCAATTCTGCAAGCTACAACTTGCAAGGAAGCACCAAATCCCTTCAATTTTCTGCAGGCACCAACCTACGGGAGGCTCCAACCTCAGTCAGCTACAACTGACGACTATCAAGCTTCAACTTGATAGGGAAGCTCCAACTTCCTCAATTTATCAAAAGAAATATTTGCTGATTTACCTCAGATATCAGCTCTGTTCTGTAGCATCTCTTTCTGCTCCTTTCTTCCTTATCTTCTCTGCCTCAATCTTCTATGCTTTTCATTCTCTATCCTTACTCTCTCTCTTTCTTATGCATATCAAGTTGATATTATACATAGAGTTCCTTACATGAATGTTTGTATTTCACAAGGAATTTGGAGTGATCAGTCATGAATCTTTGGCTTTTGTCTTCTCATTCCTTTATCCAACTCATTTTAAAATTATAACAATATGTACAAATTTCCATGCTGCAGTGGGATTTTTCTTTTCCTTAGGATACTTGCCTTTGCATCACAACCAATATAAAACAAAAACATTTACATTTACAGTTACACATTTCAATTCCACTAAGCTCCTTTACTGGACTTTGGCTTTACTGGATTTTGTCTTTTCTACTGCTGTTGAGTGACTGTTCTGTATATTTTGGTTCACCTCTATGTCTATTCACATGTTCACTGTACTTGTGTGCACTAGCTACATATACAACTGCTTTTCAGGTTTTATTCTCAAAGACATATGAATCTGGGTGATGTCTTTTCATTACCAATCTCTGTTCTCGGGCTGCCTGCTTACGTTCTATGTTCATATATGAGCTTAAAGTTAATAGTTTAAATTCACATTGCAATTTCAATTCATCTTTTTCCTGTACCATTTTTCTGTTGATGTCTTTCTCTTTTTCGTTCTTGCAGGCTCTTGTAATAAACCCAATCTGTGAACTTTATAAAACCCACTATATTAAATACCAGCGTAGTATATATATCAGCATATATATGTTCCCCACCAATTGTGAAGACCCATGTATTCACTTTAATGTATGCCCAGCACGCACCTCATTTCATATAGGTTTCGACTTTAGCACAATATATAAATATATCACCATGTATGCATATTCCCCGAGTCAAGCATTAAAAACTATTAATAATCTGTGGCTTTTGTTTAGCACCCAACATAAGTATGGTCACGGTTTTATAACCTTTAAAACATCAAACTATATTACATTCCCCACTTAAATATATAATGCTTACTCGAATGTTCGGACCTTGGGAATCTTAAATATATATCTCGAGCTTTAATTCAACTGAACCACTTATAACGTACCTTTGGCTTTGGGCCCACATATATAAGCGATGGCTCAACTAAATAAGTGTGCCATGCCTTGGGTTATCCTTTGAGCTACTTCCGAATGCGATCGTCGTTCAATGAGCCTTCCTCCAGATCGACGATGTTCGTTGATATTGCACTGCCTCCTCAGTCGAACGTTAATGTGCGATGGGGCGGTTTTGAAAATCCATCACATGCCACGTGTCCTCCAGTCTATGGAATTGCTCCAAATTCACAATTACCGCTTGTCCCACAAAGGTGGTGCGATTAAACCGGAAACTCGCCTTTACTGTTCCTTCATGGTTCCGCTTCTGCTCACAATTCTTTTCTTTTATACGTTGACCCTTTGGTTCATCGGTATTTTACCATGGTGCTTTCATCTGTTACGATGCATAGCTCCATTCACACCTTAGTCCATATGACCCTTCAGATATGTATATGTGCAGAATCTCGAATGAACCCTTATTTCAGAGTTATTCGATCAGTACAACACATCTAAGTTCGGAACAGAGGATCTTCATATATCTATACTAACCCTTATTTCATTCAATTCAAACGATACAACATATATCCTCAGCGCATCATAATTGTTTATAAATCAAACCATTGGCTTTAAACCTTAAGACAAAGCTTTATCATGCATTTCTCATATATTTTCTTATTGAATTCAAGGCCCACCACATAGAGGTTAAATCAATAATAGAGGCAATTTGGGAAATCGGTCACTCTGTGATCGATTCACAAAAACTTACAATTACTGCTTTTAATTTTAACACAAAGCTTCAATATGCACTTCTTATACGCTCTCTCTCTGGGACTTAAGGCACTCCTCACGTAGAGTTTCTTGATTCTGGCTAGATCTACAGCCCTTCTCTAACTCTGCCTCTGAACAGGATATGGATTTTCTTCATTTATCTGCACAAATCCACAAAACCCTCGCCACAGAGTTTATTTATTTGAAACACACCACACCTCATAATTTCACTCCACAGCATCATAGACCCATTTAGACCCACAGTTACAGAGTCTCATGTAATGCAAAACTTCTTCTTCACTACTTTGTACCTTGAATAGCTCTCTACTTCAATTCACTGCTTTTGCTTCCTCTGCTCCTTGACTTATGCTGCTCCTTAATTCTCTTTTTGCTGCCTGTGTTTTCCGCTACTTTGCTTCTTTCTTTGCCTTGTTGTTGTTTCAGGTGTTCCTTCTTTTCCATCTCCTTTGC
>JAXQQM020067080.1:0-71371 GCA_034641835.2 Pinus albicaulis | reverse complement strand
TTGCTAGGTGCCCTATGCTGTCTGCTCTCCTTGCCATCAATGTTTTCTGCTAAAATGTGTTATCCAAGAGTAAATTCATGGGTTTAACCAGTGCAGCGGATGTTATTGCCTGCTGGCTGATGTATGAACTTGGGGGTTTGCCACTTGGATGCTTCTTTGTCAAATCTATCTCTGTTTTTTCCCTTGGAGTTGCTAAAGCAGATCTGTAGTTAAATGATCTCTGGTCTGATCTATAAGCAGCCCCATTGTATCTTTGAGAGCTGCCTTTGAGTATGTCCAAGCAGGTCCAGAGTTAAATGACCTCTGACCTGATCTATAGACATAAATCTGGTTGTTCTCCTTCTTGCACTTTCCTCCTTAATGTTCCACCCCACTCTCTAATCTAAAGATCCTTTAGTATTAGATGACATGCCCTTTGGAAGCCTTGGCTAGTGGATGCAAGTAATTCCCTCTCATGACTCCATAGCCCAATGGATGGCATGGTCTTGGCCCATCCTCTTTGCTGAAACAGCCTGCTATTTTGTTCCTTTCTTTCCATTGCTTTCCCAGCCCATGATCTCCTGACCAACCCAGCAACCCTCCAACCAAATTTTTAAAACCCCCCTTTTGTGCTTCATAACTAGCCTAATATTTCATCTTGATCCTCAAAGATATATCATTCTTTGCTCTATTGGAGGGATCCCTCTCCGGGTCCAGGAGGGCTAGATCCTAGGGCCCCAAAGTGGTTCTGATGTTGTCTCATCTTTTGGTCTTGCCAATCTGGCCAAAACATGGGAACCCCAACATAATGGCGACTCCACTGGGGACGAATCTGAGAGTCAAGAACCGCTGATAGTTGGTCTATTTCCCATTGTCGTCACCAACATAATGGCGACTCCGTTGGGGAACATACCACTTTTCCTTTAGATTGGCTTCTCATTGCTAATGGTGGACAACATCCTGCTTCAAATTGTTAAATTCATCCACCTGGCGACTCCGCACTCCATAATCCTAGAAGGCTCCACTGGAGGAATAACCTGAAAGATGGCCAGACCTCATAGAAGGGTAGAACATACGGGTTGTATTTGGTTTAAAGAATTCATTGTTTTTGTCTATCACTATGTTCTGTCCTACTTTAAGCCTAATCAAGTGTACAAAGATGAAACCCATGATGAGTATGGGAAAGATCTCAAGTCTCAGTCTTCAGACCGTGAGCAGACCTATACTCCTGTGAAAAACCTAGTGGAACAAGAAGCTCATGTTGTATCTCCCACTCTTCAAGAAGCTTCAAGCAGCCATGAGCCTATTGTTACATCACCCACACCTACAAAGGTCATAGAAAGATATAAGCCTCTGGTTTTACCTCTCTTCTTCCAACCCCTGCCTACATAATTAATAAACCAGCTGCCTCATTTTGATGGGGAAAATAAAGGGTCCTCTGCTGAAGAACATGTTCAAAATCTGGAGGATTTACTTGAGCTGTATGAAATAGAAGAAGATGATGTGTGCATTAGGATGTTTTCTTTGTATTTACAAGGAAATGTTAAGAGTTGGCTCAAAGGCCTTCCAGAAGCAAGCATTTTCTGCTTCCATCAGTTTTCTCAAGTTTTCCTTGATAGATGGGCGGCCCCGAAGAATGCTCTCCTCATCCTAAAAGAATATCAAAATTTGAGAAGGCAACCAGGAGAGACAGTGCAAGAGTTTTCAGCCAGGTTCAATAAGGTATATGATGCAATGCCTTCTGATATAAAACCACCTTTGGGATGGGCTTTATTGCACTATCCAAGTTCTTTTGACCCCGAGGTGGAATTCCATATAAGGCAAAAAGAGCCTTTGAGCCTGGAGGAAATGCAGGATATAGCAATCACTGTCGAATACAACATACAGTGCAGGGAGGAAAGATTAAGAGCAGCAAGGAAGGACCGAACAGAGCAAACAACGCAGATCTCTTTAGAGGACAAGCTGGAAAGACTGATAGAGGCTGCCAGTTCCTTGCTGAAAGCAAAAGAGCAAGAAGATGAGGCTGAAACCAGAGAGGATGATTGGGAAAGACCTGCTCCTTGTCCTCGAGAAAGACAAATCAGATCTCTGCAAGACAGAAGTCGCATGCCAAGCATGTATGATGAACCAGAGCTTGAATCAGAAAATGAACTTGCAGAGTATTTTGAAGAAATAATTGCTGAGAGTCCTGAAGATTTGATGGGTGACAATACTTACAATTATGATTTCTCTGATGTGGATATGTTTGACGATGAGTTTTTCCAAAGGGAAACCGAGCTTGCACGGCCATCATCAGAGGTCTCATGGGAGGAAGACTACGACCATCAACTTCAAGAAAATAATGAGCTAATGCCGGCCATCTATGATATTGATGGAGAAAGTGTTGAAAGCATGATAGCAGACGAAGATTCATTGAATCTTCTATCTGCTTTATATCCGAACATCAGTTATACTTGCCAAGCGGACAGAGGCCAGCAGCTCTTCAACGCAGAGGACAAGGAGAAAAGAGATGAGGGAAGTCTTGAGAGGAACGAATATCCAGAGCCTTCTCCCGAAGGGATTAAGGTAATCAAAGAAGCCCCCGCTCAAGAATATGTTGATTTTTTCACAGAGTTTAGCTCGTTGCAGCAGAACTGACCTGTGGTACTAGAGGACAACACTGTTGAATATAATGAGCCCTCTAGCTCAAGATGCAGTGAAGATGAGCGAGATCTCCTTCCCCGCAGGCGTCTCGGCCTTGATCCAGAGGAAAAGGAGGTACTCCTGGTTGATGCCCATATGCCAAATACTCCCAACCAGGAAGAGGAGGGGTGTGAATACAAAGGCCTCACTACAGACGCAGTGTTTGAAGCTGCCCAGGATGCAGACAACCTATCAGTCATGGTAGGCTTTGAAGGAAAGAGTTTACATCATGAGTTTGTTGACCCTGTGGCAGACTACATGGAGGCCCTGCTTGGCTCAGCCTCACAAGCATCAATCTTTTGCAAGAGCCAAACGCATCAGAATTGGTCACCGCTGCTGGTGGCCTCAGTTTTGAAGAACCACATGCCGAGCACCTTGTGGTTATCTCTGACAGGCAGTCAGTGCTCATATCCTTTTTTTCTGTTATTAGACTGGCTGCATTGGCATTATTGTATCACTTAAAGCATCAGAGATTTCCAGTTAGGGTAGGGTAGGTAGGAAGAGCTCAATAAAGCTCAGCCTATGAGCAAGTAGATTAGTCGTTTAAATTTCTGTCTTAGAATATAGAGAAGAAACCTGCTAGACAGTCTAATCCTAGCAGGTAGTAGTGTAGGTAGAGAAACATATGAAACCAACAGTCTAATCTGGTCTCATGGAGCAATAAGGGTAGAAGTAGAATAGGTTTATTTTTTCCTGTATGTAAAAATTAATGATGTAAAGGGTCTGCAAGTCCAAATGCACCCAAGAAGAAAAAATGTTAGGACGATAGTGTGGGTAGGTAGTTGTTTGGAAGAATTGTTTCTGCTGATATGTTGTCTTCATAGCTTGTGGCAGTAGATCAAAGAAAGAAAAGGATGGTTCAAGCAGCAGGCATCTGGCCTACACCAAGAGATAAATTTCTGAATTCTTGACTCCTTCAAGAAGAAGCCATCCCCATGTGGAGCCACTGTTAGCCCCCCTATGAAATTTTTGACAAGAAAATAGGGGGCTAAATTGTTTTTGAGCCTTCAAGGAATGCATTTCCTCTGAAAACACAGTCTCCTTGAAGCCTCCATGTGCCTTTTATTCCTTTGATAGTATCCCCTCTGTTGATGAAGAAATGCCCAAAGGCTTCCTTTATTTCCCCTCATTTAGCCTCTTTTCATCCCCTTGTCTTCCCCTTTTATTTCCCTTCTTACCCTTCAGTTTCCCCCAAAATCCCCTTTAATTTCCTCCCCTAACCTTTGTTGGCCTCTTCTCCCCTTTATTCCTCTATCGTTCCCCTTCAAACCCCTTAAAATCCATTAAGATGGGTTAAAAACCCACTTTCCGACCTTATTCTAAGGCCTAGCCCCTTCCCCTTAACCACTTCCCCACATATAACCCCGCGCTGGGACCAAGCGCTTAAGTCCCGAGCGCCAATCGCAATCGGAGCATCGGGCGGGTGTAAATCCTTTGTAACAACGTAAAACTCCCGATGCGATTTGTTTAACACATAGGTCCCGCAGGGCGTTCCGCACCGTTGATCTTCCACGGAGATCTAACGGCTGAGCGCTAATCGCAAGGCCCGGCTCAATCGCAATCGCAACATTAATGTGACAACCTCCGATTGCGATCCCCCGATCGCGTTCCCCGCCGTTGATTCCCCCCACGGATCAACGGTCTAGCATTAATCGCTAGTCCTTCCGTCCCCCTCCCGATTCAATCTTGGCCGTCCATCTCCCAGCCGATCCAACGGCCATCGCTCAATCACAACCCCCGCCCGATCGTGATCGCAAGCCCTTTCCACCGTGCTCCAATTGAATCCTGACCGTCCGTCCTCCCGCGATCCGACGGTCCTCCGCCAATCGCAGGTCCCCTCCGATTGTGTTCTCCACCATTGATCTGTCCCGCCGATATAACGACTAGCGCTTAATCGCTCCCTTCCCTCCGATTGTTTTCCCCACCATTGATCTCCCCGCCTGATCCGACGGTCCTCCGCTAATTGCACCCTCCACTCGATCGCTAATCGCAAGTCTTTCTGTCTCCGCCCCGATTAAATCGCAGTCGTCCATCTCCCTGCTGATCCTATGGCTCAGCGCTAATCGCAAGCCTCCCCCGCTGTCTCCCGATTGCATCTTGACCGTCCGTTCCTCCCGCAGATCAACGGCCTGGCGCTAATCGCATCCCCTTTCCTCCATCTCCCGATTCAATCCTGTCCGTCCGTTCCTCCCCCAGATCGATGGCCATCGCTTAATCGCTCTATCTCTCCCAATCGCAATCGAAACTTTTTGACCGAGCGCTGCGATTGTCTTTCGCTCCGACCTCCGATTGCGATGGTGCGATTGGATCGTGACCGTTCGTTTCCTCCAAGATCGGACGGTTCTGGTTTATTCGCCCTCCGCCTCCGCTGGGTCCCACCTCCATGGCTTCCGCTCCTTTGTTTTCGTGTTTCCCTTTGTATTACGCCCAAGTGTTCGACCTTTGGGCCTTTACAGTTTTAATCATTTCTCCGCTGCTCTGTGTTCTTTCCACCCTTCTCCACTCTTCCGCCACCATTCCACTGCCTCCACAACATTTCCTCCGCCGCCACTGCCCGGGTTTTAAACAAATTTATTTCAGTGTGCAGATGGTACAGAGATGGCCAGTCCAGCATTGCCAGCGACCAGCAGAAGGAATTCAAAGGGGGTTGGTGCCTGTTATTAATGAAATCAAATGTTAACCCCGCATTCAAAGGATTAAGGTTTAGTTTGAAGACTAAGGAGCGCACCAGCAATGCCATAACTGGGCCACCTAACAACAGGACGTTTCCTCCAGAAGTACACCTTCCCGCAGCGTCCTCCATGCCTTCTCGAGCCCTGAGACAATTAAATACACCGACTGAAGCTCAGCTCAGACAGTCAGGAAGCATTAAAGAAGCATGGAAGGACTTGCAGTTTTCCATCCAGTTCATTTATTCCAGAATGGCAGCACAGAGCTCCAGACAATCGAAGGACCCCAAAGAAATATCAGAGGTCAATTTCCGGCCTGACAGAGATCTCCGAACCAGATTACAGAGTACATACAGAGCCGCAGAGCCATTAACCAGTATGGGCGTGGACACTTCCGCCGATTATGTCTTAATGAGATTGATTAATTGTTCATCTACCTCTGTCTCTTCCTCTTCTCCTATAAGAAATCCCCGAGAACACATTGTAAAGGTTGTTGTTGCCTTGCTAGGCATCTACTGTTAGAGAGATTCATTCCGACTGTTAGAATAGTCTTGGGAGAGAGTAGCAGAGTAGTTGTATGTAATAGGCTGGGAGGATAAGTCTCGACTGTAACAGCCATTGAGCCTTATTGTACATGACTGGTTTTGCATCAATTAATCAAAACACATTTCACAGGATCCTGGTCTATTACTATTGGTGATGTTTTTCTTAACTCTGTTATTTACATTTTCATATTGTTTCATGTTCTTCTGGGCTTGCATCAGAATAATGGTATAGGATTCACCCTTGTTAGGTGCCCTATGCTGTCTGCTCTCCTTGCCATCAATGTTTTATGCTAAAATGTGTTATCCAAGAGTAAATTCATGGGTGTAACCAGTGCAGCGGATGTTATTGCCTGCTGGCTGATGTATGAACTTGGGGGTTTGCCACTTGGATGCTTCTTTGTCAAATCTATCTCTGTTTTTTCCCTTGGAGTTGCTAAAGCAGATCTGTAGTTAAATGATCTCTGGTCTAATCTATAAGCAGCCCCATTGTATCTTTGAGAGCTTCCTTTGAGTATGTCCAAGCAGGTCCAGAGTTAAATGACCTCTGACCTGATCTATAGACAGAAATATGGTTGTTCTCCTTCTTGCACTTTCCTCCTTAATGTTCCACCCCACTCTCTAATCTAAAGATCCTTTAGTATTAGATGACATGCCTTTTGGAAGCCTTGGCTAGTGGATGCAAGTAATTCCCTCTCATGACTCCATATCCCAATGGATGGCACGGTCTTGGCCCATCCTCTTTGCTGAAACAGCCTGTTGTTTTGTTCCTTTCTTTCCATTGATTTCCCAGCCCATGATCTCCTGACCAACCCAGCAACCCTCCAACCAAATTTTTAAAACCCCCCTTTTGTGCTTCATAACTAGCCTAATATTTCATCTTGAGCCTCAAAGATATATCATTCTTTGCTCTATTGGAGAGATCCCTCTCCGAGTCCAGGAGGGCTAGGTCCTAGGGCCCCAAAGTGGTTCTGATGTTGTCTCATCTTTTGGTCTTGCCAATCTGGCCAAAACATGGGAACCCCAACAGAACTATGCAATATGTTCAAACCTTTTTCTTATGCAAAGGTGTTCCATATTCTTGAAAAGCCAAAAAATCAAAAAATTTAAAAAATGTAAAGAGGGTATACCCTAAAAGAAAAATCAAAGGGTAAGAAAAATAAATTGGTCAAAAAAATGAAAGAAATGAACCCCAAGCAAAAAATAGACCAAGGAAAGTGTGCAAATCCAAATGCCACTACTATTTCATTTTTGTAATAAAGCAATTGTGTGCAGCTTGTCAAACTTTTGCCACAATTTATGAAGAGTCAAACTGTTTAAACTTGACTCATTCATATTCAATTTCATGTTGAAGAATAGAGAATAAATATCTAGCCAAACAGTTTAATCTTGGCAGATAAGTAGATAGGTAGAGTTAATAAAAGGTGCTCAGCAGTTTAATCTGAGCCCTTGGATGTAATAAGGGTATAAATAGATAGATTTTCATTGTAAAAAGAAAAAGAAGATTGATAAGGGTTTGCCAGTCTAAGTGCACCCTAATAAAGAAGAGAAAATGGTAGTGTAAAGTAGATAGGGTAGGTAGATGGTGTTGCAAAGTTTCATATGATGAATGATGGTGCTAAATGTGTTTGATCTTTAACTTTCATCACAAGTACTGAAGCAAGAAATGCATTGGAAAATTCAAAGGAAGCAAAGTCAAAATCATTAACTTCCCACATCACTTTTTCCCTAAGAGTTTTACTAATTTCCCTAAAAAGTGCTAAGGTATTTGGAGATTAAAGGGGCTCAAGGCATTTCCTTGACTTTTGGAGGGACCGGACCCTCGGCCTGATGATCAAAAAGACCTAAGTACTTGAAGTTATTTATCATTATAATCATTCACTTTTATCTTTTTCCTAAGTAAAATTCTATTTTACTTAGGAAAATCATGTAAATTTCCATAATAAACCCTCAAAATTACTTACTATTCTATGTTTAAGTGTTGAAATTGAGATGATAGAATTTGCTTCAGAAATCTTCACTTTCTTAGTTATAGTTAAAGTATTTTGAGTTTACCTTGTCCTTTGTCATGTTAACTTTTGATTTATTTATTAAATCCCTAGTGAAAAACCCTTATCCTATAGTACATAACTCCTTCTTACCTAAATATCCCAAAAACCCCTCTTATTATAAGTTTCGGCCAAAGTTAATTAATCCCTTTTGTTGAATAAAAATCCCCCAATAAAAACCCTTTGGCTAAAATATACCCATATAGAATATTTCCCTACCCCTATGGTGAATAAACGACATTTATTTATTACCATATAATAAGAAATATAGAAAAAGGTTTTAACATATAGTTTTATATGTTTAAAAGGAAAAAATAAAACCCATTCCCTTAGCATTTTAATTCCGCTCGATACTTTAACCTTAGTTAAAAACCCTTGACCCTGCCGTAACCATGTATAAACTATGGGGTTAATTAGTCACCAGGATTAATTAATAACCATTCATTCCACCAACCAAACGCCCCCCGGGATATTTAATTAAGTTAATCATGTTTTAAAACCCCGTTGGGCCCGCACGTTAAAACTCTGCCAATTCCACATCCCGTCCACCGTCAGATCGCCTCCCCGATGATCAATGGCCTAGGATCATTCCGCTGGCCGTCTCGCGTCTGGAAGATAACGAGCGGGGGCGAAGTGGTTTTGGAATATTCCTCCAACCACGTGTCAAACGATTAATGGAATCGCTCCCTGCGCGCTGAATACCACCATCTCCCTAAGAGCGGTGCGGAAATTACCGCTTACCGCCCGGACCCGATGACGCGTCCTCCCATACCGGATGACGTCATCCTGGAAAAAAATCAAAATCCCCATTGACTTTGAAAATAAAACAAAAATTCATGTTTTTCTGTCATTTTCACTGCTGAAAATGACTGCGTCCTGCACTGAAGAATTCGAAAATTCCGCTGATTAAGACGCCGCCAACCAAAATTGCTGAACACCATTGTTAGACCAGTGCCCAAGCATCCATCCGCCATTGACTAGTACCCGTAAAGTTCAAACTTCTCCATCAAATAGGTATTTATTCATTTTCTTGTTGGAACTCTTTGAAAAAATCAACTTTCCTGTGTTAAAATTCATGCCAGAGTCTGAAAAAGGGTTAATGTCAGTCTATTCGTGTTCTTGCAAGTAAAATCAAAGCTCCTAGAATCAAAATTGCGCCCGGTCTATGAAGAAAACCCAGAAACTTCCATTTTGAATACACATGAACCATAATGGAAGCTCCGACAGCCCTGAATGTAACCCCATTGAATGCCCCTCACAGAGAGTTAGAATACTTACCTTTACTGGATAAAGACTTCCAAATTAAAGACTTAGGTTTCGATGAAAGTCCTCTTCAAATTTATTGTCGCTGCAGAGACAATTATTTGAAGGGTCTGGATGTCATTGGATTGTGGGAATCCAATTTCCCGAGATATCTTATCCCCTCAGTCTATATTTTCCCAGAAATCATCCACTACTGCCACTCCAACTATGATTCAACTCAAAGGGCAGTGTTGTCTCCTGATCAGAGTATCCTTTTCCCCATCACTCCTCAAGCTATCAATACAATGCTCCATTTTGAACCTGATCAAGATCTTACTCCTTTTTCCATGGAAGAACTACTTGAAAAGTCTACCCAACTATCCCCAGAAAAATTGAAATGCATTTGTCAGACTTTTATGTTACCTGAACATCAACCTAAGAGGCCTCCTCCGTATGGTTTTTCTTATTTTAATAATTTGGGCAAACTCATCCTCAATATGATATCCTTTGTCATGGGTTCCAATACAAGTGAATATGTTGATGAAATAACCCTGGTATTGATGTCTATTTTTACTCCTGGGCAACCTCCTGCAGTAAAATATGACTTTGCATCTTTCATTGCCAATAAAATCCATGACCAGTTCATGAGGCTAGATAATGAGAAAGTGTTTAAATATTCCTTAGTCATTTACCATCTCATCATCTATTATCAATCAGAGAAGTTCCCTTTTCCTGTTAAAAAGCTTGATGCCAAGGGAAACCCTAGATCAGTTATATTTTGGTCTGCCATAACTCACTCTTCCTATAATTCTCCCTATTCTTATGCTGAGTTCATCGATCTTTTTGTATATCCTGCAACTACCTTGTTGACAGGAATTCCCCCTCCAAGGCTCAGTAATGAGATTAAGAAGACTTTGCAGCTTTCAAGGACATATAAAGTTGGGGACTAGTATTTATATCAAAATCATTCAGTCATCAGAATATATGGATGTGAATTATATCCATTCAGGTTGCCAAAATATGTGCCTATGAGACTTTTTTCCTTAGAATATTTCAGGCAAATGAATAATTCTGATATGATTCATTTTTGTAGTGTAAAAAAGAAAGCCCAACTCAGGATCAAAAGTCAATTAGGTCCTTTCATATGCAATTCTAGGGATGCTGAGCGAGAAGCAGAAGATATCCTACAAAACCATTGCAAGTTACCAAGGAGTTTTCGTTGGATTCCTTATGATCCATTCGGTTTTATCTGTGATAAAAGAATGAAGAACAAATCATCCCCATATATTCACCACAGGATCCCTGAAATAGAACAATATGCTAACCAAGATGAGTGGGTGGAAGGAACACTAGTTGAGCAAGATAATGAAGAAGACAATAGAAACAAAATTATGAAAGATCTTGAGAAAAAGTTTGACCTAGAATCTTTTGGTCAAGTGCAGGTACCTCACATTGAAACCTCTTCAGCAGGAAATCTCCAACAGGGGTTACAGGAAGAGAGTCCATCAATTGCAGTAGAGTCTAAAGGCAAAGGGAAAGAACCTGAAATACAGGTCATTGAAACTTTTATCATGGCAGAGAAACCTCAAACCTCCAGGGCACCAGATCAAACACAGGTTTCTCCTACTCAAGTAAATCATCCTGAAGTTTTAGAATTGCAAACTCCATCTAATATGGAAATATGCAAGAAAAGACAGGCTCCAGATCCTACTCCTCCCAAAGAATCCTCAGAGCTACATCAAACTAAAAAGCAGAAACCCGATCCATTTCCAGAAGTGGAAATTATTGATGAGATGTTTGATGATGAAAGAGAAGATAGTCAACTAACTGGCACAGTTAGTGAAACACACACAGGCCACAAAGGAAAAGAATTGCAAAAACAGTTGAGTACTGAAGTATCTTCTTTTAAGCCACCAAAAACAGATGCAGGTGATATAAAGAGAACTTTCATTAATATAAAAGCAAAGAATGATCCATTGAGAATGAAGGTATATGATCAGTATCTAAAAATGGCTCCACACAATCAGGAAAAATTGATGTCATCATTTGACATTCAACAAGGCAAAATGATGATGAGCCATTTCAAATCCAAAGTACCAAAGCCCATGACAGCATCTGATTATATTAGGACCAATTTTGAGGTCCTGGCAAAAGACATTCATCCCTTGGACCAGATAGAGTTGCATAGACAAACTGGGGAAATGATATACTCCACCCTTACTGATAAGGCCATGGCAGCCCTTAGGCTGCGAGATTCTTTAAATAATACAAACACACAGTTGCAAATTGAGAAGGCTTCTTCTCAGGCAAAAGATAACAGAATAAAGTCTCTGGAAGAAATAATCATCAGTTTGGGTCACAATCCCAAAGATATCAAAAGCATTGAGGCACTAATTAAAAAGAAAGATGATGATATTGCTGCACTGAGAAAGCAGCTGAAATTGCCAGCCTCAAGGCATCCCCAGACTCAAGAAGTCTTGAAGGAAAATTCACAGGAAGAAATGATGGAGTTTCTCTTGAAAATGACTGAGCAACTGAGTGAAACAGAGAAAGAATTAGAACAGGCATTAAAGGAAAAATAGGATATCATGCAAACATCCACAACAGAGATCACTACAGGTACCACAACAAAAGATCAACAAACAGAGTCAGCACAGGTAGACACTTCTGGTTTAAGTTCTGATGAATTGGTAAAACAAATGGAAAGTTTAAAACTCAGAGTCACAGAACTTCAAACCACAAAATTACAGCTAGTAAATTTGGAGCAGAAATATGATATGTCTAAAAGGATTGTTGCTGATAATACCAGGGAAATTAAAAGATTGGAAAAATTGGTTAAGGCTTTAGAAAAAGATCTTTCATTAGAGAAGCCTTTGAGAGAAATAAATGAAATTCTTTGGGATAATATAATTGAGTCAATAAAAAGTATTTGGTCCTTTTTTCAAACGATCTTTGAACAAAATGACTTGATCAAAGTAGCTCAGGAAGAAATAGACAAAACAAGAGATGAATTAAGGGGCAGACCTGAGCAAGCCAATCAACTTATACAGTTTTTGAACACCCGGACTAAGCAACAGCTTGCAGAATTAGGAATTGATGACAGGACGGGCACTATTTTAGAAATAAAAAGAGTTTTTACCAAAAGAACTCTTATGCAGAATTTGGAAAGGAAATGCTCAGATATTCTGGAAGAAATCAATGCTTTTAAAGGGAAATTTCAGGTTTTATTAGACAATGGGTTACCCAGTCCTATGCTTGCAGAGGACAAGATAATGGACCTGGAAACCTATGTTAATAAAATAGATATACATGCTCATAATACAACTGCTCATTCTATCAGTTCGTCAGGAGCAACATTTCCAACAGGGAGGAATCTCTACGACAGGTTAAAGAATTTGTTTCATCTTGAGCAAGAAATAAAGTATTTGTTCCCAAATCAGCCCACTTTTTACAGATACACAGAGGTTGATGAAACATTAAGAAAACTTAAAAGAACCATAATAGCAGAAGATCAATGGTGGGAAGACTTATTGGACATTTTATGAAATTTATCTTCAGGTTGAGAATTTTATCTTTTTACTATCATGTAAAGGATAAATAATGAGCACAGATTAAAGAGTATCAGTTGGGCAGTTGAAAGAGTATAAGTAGAAACAAAGAGTATCATACAAGCAAAATAATTACTCAAAGGGACATCATCGAGCCCTATTATAGCACCTACCTCCAGCACATCCACAAAGGAAGGAAACAACACACCAGCAGTTGTTATTCTGTCTACGAGACCATTTGTCTCCTTTTTTATTGTAACTTACTCATTAGTCACCCTAGATTATTGGCTAGGTTAGTGTGAGATATTTTCAATCATTTTTTGTATAAATAAACCCTTAAAGAGAGTATTGAGGGTGGATTCTACCACTTCGCTGTGACATTGATGTTTTTGGAATAAAAGCGTTTTGGAGAAATTTATTTGTGGCTTGCTGGATGACAATTTGAAGCTCAGGACTTTTTGCAGGATTCATGTGTTGGACTGCAGTTCAATAAGTCTTTCTATCATATGTCTTAAGTTTTATATTTGTTTATAATATCATTGTGTCCATTTCTGAATACTTGACATAAAATAATAACTCAGAATTTACTTAATTGTACTCTGAGTTCAGTTGTGATTATTCTAAATGTTTTCCTCTAAATTAGTTATAAGCAACGAATTCTTAATTGCTCTTGCTTCGCTAATTTAAACATTTTGTTTACTATAGTAAAGAATTCTTCACTGCTCTTTATTTGTAATCATTTCATTTCTTTCTTTTGAACATGGTGAAAGATTCTTAACTGCCTTTCATCCCTTCAAATCCATTCCATCCACTTTAAATTTTAAGGATTGTTCTCTGTTTGGCTATCTTGCCCTGCAAAGCCATCTTGTGTGTAGAATAGAAATCCAGTAAAGCCATCCTTTGACTCCATAGCCCAATGGCCTGAAAATATTCAACCTTGCTCTTAGTTGGCGAATTCCACCATTCAAACAAAATCAAAACTCTTGGACTTATAACTAGCCTAAAACTTTCTAAGAACAAAGATAAATTATAAAGAGAGAGCCCTCTCTGTATGCAGATGGGCTAGATTCTGCATCTGAAGGTTGGTTTGTGGTTACCTCGGGTATACTTTCCTTTTCCACAACTTCAAGGAAAACCTGAGTGATAACATAGTGGCGACTCCACTGGGGAACTGAATCATTTTATTGTTAATATTGTTCACTTATAAGCTATAGATAGAGTCTGAAGATCAGCCAGGTAGCCTTTGAAATTATTTTGCTCTGCAACTGTATAGTAAATAAATGCTGCTTCAGTCTATCTCTGATTTAGCTTATACAATGAGCCTTAATTTCAAATGTTTAATCAGACTCTCTAGTTTAATAAATCTTTGAGAAAATTTTAAATCACAAATTGTTATTTCTTGAAGAATTTATAGAAGTTGCATTTTCTTTTCAATTAAAACCAAAAATCCAAAAACATATATCATCTAGGAAAACTGGCTTTAGAAAGCATTCGTCACACTAGGTCAAATCCTGACCCCAATCCACCACCGATATTTGAAAATCCGAATCTGATTCCTAGGATTCTTAGAAGACAAGGAAGTCAAGAAAGTTCTGAAAGAGGAAGTCAAGAGAGTTCTGCTAGTTCCAGACCTCTTTCTAGATCACATTCTTGTCCCGTAAAAATTATATATTTTGACAAAATTCCTTTTGACGAGCGATTTGAAACATCCTTATTTGTAAATTTTTCTGAAACTGAATTATCAAGATTAGTTCCAGATCCATTGTTTTTTGAAGATTTGCAATTCACATTTGTTTCATATCACCTTGACAGACAGTTACAAGGCTCCATCCAATCCGAACAAACCTTTGAAGTAAGTTCAAACATCTCTGTAATTACCGAAGCTTCCCCAAGTTCAGTTATTTTTTCTCAAGCTTTTCAAACACCAGTCACCCCTTCTACTCCTCCACTTAGACCACCCTCACCTATTATTCCATTAGACCTCCCAATGGCCAATAGATATGCTCCGTTATAGTTTCTAGCCAACCCTGCTGCCTTGCCTCAAGATTATCAGAGTAATATCACACCTTTTGATGGCTCAGGTACTTACATAGCTCAACAACATACCAAAAGGATGACTGATTACTTTGAATTCTATGAAATTGATACTAATGATGTCCGAATGAGAATTTTTGTTCAGAGTCTTACTGGGGAAGTCAGGACATGGTTTAGGGCCCTTGCTCCTAACAGTATTTCTGATTTACCAACTTTGTATAGGGCATTTTTGAATAGATGGGAGAAGAAGAAAGACCCTCTTCAGATCCTATCAGAATTTGAAAAATTGAGTAGAAGACCTAATGAAACAGTGCAAGATTACATAATAAGATTCAACGAAGCATATAACGCTGTTCCCCATAACCTCAGACCCCCTCCTGACTCAGTATTGGTTAAATTCCTGGATGGTTTTGACTCTGACATAGCCTATTCACTCAGGGAAAGAGCCCCCCAAACCCTAGAAGAAATGCAGAGCATAGTAGTTAGTGTGGAAGCAAACCTTATAGAAAAACAAGCCAGAGCTAGGGCCGAAAGAAGAATGCTTATAAATGAAGAACCTTCAGCTTTTGAAAGAAAGTTGGATGCAATCATTAAAGGTATGGAAATATTAGGAGACAGAGTGGAGACAATCGAAAGAAATTCTATTGGTGATAATCAAAATGTTGTAAGAAACCCAAACTTTAGAAGAAATCAGAACCAAAATATTGGGAAGAATGTCCCTGACCAAAATATCAGGCCACCTTTCCAAGAAAACCTTGTTGAAGGTTCAACTTCTGAAGAACCTACAGAGGAGGTGGAAATAAACAATGTAACTGAAGACAAAAATGAACCAGAAGTTTTCCTATCTCAGGATGATCAAGAGAATCACATCCTTGAAACATTCCAAACTCATTCAGGAGAAAATTTTGATTTTAAGGAAGGCTATGACATAGCAATTTATGAGGTTCATAAATAGTACAATTTGAGAAGCAGACGGATTGATGTGCCAGAGAATAGCAAACAGAAAGCTGTAAAACAAAATGTCAAAGGTAAAATCCCTCCTCTACAAAACATTCCCCCTGTACAAATTCTGTCTAGGACAACTCCTAACCCTTCAAATCCAATAATTGAAGATGTGTCTGATAACCAACCAAACAATAAACAACAATCTAATACTTTTCCTCCTGTAGGAAATGTAGAAGAAATAGTAGAAGTTAGTTCAGAAATACCTTCGAATCAAAATTCCACTCATGAAAAAGAGAAAAACGTTGAAGATCCAAAAAATAGAGAAAACCCAACTGTGCAAAACTCTAAAGCTCAAACAGAAAAACCTTTCAATTTAGAGGCTGAAATAGGCAAAATAAAGATAGATGTTCCTTTATCAGAACTGGCTAAACATGATGTCTATAGGAGTCAAATCAGAAAATCCCTTAACATTAACATTACTGGAATGGATGATTCAGTGAATATTCTTGATGATCAACCTAAACTACTTTTGGGCCCCGAAGTAAATGGCAAACTAGAAAGTGGAGGAACTCCTCCATTTTATGTGAGCCTGAACGTTCATGACAAAATACTCCACAATGCTATGCTGGATTCTGGAGCATCCCACCATTTGATGCCAAAAGCTGTGATGGAAAGATTAAATTTAGACATTACCAGACCATATAAAGATTTATTTTCTTTTGATTCTAGTCAGGTAAAATGTTTAGGTTTGATTAAAGATTTGTGTGTTACTTTGGTGCAATACCCTGCGAAGTCTATTTTGATGGACATAGTAGTGGCTGATATTCCTCCTAAATATGGTATGTTGCTTTCCAAATCCTGGGGTGCTAAACTTGGAGGATCTATTCAACTAGACATGTCATATGCCACTATTTCAGTATTTGGTCAACCTAAAAGATTATATAGAGAAACCTTGATGAAGTATTTGGTGAGTAGCCATGAGAAGCCTGAAAACTTCCCTGTCTATTCAGTACATTCCGATATGGATTTTTTCATCCTTTATAATGCTGAAAAGGACCTTCCAACTGAACTAGAAGCACCTGAAAAGGAAGCTACAAACAAAACTACTGTTAAGATTGAAGAGATTCCTGAAAACCAAGAAATACCAGAAAAAGCTAAACAACTAGCTCCTGTTAAGAAACATGTTAAAACAATTGATGAAGATTATGAACATGAAATTCTGTGGCATTTAGAATTTGATGGCTCAGTAAACAAGTTAGGAGCAGGGGCTGGAATTTGGTTACATAATGTTGAAAATGATCATGCGGAAGGTCATTCTTATAGATTGAATTTTAAATGCACTAACAACATGACTGAGTACGAAGCCCTTTTACTAGGGCTTAAACATGTCAGAAAGTTAGGAGAAATTAGGGTGTCAATCATAGGAGACTCTAAATTAATTATCCAACAGATTAATGGTGAATGATCAACCAAAGATCCCAGATTGAAACAATATAGAGAAACAATTGTGGAAATTATCAACACTTTCCTACAAGCTCAACTTGCCAAGATTCCCAGGAAACAAAATTTGCATGCTCACAGTCTTGCAATGTTCGCTAGCACATGTAAGTTGCGTTTTGGACCTAATCATCAGTTCACAGCTGAGATTAGACATAGACCTGCTATACCGGACAATCTAATGAATTGGCAAGTATTTGTAAATAACAATCAGATCAATAGTTTTTTGACACTAGAAAATGAGTTTTCTAATAGTAATGTAGATGAGGACATAACAATCAATGAATCTGATCAAGAAAAAGAACAAAAAACAGATATTTCAAGAGAGATTGCAATTCGCATGCTTCACCCAACCACATTCACAGAAAAAGGTATGCAGGATTTGATACAAATGGAATTCGATGAGATCGTAGAAGATGAAACAGAAATCATTAATATAAAAGATAATCATTTACCCAAAGGTTTAACTCCTTTGGAAGATCTTTTTGACTCAAATGACATTCCATTTAAACCCAAAATGGAACCTATTAAGGCTGATATTGAAGAATGCAACTTAGGAACCCCAGAAGATCCCAAAGTGGTTAAATTATCCAAATCTTTACCAGAAGATCAAAAGGTTAAATATGTTGAACTCTTAAAGGAATTCCAGGACGTTTTTGCTTGGAGTTATGAAGATCTTAAATCATATGATACATCTATAATTCAACACACTATACCTTTGAAACCAGATCAAAAACCTTTCAAACAGAAACTTAGAAGAATAAATCCTGTTTTATTACCTTCAATCGAAAAGGAAATTAAAAGAATGTATGAAGCAGGAATTATAGCTCCTATTAGGTTCTCAGAATGGGTTTCTAATCTAGTACCAACACAGAAAAAGACTGGAGAAATTAGACTGTGTGTTGATTTAAGAAATTTGAATAAAGTTTCTTTAAAAGATAACTATCCCTTGCCTAAAATGGACCATATCTTACAAAGGGTAGTAGGATCTTCTAGGATATCTCTATTGGATGGATTTTCAGGGTATAACCAGATTCTGGTTCATCCTGATGATCAAGATAAAACAGCATTTACAACACCGTGCAGTACTTTTAAATATGTCAAGATGCCATTTGGACTGAAGAATGCAGGAGCTACATTTCAGAGAGCAATGGACATTTCTTTTTCTAAAGAAATACATGATTTTATGGTAATTTATCTAGATGATTTAACAGTTTTTTCCAAAACAGATCAGCAACATTTAGATCATCTAAGGCAAGTGTTTATAAAGTTCAGGAAATATGGCATTTCTTTAAATCCTAAAAATTCATTGTTTAGTTTGGAAGAAGGTAAGCTCCTAGGTCACATTATTTCTAAAGATGGCATTCGAATTGACCCTGAAAGAATACAAGCAATTTTGCAAATACCTCATCCCAGAAATATTAAAGAACTTCAAGCTTTCATAGGAAAGATTAATTTCTTGAGAAGGTTTATTTCCAGTTTAGCTGAATTACTTAGATTGCTTACTAACATGCTTAAAAAAGATTCAAGCATTGACTGGACTGTAGAAGCCAAGCAATCATTTGAGGAAATCAAAATGGCTTTAACAAGAACACCAGTTCTTACCAGTCCAAAGTTTGACAGAGATTTCATTATATTTTCATTTGCTTCTGAACATACAATTGCAGCTGTTTTACTACAAAAAGATGATCAAGGGTGTGAAAAACCAATAGCATTTTTTAGTAAAGCACTTAGAGATGCATCTTTGAAATACAATATCATGGAGAAACAGGCTTTTGCACTGGTGAAAGCAATTAAAGATTTCAGAGTTTATATATTATATTATCATGTGATAGCTTATGTGGCTAATGTTGTAGTCAAAGACATCTTGAATCAAGATGGTATTGAAGGCAAAAGAGGTAAGTGGATAGCTACCATTTTAGAATATGATATCAAAATTAAACCAACTAAACTCATCAAAGGTCAAGGTTTGGCTCAACTCATGACTGAAACTAATTTCCAAGCCTTAGACATTAACGAACTGGATGATGAACAGGAGATGGCGACTCCACAGATCAGTAAAAATTTCTTAGATTCACCCTGGTACACTGATATCATTCATGTTTTATTAAACCTACAAGCTCCTCCAGGGTTGTCCAGAATGAAAAGAAGATTTTTGAAAATGACATCTTTAAAATATTGTATTTTAGATGGCACTCTATTTTGGAAAAATCATGAAGGAATCTTATTAAATTGTCTATTGAAAGATGAAGCTGACAAGGCACTTAATGAATTTCATGTAGGGGATTGTGGTGGACATCTCTACTGGAAGTCAACTGCAGATAAAATATTAAGGGCTGGTTTTTACTGGCCAACCTTGTTTTTAGATGTTAAGAAATGTGTAACAACTTGTCATAAGTGTCAGATCTTTGAGGATAAAATAAAGTTGTTACCTTTACCATTAAGACCAATTTCCACAGAAAGACCCTTTCAACAATGGGGATTAGATTTTATTGGAGAAATTCATCCCTCTTCTTTTGGGAAACACAGATGGATTCTTACTGCTACAGATTACTTTACCAAATGGATTGAAGCTATCCCATGCAGACAGGCCAATGATTCTGTAATTATAGGGTTTTTAGAAACCAATATACTTTCCAGATTTGGTTGTCCAGAGCAAATTATAACAGATAATTCTGCTGCATTTAAGTCTAAGAAAATGATTAGTTTATGTAATAAATATCACATAACTTTAGGCCATTCAACAGCCTATTACCCTCAAGGTAATGGACTGGCAGAATCTTCCAATAAAAGCCTTATTAATATCATTAAAAAATTACTGGAAGAAAATAAAAAGAATTGGCACAAGAAACTTACCAATGCATTGTGGGCAGACAGACTTACAACTAAGAAATCAATTGGGACCAGTCCATATGAATTAGTTTATGGCATTGAGGCAAGATTCCCATCATCTTTAGGAATTCCTGTTATGAAATTACTTCGGGAGGCTCAAGTGGAACCAAATGATATTCAGAGGAGAATTAACCAAACAATTCACTTGCAGTAGACCAGAGAAGAAGTATATCAACGATCCCAAGTCTTTCAGGAAAAGTTAAAGAAAATGTTTGACAAAAGAACTAAAGCAGAATATTTTCAACTAGGAGACAAAGTCCTAAGATGGGATTCCAGAAGGGAAGAAAAAGGGAAACATGGGAAATTTGATTTCTTATGGAAACGGCCTTATATCATTCATGCCTTACAGGGTAACAACACATACTTTTTAAAGAACTTGGACAATTCAGAAGCTGAGGAAGGGCCAGTCAATGGTCGAATGCTGAAGCACTATTTTGATCTTATTTACTAGGATATTCTGATTTTTTCTAACTTGTAAATAATATATCATTTTCTAATGCATCAGTTTTGATTGGATGGTGACTTCTTGAAGTTGAAGCCCGAAGTGAAGGCCGTAAGCTTCAAAAGTTTCACTATCATATCTACAATAAAGCTACCAGAAGAAGGAGATTACATGTCCAGTTTGAGAACATCTTGAGGCATCTGACCTGTTGTTCTTGACTTTTCACAAGGAAAAGCCATCCCCAAGTGGAGCCAGTGTTAGACTCCTGTGGTGTCATTTTTTATGATTGTGATTGACCCTTTGCATGTGTTAGGCCTTTTCTTGAAAAGGTGTTTCATATTCTCGAAAAACCAAAGAAGTCAAAAATTTAAAAATGTGAAGGGTATACCCTAAAAGAAAATCGAGGTGTTAAAAGGCTAACTAGTTCTAAAGGAGTGAAAATAAAATGAACCCAAACAAAAATAGACAGGAAAATTATTTAATTTTAAATGCCACTACTATTTCATCTTTAAGCAATAAAGTAATTGTCAAACTTGTCAAACTTTTTACCACAATTTATGAAGGCTATTGACTGTTAGCTGGAAGAAATGATTTGTGAACAATTTCCTTTGAAGACAAGAATGTCTCTGATAACGATTTAATCTTGTGCAGTTAAATTGAGATAACTCAAAGGGGTTCTGTAATTTAATCAGGCCTTGGATGTAATAGGTGGAGACTGAATTTTTGTACAAAGAAAGAAGTTGATAAGGGTTTGCAAGTCCAAATGCACCCTAATTAAAGAAGAAAAAATGGTAGTGTAAAATAGATAGGGTAGGTAGATGGTGTTGCAAAGTTTCATATGATGAATGATGGTGCTAAATGTGTTTGATCTTTAATTTTCATCACAAGTACTGAAACAAGAAATGCACTGGAAAATTTAAAGGAAGCAAATTCAAAATCATTAACTTCCCACATCACTTTTTCCCTAAGAGTTTTACTAATTTCCCTAAAAAGTGCTAAGGTATTTGGAGATTAAAGGGGCTCAAGGCATTTCCTTGACTTTTGGAGGGACCAGACCCTCGCCCTGATGATCAAAAAGACCTAAGTACTTGAAGTTATTTATCATTATAATCATTCACTTTTATCTTTTTCCTAAGTAAAATTCTATTTTACTTAGAAAAATCATGTAAATTTCCATAATAAACCCTCAAAATTACTTACTATTCTATGTTTAAGTGTTTAAATTGAGATGATACAATTTGCTTCAAAAATCTTCACTTTCTTAGTTATAGTTAAAGTATTTTGAGTTTACCTTGTCCTTTGTCATGTTAACTTCTGATTTATTTATTAAATCCCTAGTGAAAAAACATTATTCTATAGTACATAACTCCTTCTTTCCTAAATATCCCAAAAGCCCCTCTTATTATAAGTTTTGGCCAAAGTTAATTCATCCCTTTTGTTGAATAAAAATCCCCCAATAAAAACCCTTTGGCTAAAATATACCCATATAGAATATTTCCCTACCCCTATGGTGAATAAATGAAATTTATTTATTACCATATAATAAGAAATATAGAAAAATGTTTTAACATATAGTTTTATATGTTTAAAATGAAAAAATAAAACCCATTCCCTTAGCATTTTAATTTCGCCCGATACTTTAACCTTAGTTAAAAACCCTTGACCATGCCGTAACCATGTATAAACTATGGGGTTAATTAATCATCAGGATCAATTAATAACCATTCATTCCACCAATCAAATGCCCCCCGGGATATTTAATTAAGTTAATCATGTTTTAAAACCCTGTTGGGCCCGCACGTTAAAATTCTGCCAATTCCACATCCCGTCCACCATCAGATCGCCTGCCCGATGATCAACGACCCAGGATCATTCTGCTGGCCGTCTCGCGTCCGGAAGATAACGAGCGGGGGCGCAGTGGTTTTGGAATATTCCTCCAACCACGTGTCAAACGATTAATAGAATCACTCCCTCCGCGCTGAATACCACCATCTCCCTAAGAGAGGTGCGGAAATTACCGCTTACCGCCTGGTCCCGGTGATGCGTCCTCCCGTACCGGATGACGTCATCCTCGAAAAAAATCAAAATCCCCATTGACTTTGTAAATAAAACAAAAATCTGTGTTTTTCTGTCATTTTCACTACTGAAAACGATTGCGTCCTCCAATGAAGAATTCAAAAATTCCGCTGATTAAGACGCCGCCAACCAAAATTGCTGAACACCATTGTTAGACCAGTGCCAAAGCATCCATCCGCCATTGACCAGTACCCGTAAAATTCAAACTTCTCCATCAAACAGGTATTTATTCGTTTTCTTGTTGGAACTCTTTGAAAAAATCCACTTTCCTGTGTTAAAATTCATGCCAGAGTCTGAAAAAGGGTTAATGTCAGTCTATTCGAGTTCCTGCAAGTAAAATCAAAGCTCCTAGAATCAAAATTGTGCCCGGTCTATGAAGAAAACCCAGAAACTTCCATTTTGAATACACAAGAACCATAATGGAAGCTCCGACAGCCCTGAATGTAACCCCATTGAATGCCCCTCACAGAGAGTTAGAATACTTACCTTTAGTGGATAAATACTTCCAAATTAAAGACTTAGGTTTCGATGAAAGTCCTCTTCGAAGTTATTGTCACTGCAGAGACGATTATTCGAAGGGTATGGATGTCATTGGATTGTGGGAATCCAATTTCCCGAGATATCTTATCCCCTCAGTCTATATTTTCCCAGAAATCATCCACTACTACCACTCCAACTATGATTCAACTCAAAGGGCAGTGTTGTCTCCTGATCAGAGTATCCTTTTCCCCATCACTCCTCAAGCTATTAATACAATGCTCCATTTTGAACCTGATCAAGATCTTACTCCTTTTTCCATGGAAGAACTACTTGAAAAGTCTACCCAACTATCCCCATAAAAATTGAAATGCATTTGCCAGACTTTTATGTTACCTGAACATCAACCTAAGGGGCCTCCTCCCTATGGTTTTGCTTATTTTAATCATTTGGGCAAACTCATCCTCAATATGATATCCTTTGTCATGGGTTTCAATACAAGTGAATATGTTGATGAAATAACCCTGGTATTGCTGTCTATTTTTACTCCTGGGCAACCTCCTGCAGTAAAATATGACTTTGCATCTTTCATTGCCAATAAAATCCATGACCAGTTCATGAGGCTAGATAATGAGAAAGTGTTTAAATATTCCTCAGTCATTTAGCATCTCATCATCTATTATCAATCAGAGAAGTTTCCTTTTCCTGTCAAAAAGCTTGATGCCAAGGGAAACCCTAGATCAGTTATATCTTGGTCTGCCATAGCTCACTCTTCCTATGATTCTCCCTATTCTTATGCTGAGTTCATCGATATTTTTGTATATCCTGCAACTACCTTGTTGACAGGAATTCCCCCTCCAAGGCTCAGTAATGATATTAAGAAGACTTTGCAGCTTTCAAAGACATATAAAGTTGGGGACTGGTATTTATATCAAAATCGTTCATTGATCAGAATATATGGATGTGAATTATATCCATTTAGGTTGCCAAAATACGTGTCTATGAGACTTTTTGCCTTAGAATATTTCAGGCAAATGAATAATTCTGATATGATTCATTTTTGTAGTGTAAAAAAGAAAGCCCAACTTAGGATCAAAAGTCAATTAGGTCCCTTCATATGCAATTCTAGGGACGTTAAGCGAGAAGCAGAAGATATCCTACAAAATCGTTGCAAGTTACGAAGGAGTTTTCGTTGGATTCCTTATGATCCATTCGGTTTTATCTGTGATAAAAGAATGAAGAAAAAATCATCCCCATATATTCACCACAGGATTCCTGAAATAGAACAATATGCTAACCAAGATGAGTGGGTGGAAGGAACACTAGTTGAGCAAGATAATGAAGAAGACAATAGAAACAAAATTATGAAAGATCTTGAGAAAAAGTTTGACCTAGAATCTTTTGGTCAAGTGCAAGTACCTCACATTGGCACTTCTTCAGCAGGAATTCTCCAACAAGGGTTATAGGAAGAGAGTCCGTCAATTGCAGTAGAGTCTAAAGGCAAAGGGAAGGAACCTGAAATACAGGTCATTGAAACTTTCATCATGGCAGAGAAACCTCAAACTTCTAGGGCACCAGATCAAACACAGGTTTCTCCTACTCAAGTAAATCATCCTAAAGTTTCAGAATTGCAAACTCCATCTAATATGGAAATAGGCAAGAAAAGACAGGCTCCAGATCCTACTCCTCCCAAAGAATCCTCAGAGCTACATCAAGCTAAAAAGCAGAAACCCGATCCACTTCCAGAAGTGGAAATTATATATGAGATGTTTTATTATGAAAGAGAAGATAGTCAACTAACTGGCACAGTTGGTGAAACACACACAGGCCACAAAGGAAAAGAATTGCAAAAATAGTTGAGTATTGAAGTATCTTATTTTAAGCCACCAAAAACAGATGCAGGTGATATAAAGAGAACTTTCATTAATATAAAAGCAAAGAATGATCCATTGAGAATGAAGTTATATGATCAGTATCTAAAAATGGCTCCACACAATCAGGAAAGATTGATGTCAGCATTTGACATTCAACAAGGCAAAATGATGATGAGCCATTTCAAATCCAAAGTACCAAAGCCCATGACAGCATCTGATTATATTAGGACCAATTTTGAGGTCCTGGCAAAAGATATTCATCCCTTGGACCAGATAGAGTTGCATAGAAAAACTGGGGAAATGATATACTCCACCCTTACTGATAAGGCCATGGCAGCCCTTAGGCTGCGAGATTCTTTAAATAATTCAAACACACAGTTGCAAATTGAGAAGGCTTCTTCTCAGGCAAAAGATAACAGAATAAAGTCTCCGGAAGATATAATCATTAGTTTGGGTCACAATCCCAAAGATATCAAAAGCATTGAAGCACTAACTAAAAAGAAAGATGATGATATCACTGCACTGAGAAAGCAGCTGAAATTTCCAGCCTCAAGTCATCCCCAGACCCAAGAAGTTTTGAAGGAAAATTCACAAGAAGAAATGATGGAGTTGCTCTTAAAAATAACTGAGCAACTGAGTGAAACAGAGAAAGAATTAGAATAGGCATTAAGAGAAAAACAGGATATCATGGAAACATCCACAACAGAGATCACTACAGGTACCACAACAGCAGATCAACAAACAGAGTCAGCACAGGTAAACACTTCTGGTTTAAGTTCTAATGAATTGGTAAAACAAATGGAAAGTTTAAAACTCAGAGTCACAGAACTTCAAACCACAAAATTGCAGCTAGTAAATTTGGAGCAGAAATATGATATGTCTAAGAAGACTATTGCTGATAATACCAGGGAAATTAAAAGGTTGGAAAAATTGGTTAAGGCTTTAGAAACATATCTTTCATTAGAGAAGCCTTTGAGAGAAATAAATGAAATTCTTTGGGATAATATAATTGAGTCAATAAAAAGTATTTGGTCCTTTGTTCAAATGATCTTTGAACAAAATGACTTGATCAAAGTAGCTCAGGAAGAAATAGACAAAACAAGAGATGAATTAAGGGGCAAACCTGAGCAAGCCAATCAACTTATACAGTTTTTGAACACCCGGACTAAGCAACAACTTGCAGAATTAGGAATTGATGACAGGACAGGCACTATTTTAGAAATAAAAATAGTTTTTACCAAAAGAACTCTTATGCAGAATTTGGAAAGGAAATGCTCAGATATTTTGGAAGAAATCAATGCTTTTAAACGGAAATTTCAGGTTTTATTGGACAATGGGTTACCTAGTCCTATGCTCTCAGAGGACAAGATAATGGACCTGGAAACCTATGTTAACAAATAGATATACATGCTCATAACACAACTACTCATTCTATCAGTTCGTCAGGAGCAACATTGCCAACAGGGAGGAATCTCTACAACAGGTTAAAGAATTTGTTTCATCTTGAGCAGGAAATAAAGTATTTGTTCCCTAATCAGCCTACTTTTTACAAATACATAGAGGCTGATGAAACATTAAGAAAACTTAAAAGAACCATAATAGCAGAAGATCAATGGTGGGAAGACTTATTGGAAATTTTATGAAATTTATCTTCAGGTTGAGAATTTTATCTTTTTACTATCATGTAAAGGATAAATAATGAGCACAAGTTAAAGAGTATCAGTTGGGCAGTTGAAAGAGTATCAGTAGAAACAAAGAGTATCAAACAAGCAAAAGAATTACTCAAAGGGACAACATCGAGCTGTATTATAGCACCTGCCTCTAGCACATCCACAAAAGAAGGAAACAACACACCAGCAATTACATTTTGTCCTATCTACGAGACCATTTGTCTCCTTTTTATTGTAACTTATTCATTAGTCACCCTAGATTAGTGGCTAGGTTAGTGTGAGATATTTTCAATCATTTTTTGTATAAATAAACCCTCAAAGAGAGTATTGAGGGTGGATTCTACTACTTCGCTGTGACATTGATGTTTTTGGAATAAAAGCGTTTTGGAGAAATTTATTTGTGGCTTGCTGGATGACAATTTGAAGCTCAGGACTTTTTGCAGGATTCATGTGTCGGACTGCAGTTCAATAAGTCTTTCTATCTTATGTCTTAAGTTTTATATCTGTTTATATTATCATCGTGTCCATTTCTGAATAATTGACATAAAAGAATAAATCATAATTTACTTAATTGTACTCTGATTTCAATTGTGATTATTCTAAATGTTTTCCTCTAAATTAGTTATAAGCAACGAATTCTTAATTGCTCTTGCTTCGCTAATTTAAACATTTTGGTTACTATAGTAAGGAATTCTTCACTGCTCTTTATTTGTAATCATCTCATTTCTTTCTTTTGAACATGGTGAAAGATTCTTAACTGCCTTTCATCCCTTCAAACCCATTCCATCCACTTTAAATTTTAAGGATTGTTCTCTGTTTGGCTATCTTGCCCTGCAAAGCCATCTTGTGTGTAGAATAGAAATCCAGTAAATCCATCCTTTGACTCCATACCCAATGGACTGAAAATCTTCAACCTTGCCCCTAGTTTGCGGATTCCACCATTTTCAAACAAATTCTTGGACTTATAACTAGCCTAAAACTTTCTAAGAACAAAGATAAATTATAAAGAGAGAGCCCTCTCTGGATGCAGATGGGCTAGATTCTGCATCTGAAGGTTGGTTTGTGGTTACCTCGGGTATACTTTCCTTTTCCACAACTTCAAGGAAAACCTGAGTGATAACAGCCTCATAAAAATTTCAGCTTCTAAACCTTCGTAGAAAAAAATTTAGAGTGCAAATTCCACGATGACCTATTTCAGGTAGTGAAATCCCTACATAAGGAGGATATGATGACCACAATTTATATAAATGCTTAGGATGAGAGGGGCTTCAAAAAGTGAAAGTGGGAGGGATTTTAGGGGCTAAAAAATAATTAATTATTGATTTTTCATTCACCCATGCCACAACCCCATGGGGTTTTAGCCCAGTAACTTGAGTTACAAACTTCAAAGATGAATATCTCTTAAACTGTGAAGAATTACGTGGCATGCCATATATCAATAGAAACATCTTGACAAGTGGAAGCCGTAAAAAATATTATTGACCCATAATATAGTAATTTTGTAGGTCAAAATTACCATCAAACATTGGGGTAGCCCCTGGTGCTGCTTGGGTTGACATCAATGACAACCACTGATAAAAAATCTCCCCCTTTGGCATTGATGGAAACACAATTACTCCCCCTAAGATCATGACACCTCTTCCTACAACATTCTCTCCCCTTTTGACATCAATGGCAGAGGGTAACTCTCCCTGACACACAACCATGTTGCGGACCCATACACCCTTCCACTCTCCCTTTATATTTTGAATAAGGAAAATATAATGAGAACTTGGGAGAATCCCAAGCTTCTGGTGAAGATATTCCAATGCTTCATGTGTACTCTTACGATCATCAACACTTCCTTCCTAATCTGCATCTGTAAAGGCTTTAATAATGATATTGTTACCCTTGGGATACCACAAGCCATATTATGTTGTTCCCTGTAGATATCGAAGAATTCTTTTGATGGCAATAATATGTGATTCTTTTGGTGCTTCTTGGAATCTTGCTATGTGTCCAAATACTTGCATAACATCTGGTCAGGAGGCTATTACATATAGAAGACTACCAATCATAGATCTGTACAACCTTTGATCCACATCCTTAGATGAGTCTTCTATGCTCAATTTGCAACCTGTTACCATTGGAGTAGGGATGGGTTTGTGATATTACATTTTGAATTTCTTGAGGATTTCCTTGATGTACTTTGCTTGACATATAAATATTCCTTTCTCTTGCTGAGATATTTTAAGCCCTAAGAAATATATTAGCTCACAAAGAAAAGACACCTCGAACTTAATTTTCATATTTGTAGCAAAGTTCTTACTTAGTCGATTGTCATTGCTTCCAAATATTATATCATCCTCTTTAGCTATTAGACATGCTTTAGTTTCTTCATATAGACCATATATGTCGTTTGGAGCTCGACTTGTTGTAGCCACAATTTCACGATACCTGCCTTTCCTGATTTCACATTTGTGGAGTTGAATAGTATTGTGTTTACTTGATCACACATTTGTCCAAGAAGGAAGAGATTGTGATTCATGTTTTCAACCAATAGAACATTCTTGGCTAGAGCATCTTTCCTTTCGAGAGTCACTGTACCTGATCCTATAACATTTGAAGATCCATAATTTCCAAAGGACATGGTTCCATCTTTCTTCTCTTTCAGAGATACAAATTTATTTCTATCTCCAGTAATATGCGTTGAGCAACTGCTATCAACATTCCACACATATTTTTTTTGAGCCTTGAGAGCGAGAGCACAATTATCAGTCTTCTTCTTCTTCCATGTTCATTCATTATGTGGCTTCAAATATTCTTCTGGAGGATTTTCAAGTCTACAGTCTCTGGCTATGTGTCCAAAGTTTTGACATTTGTAACATTCCATGTTATTTCTTAAATGTTAAAATTTATTGATGTTTTGTTGAACCTTGGGAAGTTCATATTTGACAGATCTCTTAGAATTGTATTGGTTCCTAGTGTACATGCGACTTTCTATAGCTTTATGACCAAATTTTCCTCATGGATAACAATAGCCATGAAAAATATGTTGGTACCTGGATGTAAATATTTGTCGAGGAATCATATTTCAAGGATTTTCTTGTGAATATTTTCCAATTAATTCTACATGCATGTTAGATCTCATAGGTTCATTGTATTTTGTTGTAGAAGGTCTTGCTTCTTCTTCTTTGCAACTAAGGCTAGTTCTGTCATTGTAAGATCGTTGATTGTTGATGAGTTCTTCCAATGCCCTTGAGTTGCAGGCATAGTTTTGGACAGTTCTTCCCTTCTTCACTTCCTTACACAGCAAGGCTACTTCAGCTTCTAATGCTTCTCTTTCTTGGTTGCTTTCTTCCAACTTCTTTTGAAGTGACTCTTCAATACATTTGTGTTCTTCAGCTTCAATTTTGATACCTTGAACTTTTTCTTCAAGAGTATTGGAATTGATCTTCTCAGCCTTGAGCTCTTTTATAAGCTTGATTGCCTCCTTAGAAAATTATTCTATGGTCATCCCTTCTTCTTCATTTTTTGATATGTCTTATTTAATGTGCTTGGCCATAAACAATACTCTCTCATTGGCTTCTTATTTGCTGTCATTTTCTTCATCGGATGATGAGCTATATTATTTAGAGAGAAATTTCCTTTTAAATACTTTTTCTTTTCTTTTCTTATTGAATTTATTAAAGTATTTCTTTCATTTTGAGTTTCCATCACTTATGTTCAGACATTTTGCTATGAAATTCCCAACCTCACCACAGCCGAAACATATCAATGGAAGTTTACCCTTGAATTTTCCCTTACCAATTTTTAGTTTTCTCATAAAGTAAGAATATTCACCATCTGAAAGACCTTCTTCATTATATTCCTTTTATTCACACTTGTAGGTGCAGGTCTGTGCCTATGAAGGTTGTTTCTCCTTATTGGTTTTGTTAGATGCAAAAAACGCAGTTTCTAGATGCGAAGTACCCTCTTCTTCATCAAGTCGCATTTCATATGCTATGAGAACTCCATGTAATTCCTCTTTGTTGAGTTTGTCCAGATTTTCACTATATTATAAGACTGATACCTTTGGGTTGAATCTCCCTGATAAAGTTCTAAGAATATTTCGTATAATAGTCTTCTTGTCAACAGGCTCTTCCAATCCTTCTAGAGTGTTGGTTGTTTCATCAACATGTTGGAAGTATGCAACAATGTTGTTATCTTCTTTCATTCCGAGTTGCTCAAATTTTGCTCTGTAGATTTGAAGATTTGCTTCTTTGACATTTGAGTCACCTGCATATATATTCTCAAGCTTTTCCCATACGTTTTTGGCGGTTTTACAACCCAACACTTTATGATAAGCAGATTCAATAATTCCACTGATAATAATATTGTTTTCTTTTGCATCATTTACCAAATTATTCTTACCTTGTTCATCCACGGTTGATGTAAATCCATTTTGAATAGTGTCCCATACTTCGTAGCCTTGCGCCAAGAGATATACCTCCATTCTTCCTTTCCAGAGTGCATAATTATTCTAATTGAATAGAGAAACACCATTCTTGGTATGCTCCATGACCTCCTTCCAGCTATTAAACTACTGTTGAAGGAAGCAAGCTCTCATACCAATTGTTGGAAATAATGAGAGGGGGGTGAATTGATATTCCTTTCAATTAGAGAATAATTTAATCTTAAATTATTATGAATGTTTGTACAATGATAATAGTAAACAAAAGGAACACAAATGCACACATTTTTTAAGGTGGAAACCCTCTCCAGGAAAAAAACTAGCTAAATGATTTTCTAATAATTATTTAATATTCGACTCTAATTGAAAATAAAGCTCCAACTTCCTAGAATCTAGGAAAGCATTCTTCTTCAGCTCCCAAAGGATGGATGCTCCAACGCCCGAGATTCTTTAGTAGTCAACTGAAAGGATTCCCCAACACCTAATGAGCTACAACTCATCCTAGCACCATCCTAGCACCTTGAATTTTTCACATGCTTGAACCTATTGGGAACTTTATGCACCAGCCTAGCACCACCCTACCACCATATAGAAGAATAAAAGAAGAATGGACTCCCGTACCAGGGAAAATGGTACACTTTAAAATGATATAGAATGATGTAGAAGAAGAAGACACACTAGAAAATAACCCCAAATATGATGCAACCACCTAATGATGATCGTAGACCTCCCGACACTACCTCTTCAAATCTTGGAAGATAGACACTTGTACAATTTTTACAAGGATGTATTTATAATGACTTAGTACAATGATACCTTTACAGTGACTGTATGCAATGATGCTCACTTGAAGTATTCATGTGATGAACTTCTTGTTGTTTTTCTACACCTTGATTATTGCTCTTGTCATGCTACCCTCTACTGCACCTTGCTTAGCTTTTCTGCCCTAGAAAGTCTGATCCTTTGTGACCCTTGACAACACATCATATAGCTTTTTCTTGCCTTCTAGGATCTCGATATTTAATCTGGTGTATCTCTATTATTTCAACTCCCCAATATGTGATTTTTGGTTCTGTAATAGTACTTTGAGTCTTCTTTCCAATTCCATAGGTCTAATCCAATTTTGATTCTTCAAGAGAGAGTTACGCCCAATCTCTCACAATGACCTAATGATGGGTTGTTTCAGTAGCATGAACTTGTATGGCGCGCCACTTGTCAATGTTTCTTCATTCAAATCTGAAATTGATACAACAAAGACTAATGTCCATGCACTATCTACCACTTTTTAGAGAATTCCAATCTCATACTCTCAGAGAGAGTTATGATGATTTTCCCAAGGTCACTTCTTTGAGATGAAGTTCAAGAGCCTGCAAAAATACTGACTTCCATAGATCATATCTACGAAAATATTTTCACCTTGATCTGAACTTTTTATAGGAGCTTCCTTAGGATTTTATCTTGGCCTCCTAAAAATTTCAGCTTCTGAACCTTCATAGAAAAAATTTAGAGCGCAAATTCCACGATCACCTATTTCAAGTAGCGAAATCCCTACGTAAGGAGGATATGAGGATCACAATTTATATAAATGCTTAGGTTGAGAGGGGCTTCAACAAGTGAACATGGAGGGATTTTATGAGCTAAAAAATTATTAATTATTGACTTTTCAATGACCCATGCCACAACCCCATGGGGTTTCAGCCCACTAACTGGGGTTACAAACTTGAAACATGAATATCTCTCAAACAACGAAGAATTACGTGGCATGGTAAATATCAACAGAAACTTCTCAACAAGTAGAAGCCATCAAAAATATTCTTGGCCCATAATATTGTAATTTTGTAGGTCAAAATTACCATGCAAGATCGGGGTAGCCTCTGGTGTTGCGTAGGTTGACATTAATGACAACCATTGATCAAAAAATAAGTGGTAACCATCAAATTTTATACACAAAATTCTATCTGCAATTCCCCTCTTAAATCATTATTGTTCATGTTATATATCTAATCTAGCATACTAGAATTTGGGGGCTTGTTTGAGCGCATATAAGGCCTTTTGTTGATTTTTCACACAAACCCTTCATTTTAAGTGAACATGAAACCTTCTAGCTGCTCAATATATACTCTATTTTCCATATCTCGATTGATAAAGGTTGACTTCACATCCATCTAACACACCTTTATGTTTTTATGAGTATAAAACTCAAGAAAAATTATTATGGACTCCAATATTACTAGCATACCTAGAGTTAGAAGTTTCATTTGTTTTTACATGAAGGTATCTATGTTACCTTGATGATTGATCCATTATCCTTTGGTATGGATCCTTTCAGAAGTTAGAATTATTGTTCTAGTGACGGTTTCCTCTTTTTCTTACTATATTTTTTTCTTCATTGATCTTCCATGAAGAACCTTTTCATAGCTCTAAGGTTCCTAAGATATTATGGACCTAAAATTCACCTTTCTCATAGAGGATTCTCATGGTATAGAATATCCTAGACCTCTATTATTTTCTAGTCACCTTACACTTCTCATAATATGATCTAACTTTTTTTTCCCCTCTACACACGTTTCATTTACACTCTTCCTCGTCTATGTTCTCTCAAGATCCATTCTTATATATACAATTTCTCCCTTGAGACTATAAAACTTTTCTTCCCATTCATGAATTAGATCATTAATAACTTCTTCCTTTTGTTTTACTTCTACTAAATTTACTTTCACAAACAAAATATCTTCTTTGCAAGTTTTTGGGGTCATCTCCTTCTTTACTTTGATCAATGCCTTCTTTAGGTGCATGTTCTCTTCTTCTAGATTTTCACACATTTTTTTATTTTTCTTCTAGTCGAAGTGCTAGGTTGTCTTTACTTATAATGGATTCTTCAAGTTTTTATTTTTGATAAACAAGTTCCTCATTTTTCTAGTTATACATACCTTCTTCATCACAACGGAACTTCTATTTTCACTACTTTTTATTTCTTCTAGGCTTCTGTAACTCATCAAGAGCACTAATGAGTTTCCCTTAAATATCCACCACTCGTTATTCTTCTTCGTCAATGTCTGTAATATTTTGTTTCTTTGTGTTGGCTCTAAATTCCATGAGTAACCACCCATTTGACTCATCCTCTAAATAATTATCTCTATTTCACTCTAGTGTTGAGCTATCCTCCTTGTAGTACAAAATCTTCTTCTTAGAGAGACTCTTATTTTCATCTTTCTAATATTTTCCTTTAAATTTCTGATCATCTTCCTTTTCTATATTTTCTTTGTAAGGGAACTTGGACAAAAAATGTACAACTCTTTCATAATCAAAGCATTTGAAGGGAAAATTCCATTTATACTTTCTTGATCCATGGTTAAGTTTCCTATAAGGTTAGTTAGCTATTGTTAATATTTGTACCTAGAGCAATGTTGATTATATTTGTGCTCCTTAGCCTCCTTGGACACCTTGAATGTTTCCATCTTTGGATCAATCTTCTTTTTTTCTACTCTCATATCATAGGCTAATAGAGTACCAAGAAGCTAGTCCATTGTGAGACACTTTAGATCATACATCTCTTTCATGGTTGATATTTTGAAATTAAATACGATAGGTATAGGTCTTAAGACTTTTCGAACAATTACATCCTCTTTTATAGCTTCACCCAATCGTCTAATCATATTGGTTACTTCATCAAGTCTGAGGAAGTATTTCGCTATGATTTTTTCGTCACTCATTCTTAAGCTTTCAAATTTCATTCTGAAGGTTTGAAGTTTTTCCTTCTTGATTTTATCATCTCCTTCATGAATTTGATTAAGCTTGAACCATACTTCCTCAGCCAACTAATAATGAATAAATTTTACAGCTTTACATTGAATAAGGTCAAAGAAAACGTAATTTTTGGATTTAGAATTATTTCCATAGATATTTTTGATATATAAATATGTTGTAGGGACATCAAGGAAATCATAATATACCAACACAAATCTCCATAAAGATACTCCCACATAGGTAAGATATACTTCCATCCTCACCTTCAAAAAGGTGTAGTATGTCCCATAAAAAAATGGTATCTTATTTTATTAAGCATCCTAACTCTATTTCATAGAAATAATTTCTTATGGATATACTTTCCATCAGTTAAATTGTTCCTGAAGGAACTATCTTTGATACCAATTTTCAGAATAAGGAATTACTGGGGCAGGGTGAATCAATAATAGTGAGGTTCTTAAAATTCAAGGTGAATTGTTGTATTTCCTTTTACTTCTTACAATTAGTGAGAGAATTCGGAATACGTAATAGATGTACAATAAAGTAAACTATTCACATGGTCACACAGTCCATGAATTGAGGAGAAAACACATATTGACACATGTTTATTTTATGTGGAAATCCAAAGGAAGAAAACCAACAATCAATTTGTATTATGATTTAAATTAATCACCCACTTAATTACATCAATTTTTTTGTAAGAGCCCACCCATAGAAGGCCCAAACCCCCTTAATAAAGAAATCCACAACATGGCAAGAGGCACCAACCTCCTATGAATGTAGGCCACTACCTGATCTAGCTACTATTATGTTTTTCATACAATTTTCAAACAGAAGAAAAAAGAAAATACAAATCCTTAGAAATATAAACATGATGTGTTGTTGCACTAGATCCTTTCCTTCTTCTTTTCAGTTCAAATTTCCATTAGACTCTCCGCTGCTAAACAAGATCTACTCATATCCCTCAGCTCCACTATAAAATCAGTTACACCTCAACACTTAGATCTTTTTTCCTCACACACTTAGAGTCCATGGAAATGTTGCATCCGTTTGCTCAATGGAAATTCTTGTGTTATATCAAAAATTCTCTTCTTCAGACATTAGTGAAACCCCTAGATCTAGTGGTATGATCTAGAGACAACAAAATAAAAACATTTATGTTTTCGATAGAAATTAGAAAATGGAGGAGTAATACCATCTATAATCAAACACAATTCCTCCTCTTCTCTCGTCTTGAAAACTTTAGCTTGAAATCCAATTACCATATATGGGGCTTGTAAAACAATTGCAACAAGCAAGATAACCAAAAAAAATACATAGCATATACTAATATCTCTAATCAATGAGTCGAGAGGGAATTTAAATACATATGCATCAAATAGATAGAAGTATAGGATAACAAACACTTTTTTATTAATGAAATGTAGAAGAATATTACAACCCTTTTGTTGTTTTTCACAATGTAGATGTATCCCACAAAAACCTATCCTTCTTTAGACACAAAGAAATATTTCAATTTATAATCAAGGATGTTAATGGATCCTTAGCTAAAATCAACAACATTAGGGCATAGCTAAGATTCTCCGAAATCCAACCAAGACTCTATGAGAAGCAGTGAATATATAGGGTAAAAAGGGTAGTTTTGGTTTTACAAATCTAGGACTTATATCCACATATGAGAGAGGAAGAGCTCTAGAGATCAGGGATACGACCTGTAGGATAGGATGTAAATATATAAATCAATAATAAATGGTTAAAACCACCTAAGAGGCTTCTCAAAAGAGAATATTCATTATAATTTTATATTTTTCACAAAATTCTAGAAGCATTCCACCTACAAGAAAGGTAACCTACACTATTTTCTATAGATGTCGAGTTACGTAGAATGCAAACATTTAAGTTGGCATACAAGACAAGGTGCGATGGGTCCAAAAATTAGTTCTCAAGCTAATAAACCCAAGATTCTTTGAATTTTTGGAGAATTAATGGTGAGGATTTGTAAAGGGATGATGAAAAATTGTCAAGGATATTAATTGACCTGGTTTACAGGCCATTTGATTTAATGCAAAAAAAATGACCTATAACATCGGGGTTTTGTTCCTCTTCTGCACAATGTTTCATTCTTTCTTTTTTGTCCTCCTATCATATCCACTCTCTTTGTAGTATCTACAACACAATTTCTAAAAGGGTGCTTCTACGCAACTCTACATGTTGTTGTCCCATCAAATGAAAGGAAAATGTAATTACATTAAACTCTAATAATGGTATTTATTTACATAGCCATCGGACCATCTTAAAATTACATAATGGGAATCAAAGTGCTCCCTCATACTGATAGAAAGATATTAGTTGACCCTGCACACTTAACAAGTATATCTATTGAATTTTTCCTATGCATATAACTTGGTCCTCCATCCCTACTAATTCCTACATGGTTGAGAATGTACCTCAATTTTTTCTCTGCTTGATTTTTTAGCTGCAACATGCCATCAAAGCCCCTCAATTAGCTAGTAGGGTGTTCATGAGCCATTTCCTTAATCTAACTCTTCATGCCATGCCAGTGAGAATGTAATATACTTATATATATATAGATCATGCTCCATTATTTCATTATGTATATTATTGTCCTCTTTGTATTCCAATGTGTATCTATTTACAATCGCCTTTAATCCAACCACCAACCCTCCTATGTTTATTTCTCTAGTTGTCCTAGGTTTATGTTTATCTAGTTACAAGACGAATTATGGAGTAACAAAAAAATATAGAGGACTTCTCTATAAATTTGTTGACTCATCCTTGCCTTTGAATCATATGACACTACTGAGTTGTAGGAACAGATGACCTAGTTCCCATAATTTTTCTTAAAACATTTCATAAGAATTAAGGACTTCTCAGAACTAGCATAGTAGTGTGTACCACAAATAATTCACTTCGTATTACTTTTGGGCTTTTTTCCTAACCCACTGTAACAACCTTGGTCGAAATTTAATGTAATAATGTTAATAAAGGTAAAATAATAACGAAGATCATCGGACACAAATCCAAGTTTAATGTTGGGAAAAACATCCTAGTGTGCATGTTAATTTTGTTTATTATGGCTAAAGAAATTTTCAAAGGAAATGAGAAAAGTTTTGGAAAGGAAAAGTGGAATTTATTGGAATTTATTTACGAAAATAATGGAAATTACGAGAAACAGATTGTGAAAGGTCACAGGCTACATGTGAGGAGGAAAATGAAGGAAAGTAATGGAAAATGAAGACGGTAGAGGCCTCATTAATAAAAATAATTTTGAGGATCAGTGAGCACCATTTGTTAGTTCAATTTTGGAGCTCTCTCTATACTCTCTCTCTCACACACACTCTTGGACACTTATAGTTTTCTTATAGCACTTTAGTATTCGATCGAGGAATGAAAAGGAAGGAAAAAGATGGAAAAGGAATGAAAAGCTCAAGAAAGGAAGAGTAGGATCAGGAAACTACAACGAGATTACTTGGAGGTGTCATTTTTCATGTGAAATTTCCTTTCTATATTTGGCATCCATGGTACATGCATGTGTGTATTTGATTCTCTTATTGTCATTGGCATGGGTTTTCCAGGTGTGAAAATGTTCTTCAACCTTTACTTTCCATTTATGGATAACAATTGCATGATAATGTTTTCTCGTATTTGGTTAAGTTTATTACCATGGTTTTGAAACTGGAGTGAGGTGTTCTTTGAAAGAAATAATACATGGCCCAGGAATCCATCGACTAGAAAAGGTTGGATTTCAGTAAATATGGAATTTTTGTGCTTTGTGGTGGTCTTAGGAATCCTTCATCGTGAATGTCAAGATATATGGTAAAGCTCTAGAGGTGTGTGCCCTCGATCAGACTAGGAATCCTTGAGCAGTTGACTCCAAGTATATATGATAAAAATTGAGAGAGTGGAGTCTTGATTAGATTATTAATTCCTCGGCCGATGAATGGTGGGATATAAAGTAAAACCTAGAGACTAAGAGAGTGTAAAATTCCTCACTTTGTTGTTGGATAAACCGGGGTATCCATGCTTATTTAGGGCCTAGTGATATGGTGGACATGGCGGTAAAGCCTGGGGAAACCTAGATTAGTTTTGTTGTGAGTCCCACATTCATGCTTTGAATATGGAACAAGGGTGATTGGGTGGAAGAAAGAATTCATTTAGCTTAATCCATGGTCAGGTGGTTTGTGGAAGTCCCTGATGTGGTTGGATTTTTCATTCATTAATAAGAGCTTCTTCTCCTTGGTATTTCATGTGTAAATGTAATGGTTCATATGTCATATTTATGGTTTTCATATCCTTGTTATTTTTTTTTGTTATATGTTGGTTATGATTATGTTTTATGTTAGACTTGATGTATGGCTCTCATCATGTATTTATTACCAAGTGAAATTAAAATGTATATATGCCTTAATAGATGATAATGAAGATATTGTGATAAGGAAACAATGCTTCTTTACTAATCTCATATAAGTATGAGACCAATATGTTCAGACCTGTTGTTATGACCTATAGATTACATATTTGTGACATGTTTGACGAAATTCCTATCATGACTAGTAGGGGTTAGAGCAATTACTTGTATCAATTTCTGTATTAGTAACCTTGTTGCAATGTTATTTATCATTTATAGAAGTTTCATGAAGTTTTTTTTCAGTGGGTTGATACTTAGCCCTAAAAAAGTCGCTCAAAATATGGGGTCACTAAGTCAGAAATGTCTGAAAAAGTCCACAGTTGTTGGCATGCCTTGCTATGGGAGTGACTAGAGGGCCTCAGTCGCATGCATGGATTTTCATGGAAGTGGTTGAGGATAGATAGTAGTAAAATTTCAAGTTATCTCGGGGTTTTTTCACTTGGAATGGTTGGTTAGCTCCTGAAGTGTTTTTAGCATGATTGAAAGATCATATTGGTTTGGTTTTGTTGGTTCCAATTCCTTAACTATACATGGGTAGTTGAATCACATCATAGTATCATATTGTCACATGTTTACCCCAACAGACCCATTAAAATGGGTAAATGTGGGAGGAGGTTGTTATAGGGTGGTATCAAAGCATGGTTCACACCTTAGACTAGATGGGCGGTGTGTTGGTCATGCATACATGTCTGTTTCATACATGTTCCTTATTCTTGTGGTCTATTTGTTTGTTGTCTATGATTGGCCGTGATCATGGTTGTAGTATTATGGGCATGTGAAGGTTTATGGTTTTATTGTTGGATGTGGTCATCACAAGTGTATGTAGGTTATGCGTTGGTTATGCATGTCAATATTTATATGTTGTTTGACATGGTGATAGTTGTTGTCTATGAGGTCATTGTATGTGGTCGGTATGTTTATGCATTGAAAATTGGATGATGATTGAAATTATGATTATACATTGTTATTATTATGTTTATAAATGTATTGTGCTAATTTGGTTGATCTTGCAGATGATATATCCTCCCCATAACTATATTGATTTATGTTGATTATGTTGTGTTTTGGTTTAGCTCACATTGTATACTTGCAGGAGGAATATCAAAGATGACTAGGAAGATGGTAGACTACAGTGCACGATACTCTCCCTATCGATCAGATGAGCAAGATGGTGTTGGGAACTCTTATAACATAGAATACACATTGATAATTTTGAAGGAATAAATAATAAGTTGCAATATATATAATGACAAAATCACTAAGGTAGAGGATAAACAAGGAGAATTCAATGCAATAAACCTTCAGAGTTTGTCTTAGTTGTAGAGACAAGGACCACCTCGAATCAAACTAGGGTAGGAGGGTAGGATCAATGGGGTATATTGTAGTAGATATTTTTTTGGGAACATGTCAGATATAGATGACATGATCAAATATGGAACCACCTTGGAGTCTCCAGATAGAAAAGGTGATGGACATAGGTTCTACTCTAGTTTTTTTTTATAGGAACTATGATCAACATCATTAGCATCCTTCCATGAGGAGTGATAGGGGATATTCTCTAGAAGATTTCAAGAAAGCTCAACCACCTACCTTTTATGGAGATTTTAAGAAGTCATAGAATGAAAATGCATGGTTATATAGGATGAATCCGTTCTTTGAGTTGTAAGATTACATCGAGAACATTAAGGCCATAATATCTATCTTCAGCCTCAAAAGGAAAGAAAAAATATGGTGGGAAGATGTGAAACGCATTAGGGACATGAGGAAAATGTGTTAAGTTGGCATGAATTCAAGAAAATTTCTTGTTAGAGAGGTACTATGAAAAAGAAATTAAGGAATTATATGAGCTAAATATGGGATTGATGAAAGATGATTGGAGAAATTCAGATATGTATCGTATCTTAAACATGAAAATGCTAAAGTTTAGAGATTTTTCAGTGGATTTCCATTATGATTTAGATATTGGATTGAGTATGATGAACCACAATAACTTGAGAAAGTTATTCGGAAATTGAAGCACAATTATGAGAAGTAAAAACGTAAGATAAAATTTCAAAAAGGTTGGAAAGGGAAAGATAAGGATAAAGTTAAATGGAAGCCAAAATGTACAAGGCCTAATATTTTAGTAGAGAAAGAAAATGTCGTACCTTACAGAAGTGCAACATAGTTTAGAAAGGGACATGGCTCTTAACATTGAGGGAAACATAATACATGGAATGATATAGGATGATTGCACTAATGTACATGTGGTAAGAAGCATCATAAGAGGGATTGTCTATGGAATAAGGGTGGTAGGACTTATAATTACAGTGCAGAGGAAGAAAATACAATTGGCGATGTTGGGAAGAGAATTCCATATATCTAGGCAGCATTGGATAATAGGAAGGGATATCAATAGACATATATTATTGAGATGGATGGTAATATTTGTGATCAAGTTGTTTGTATTTTTATTTACCCTGGATTTGATTATAGATATGTTAACACTAACTTGGTGGATAAGTGTGGTTTGCATAAACAAGTTCATGGATTCCCTTGGTTAGTGCAGCTAGATACAAGTACAAAGAAAGGAGTTCATCACTGGATAAGAGCTTGTACATTCTATTTGAATGGTATTCCTACATTAGCACATTTTAATGTATTCACATTAGGATATTATAATATGTTGTTGGGTATGGATTGCTTTTATCTTAATAGGAATAAGGTGGATTTTTATGATAAGGAAATTGAGTTTTTGGATGAAAATAGATAGCACAAACTATTTCATTTAAGAAGAAAGAAAAATCAGTAAGAATGGTGACAATCATGCAGGAAAATTGTAGTTGCATGAAAGGGTGTGTGTTATTTGTAGTGTATATCTCTAGTGATAGAGGTAAGGATGTTGAGGATGTAGAAGTATTGAGAACGTATTTGGTTCTACAATATTTTCAGGATGTATTTCCCATAGATATTTCAGAGTTTCACCCTCACACAAAATTTCACTTTTATATTGAGTTGGTGCTAGGGGAAACACCAACATCAAAGGGATCATACAAGATGAGAATTCCATAGTTAATTGAGTTAAAGATTTAGTTGAATAAAATTCTTGAAAAGGGATACATTAGCCCAAGTGTATCACAGTGGGGCACATCTGTGTTCTTTCTAAGAAGAAGGATGGAAATGTCAGGTTATGCATTAATCATAAGGAGATGAACATAAAAACCATAAAGAACAGTCCTATCACTCCATTGCCGATGGACTTGTTCAATCAATTGAAGGGAGAATAAGTTTTAAAAGATTTTACTTTGAGATATGGATATCATCAAGTATGCAAGAAAGAACACAAAGATCTACAAGAAAAAATTCTGACAATATATGGGAATTGTGAGTTTGTTGCAGATATATTCATTTTGACTAATGATCCAAATAATTTTATTTGATTTATGAATAGTGTGTTGCATCCTTATCTAGACAAGTTTTTTTACTGTATTCATTGATGGCATCTTGATATATTCTAAGAATGAGGAAAATCATGCCGAACACATAGAAAAAATATTGATATTGTTGAGGGGGCATCAATTTTATGATAGGCTTACTAAATCTAATTTATTATAGATAGAGATAAATTCCTTGGGACATGTTTTTTCCAAGGAAGGCATAGCATTGGATCGAGAAAAGATAAAATATATCATGGAATGGGAAAATTCTAGAAATTTTCTTGAGGTAATATCATTCATGGGACTAACAGGTTACTACCTGAGGTTCATTGGGAGCTTCTCTCACAATGCATATCCTATTACTTTACTGTAGAGGCAATGTAATGAATTTGAATTGACAGAGGAATGTGGAGCAAGTTTTAAAGAATTGAAGAATTTACTGACGAATGCTCCAATGTTAAAGATTGCAGGTCTGGACAAAGAGTTCCTGGTGTGTACATATTCTTGCAAGAGAGGATTTTATGGAGTCCTTATGCAGGAAGGACATGTAGTGTGCTCTGAGTCACGAAAATAGAATGATCACGGGGAGCATTATCTGACACATGATCTTAATTTTGCAACAATCATTCATGCATTGAAGATGTGTTATCAAATCTGGTATTTCACCAAGAGTTCTACAGCTACCAAGGGATACTCAACTATACTTAACAATCTAGGGTTCATACAGACTTAGAGGTGATAATTCTATATGCACAACAAATGGATTCTACACATCCCACACTCAACTAGGTATTATGGGCAGTAGTACTTCTAGGCCATTCCTTCTACTTAATTAAAGTGCAACTAGCTAATTAAATGTAGGGAATTGCTTCTAATATAAGACAAAGAAAATATCTATCAAACTTATACATGAAATTTACAGTGAAAGAAACACATTAACCGTTCACCTAATTGGAGAAAAAGGAAAAAATGCTATGGGAAATCATTCAACTAGATATATACTCATTTGTAGTAAAGAAACTATTATACCATTCACACACTTCATGAAATCATAAATCAACTCCTATATACTATTTATTTCAACCTGTACTTAGATGTGAAATTCAATATAATTATGAAATGAAATAAAACCCTAATGGCTACTCTATTTTTACAGTGAGTATGGAAGGCTATTTGAAGTGTCCTAAGAGTCTCTTCAAACCAAGAGTTCATATTTGGGGGTCAAGTGAATCCTATTATAGGCTAAGAAGGAAAAATGAGCTAAAACAAGAAAGACGAGAGGGTTTTAGGGATGGAAAACGGGCAAGGCCTGGTGCGGAAATGCGAGAAGAGGTGGAATGAGCCAAGGGAGAGGTGGTCAACACCTCTAGCCAAAATTAGAACCCTTGGGAGGCTTGTTTTACACTTGTAAGGTTTCTCATTATGGCAGTGAAGGTAGTTTCACAAAATAGGGGTTTGGAGGTAGATTTGGAGGTTGGAGAGGAGGATGAATGAGATGAAAGGGGTCCTTTACTTACAACTATAGACAACCCTACAATCACTAAGATTCGTACATTGATTATTGATGAACTAGCATGTTAACAAGTGGAAAATATGAGTTGAATGGAAAACCCTGCTTAATATATGGTAAATTCTAATCTCAGCACTAATCCAACTCCTAAATTACTTTAAGCATATTATGAGAATTATAATCACTCTATATAACTTTGCAAGAAATCATAAAAAAAACTAATTTTGATCTATAGTTGGAGATCCTTCTCCTCAAGATCCCATGAGAGAGGTGAGGAAGAGAGGCTACATGAACAATTTTGAGGGATTTTTTATGCCACTAGAATGTAGATATACTAAAAAAAAATTGAAACATAAAAAGAGAATATAAATACACAACATGGACATAGCCAATGGATTAGAACCTAACCCAAAATCATCAGCCCTATGATACTAAATAAATTATGGAATAAGTAGCTTCTCATTATCATTGCATAAAAATTTCTAGTACATCACATGACAGTAAAAAATAACACCAAATCAAATCTCAAGAGCTACCTATCTAAAGAAAAAGTTCAAATCCTAATACAAATGGGTAGCTACCAACAACTCCCTAATAAGTAGCAATAAGTCCTCCTTGATCTCCAGAAGAGTGGAGCTTGGCTTCTCATAACTGCCACTTTTCTTGGCTTCCTTTTCCTTCGAGCTATTGGGAGAGATATCGATGCAATCTTGGTTGATTAAGAGAGTTAATAAGGTGCAAAAACCTCCTACAATCGCTCCTTGATGCCTACTCTGAGACCTTTGGTGGAAAATATCTCAAAAATATCCTCATTTCCTGCAATTAATTCATATTAGGAAACAAGACATGAAAAAAATCATGCACCTTTCTCATTAGGTATAATGACAAAAATTTAAATAAATTTGAGAGATAGGTAACTTGATAGCTAAAGTATGGAATTTTAACCCCTTAAAATATACCTTATGTTGGGCCTCATCATAACCCCCCTAATGAAATGGTTACTCATCCTATGCGTAACCTAGTCCTTCTTGATGATCTCTTTCAAGGCCATGGTTGCCTCTTTGACATCCCAAAGAATCAAAGATGGAATGCTTTCTGGTGGGTGGAATATTGAATTCATTTATGTCTCAATCCACTCCTTTTGTTCCTAGGTCTGATCTCTCCCTTCATATAACCCCAACAACAAAGGTGGGCCAACTTAAAGCCTATCCATTGTATCTTCAATCTCTGCATAGCTTATTTGTAGAAAGGTACTCTTTCCATTGAATTTCTCATTCACTCAAGAGAATGATATTCCCTTAACTATACATTAAGTGTTAAAGTGTACCATCTCATTTGACATGCCTGTAAACTCTCTTCTCCTGAAATTCTAGATATATCATCAAAGTGTTTAATGACTTGACCTTTTGTTTTAATGTATCTAGGTTCTAGGTTATCATCATTTGAGATCAATTGATGAATACTAATGACCCCCCCCCGGGGCTTATTATTTCGGGTATGAGCTGTAGAGGTTCTCTTTCTTCTCGTTTCATGACTCTTTCAGTATCTACTATTATTTCTTATTCATGTGTGAGAAAGGATGCTATAGCCATTAATTTCATATAACCCAACGGAGAATTTGGATACCAATTATTAATATTAGCTAAAATGATATTGTGCATGTAGAATTCAACCATCCTAGCTCTCCCTCCTACATTATACTGTTTGCAGAAATTAATGAACTGTCTATAGATTTGAAAGGCCAGGCGTGCATGTTGAGCTAAAGTCTCGATTTGTAATTGTAACCATTTCTCCTTTAGGTAAACTACATATGACTTTGAAGGTTGTCTATATTGTATGGCCTCTATAAATGCTGGCCATGGTGGCAATTTGGTTGTCCTTTTCTTTTTGTATTTCTTGCAATTTCTCCTTCACCACAAATTCTCTCAGCCTTACATCGGTCAACTCTTTTCCCATTTCAAGGAGCCTTTATTCCATCAACATGACATCCCAAACATCCTTTTATTTGGATATATGCATCCACTTGTGGGTGTGCCCTCTTTCTATCTCCAACTCATGTAGGAGGGGGATTTTTATTTTCTCAGGGATCAATCTTCCAACCTCAGTGAACTTGTAATAGGATCGAAAATTCAAATGTGAGGTAGGTACCTACTATACTATGATTTTTTTTCAAAGGTTTGTGGGGAGGATACTCTCTTTCAGATTTGATGGTCAGCTTGTACCCCCTAATTCACCTCTTTTCCTTTCATTTGTGCACTCTTCCCTTCAATTTATTCTTTCTATTCATATTGTTTCTCATCCTTCTCTTCTTGTAGCATCTTCAGAGTTTCTTGCAGCATGCTTTGTTTTTCCTGTATCATACTCTTTCCTTATCTTTAGATTCCAGTGGGTGATTTTGGTTTCTTGAATGGTGATGCCCTGGTGATGTAGCTCCTTACATAGGCTATGGGAGCCTTAGGTTTTGGAATTGAAGAGGTGACCTCCTCAATCTTTCCCTCATCTAGACCTACCTCTTATTTTCTGCTTAGGGATATTTCAATGGAAATTGGAACTTTTGTGGGAGTTTTGGGTCTTCCTTGTCTTATCCTAGTGGTTTTCCTTATTTTAAACTAGAGAGGGGTTAGTCTAGAATTTTTCTTCTTGGATTTCACGGGAGTTCCCAACGTAGCTAAAGTGGAAGCCACCTCATCTTAAGTGTTCCCTGGTGATAGACTAGTCTTATGGGGGGAGATATCATCTTCTTTTGGTACATTGGTCTATCTATGACTTAGGGCCTCCTCTTCTAACTTCTCTTTCTCTTCTTCCTCGTCATTTATTTTTTATGCCTCTAACCCTTCTTCTTTCTCTGCATATGTTTCCATTTATATTTTCTTATCTGTCTCTTCTTCCTTCTCTCATATGGTGTCTCTACCCCTAATGCTAGATACATGGGTCTGCCTAGTTGTAATGATAGAGCTTCTTATGAGTGACTAGTTATTCATGTATTTGAACTTGGAACATGGGAACATAATTATTAAGTGGTTTGGGGCATTCTCAACTATTAGCTTAATGATCCCATGATGGGCTAAGTGTCGATACATACCTTATCTATCATTTTGTCTCATGCCATTGATGTACTATATGAGGAAGTAAGGTACATTCAATCTCTAGTTAAGAGGAATATTTTCTTGGTATATCGAATCATGTGATAGCTTAAAGTGATAGAAATAAACTACACTTAATATTCCTTCACATGAGATGTATCTTAAGATGTTAAAGGCTACCTGATCGCATGGGTAAGGAAAACTTTCTCTCCTAACCCCAATTTTATCTTCCACGGGTCACTAGATGGACCTAAAGTAATGCTTCTTTTTAGTGGCACTAGTGACCCTATATTCCTTATTCCATTTGATGCCTAGGGGTAGTGTTGTTACTTTGTTGATCACTTCATAACTTATGGTAATGGATAACCCTGTTATTATAGTTGTGGCACTAACACCTAATTGGGAATTCAAACCCATATAAAACTCAAAGTAAACTTCATCACTATATATTTTTAATAATTGAAACAATCATAAACATTGATATATCCTAAAAAAATTCACTATAGGAGGGTGCAAATTAATCATTTTGGTGTCTATAGGTTCTCTCCTCTTGAACCCACATCCCATATTTTCTTACTTCTCTTCACTAGTTGTACGAAAGGTGTTATTTTTATGAATTTAATATTTAATTCAATGGTAGCAAAAGGTCAAAAAAACTTCTTATCACTCCAAATCTATATACTAACCCTCTATTTCCTTCACACAAAACCTCCAATTTCATAAATTCCTTTCTATTCACTACAAAATTTTAAGAGAAAACTCACTGTTGTGTAACCAACTCCAAAAAGAGAAGAAACGATATATCAACACCTTAGAAATAAGCCACTTCGAGGGGGAAACCTCTAATACATTACATAAATGAACAAATCTTGGATGATAAAAATGAACAAAACCTCCTTCTATATATAGGAGTCCATGGGGCCACAATATAATCCTAGTGGGGCCACAATGTAATCCTAGCCGACCTAACAATAATAATGTAAGGGCATAATAATAACAATATGGGGTTACAGGGGTACAACAATAACAATAAGGGGGGCTACACTAACATAATAAAGGACTACACTATTAATATAGGGACTTAACATGCCCCTCTCCTTCAAGCAAGTGTTGTCCTCAACGCTTGATTATTTCTTGATGCTTCTATATAAAATTCTCATCCTCCCATGTGGAATCTTCTAAAGGAAAGTTCTTCCATTTGCTGAGATACTCTGAAATTGATCGTACTTGTCGAGTTCTTGTTTCTGTGACTGCTTCAGAACTTCTTTCGATGTGATGTTGATCTTCCTGTTGTTTCATTAGATTCTGCACCAAAGTTAGGTTATCCTTTGAGAGTTGGAGAACTTGTTGTTGATGCTCGATGTGATCTTCCACTAATTTATCATCCATATTAGCTATTATTTGATCCTTCAAACCATCCAATTTAGCCTTCATTTCTGCTTTTAAACCATCTATGTCATCTTCAATTTCTCTTCGTAAGATTGAAACTTGCTGTGACTTGGCATCTAATTTTGATAGATCATGTTGCAATTATTCATCTTCATGAGTCATAGTAGAGCCTTCTGAAGGCTTAATGGGTGTTGAATTATTTTTACGAGGCATATTTTAGAACCCAATATTGATATCTATTCTACAATATGCCCTTTGAATCAATTCAAATCGATTCTTCAAACAAGACTTATGCAATTCAGAAAACAATACACACCTTTTTCTTGCTTTTGAGGAGCTTGATATTAAAATTGGATTATCTCTATGATTGCAGCACTTAAATAACAAAATTTTGGTACCGACGTAGCCCTCTAAATTATCTTTTGAATGCCATAGGTCTGACCTGATTTGGATTCCCCAAGACAAAGTTGTGTCCAATCTCCCACAATGACCTAATTCTGGACTGGTTCAGTAGAGCGAACTTGTACGACTTGCCGCGTGTCACTTTTTTGACTTTTGTCTCTGAAATTGATAGCCAAGAAACTAAAGTCTGTGTACTTGTGAAAAAATTTTACGGCACTCCAATCCGATCCCAAGAGAGAAAGTTATTGAAATTTTCCCACGATCACCTCTTTGAGATGAAATTCAGGAGCTTGAAAAAGCACTACCTTCCGCAGATCATATCTCCAAAAATATTGCGAACCAAGCTCTAAAATTTTTAGAAACTCTTCCTCAGGATTTTAGCTTCGCACCCTAAAAATTTCAGCTTTTGAAACTTTGTAGAAAAAAATTTATAGCGAAAATGCCACAATGACCTATTTGGAGCAGCGAAACCCTAGAATCCAAAGCTCCGATACCAAATGTTGTGTAACCAGCTCCAAAAAGAGAAGAAAATATATATCAACGCCTTAGAAATAAGCCACTTCGAGGGGGAAACCTCCAATACATTACATAAATGAACAAATATTGGATGATACAAATGAACAAAACCTCCTTCTATATATAGGAGTCCATGGGGCCACAATATAATCCTAGTGGGGCCACAATGTAATCCTAGCCGACCTAACAATAATAATGTAAGGGCACAATAATAATAATATGGGGGTTACAGGGGTAAAATAATAACAATAAGGGGGGCTACACTAACATAATAAGGGGCTATACTATTAATATAGGGACTTAACACTCACTTCCTAAATTGGTGCTCTAAGCTAAAAAATAGTAGTTTCCTAAACCAATTAGGCTTTTTGTTGCATGCATATACCTCCTCTCTCCTTCTGTAGCACCCTCGGCTCTTCCTATAATAGTCACAGACTTCCTGTAGTAGTTACAATACTTCTTGTAGAAACAAAGGGTCAATTTTTGAAGCTCCCTTGTGGCTTGAAATACTTTTCCCCTTTAAAATTGATCTTGGGATGGAAAAATGTGATAGAGGAAGCACACTCAAGCACCTTTTATGCTATTTCGAGTTGGCTTGTATCGTTGTGCTGATCTATCCCTTTCACAATTTTTCCTCATTTCAACCGTTTTCCCCACTCAAATATAGCATTATCATAGCATTCTCTTCTCCCTCGTAATCAAAACCCACTCCTGCTAGTTCTACTTTAACTGATTAACTTGGAATTATAGGTCCAAGTTGCCTCCACTAATATGTTTTCCCAATATTTCCTATTGTTGCTCACTACCTTTTTGAGTATACTTTACCATGATGTATCGGTAACTTATACTTGCCCATTTCCTTGAGGGTGATATAAAATATATGTTTTGTGCTTTATGTTATGTTTCCTTAATAGGTTCTCAATCAAGTGTGATGTGAACTGGGCTCCTTGATCAATGACTATCTCCCTTGGATACCCAAATTTGTAGAACAAATTATATTTTAAGAATTAAACCAATTTTTCTTATGTTGTCACCTTGACATCCTTTTTCTCATCCCATATTGTCAAATAATTAGTGCATACTAAGATGCATTTCTTTTTCCTAGATGGTGGATCAATTGGCCTAATGAAATCCATGCTCCACTTGTCAGATAGCTCTATAGCCACTTGATTTTGTACATGGATTTCATCCATGGGTATAGGTTTTCTCATCCTCTAACACTGGTCACACATGTGCTTGATGTTATGTTTCCTTAGGAGGTTCTCAATCAAGTGTGATGTGAACTGGGATCCTTTATTAATAAATTTCTCCCTTGGATACCAAAATTTTTTGAACACATTTTATCTTAAGAATCCAACCACCTTTTTTTATGTTTCTTCCTTGACATCATTTTTCTCAGTCCTCTTTTTCAAATACTCAATTCATACTAGCATGTATTTCTTTTTCCTGGATGGTGTATCAATTGGCCCAATGAAATCCATGCCCCACTTTTTAAATGGCTCTAAGTAGACTTAATATTTTACGAGGATTTCATCCATAGGTGTAGGTTTTCCCATCCTATGACACTGGTACCACCTTCTGGTACACATTCTAGCATCCTTATGGAGAGAAGGCCAATAGTATCCATCTTGGAAGGCCTTTAAATTTATCCTCTTAGGAGAAAAATTAGCCCCACAAGGCCCATCATGGTGTGCTAAGAGGATGTCAAAGATTTCATCCTTCTTGAAAACTCTCCTTATAATATGATCTCATCCTACTTTGAAAATATTTCCACCAATCCAAGTGAAAGGGGCATTATTTCTGACAAATATTCTCTTTTTTCCTGGATGATAAATTTGGAGGAAATATCCTAGAAACTAGGTAGTTGGATATCTGAGAAAACCAGGGAGAGAGTAATGAGATAGAAAACAAGTTCTCATTTACAAGTTGATCATCGATCATCTCTTCATTCACTGCAGGAAACATGAGTCTAGACAAAAACTCTGCAACTACATTTTCTTTCAGAGGCTTATCAATGATAGTTAAAACAACTTTTGCAACAATAATAACCACCTAATAATTATAGCATTCAAATCATGTTTTTTCATCAAGTATTTAATTTATGCTTGGTCCATATGCACAAAAGCTTGGTACCCGGTAACATAATGTCTGAATTTATTCAAGGGATGGACAACAACTAAAATCTCTTTCTTAGTAACAATGTAGTTCAATTCCACCTTACACATATTTTTACTAATAAAATAAATGGCATAGGTGAAATTATCATCCCTTTGTCCCAAAGGTAACCCAATAGATTTATTTGATGAATTAGTAAGGATATGGAAAGGCAGAGCCTAGTTTGGAGCTCGAAGTATAGGAATAGTGGTAAAATTTTCCTTTATGATTTCAAATACTTCTTGCCATTTTAACTTAATACTTAATGATGGGGTTCAAAAATGTGGAGGAAATATCTTCTTGGCAAGAGGTTTTTACTAATGAGTGATCACAATGGATTGAGATACTTGTTTCACCAGTTTAATCTAAATACGAGGAAATCTAGATTATTGGCCACGATTAGTGAGTTTTACTTGGAGATAAGGCATATAAAGGGAATATAGAACAGTGTTGCACATTATATTAGCAGGCGAATATAGGTGATTCATATATTAGGTATGAGCTCTTATGGGATAGACTTACAAGATCAGAACTTACATGTAGAATAAGAAGATGACAGGTACATGGAGCTTATGGATTGATTACAACTGGATATAGGTGATCAAGATGTGGACTATCACATTACAATATATGGATTGATTACATTTAGGGATTAGATATATGTGTCGAATGACACTACTCTTAATAATATTATCTTGTGAGAGTTTCATAAAAAATCGTATTCAGGTCACCCAGGATACCAAAATACATTGACATGAGTAAAGAGGTTTTATTATTGGTTGAATATGAAGAAGGAAGTGGAATAGTTTGTAGCTAGATATTTTAACTATCAAAAGATGAAGGAAAAGTGTAAGCATCCAGGTGGAATACTATAGCTGATCGCGATTCCAGAGTGGAAGTGTGAGGTCATTTCCATGGATTTTATAATAGGTTACCGAGGAAATCTAGAGAGCATGATTCCATCATGGTTCTTGTAGAGAGATTAAAAATGGTAGTACACTTTATTCCAGTCAATTCTATGTACTCAGCTAGTAATGTAGCACAAGTATTCATTAGATATGTGGTGAGGTTACATGGTGTTACAAGGAAGATTGTATCAAAAAATGATGCCAAGTTCACTTCCATATTGAGGAAAGATTTATTTGTGGTTTTGGGTACAGACTTGAACTTCAACATAAATTATCATCCATAAAAAAATTGACATACAAAGAGGATAAACGGGATATTAGAGGACACGTTGAAGATGTATGTGATGCATCAACCGAGGAGATGGGAGGAGAACCTTCCATTGGTTATGTTTGGTTATAATAATGATTATCAAGAGTCTCTAAGGATGAGTTTGTTTGAGGCACTCTATGGGAGGATATGTAATACTCCCATTAGTTGGAGTGATCCAGTGAATAGGTTGTTGATCAGACCATATATTTTGGCAGAGATGGAATAGGAAATTGAGGTAATATAGAAGACTCTGAAACCAAAAGAAGATAGAAAGAAATGTTATGCAGATCAACACACATTTCTTAAGGGGTTTCAGGTTAGGGAATATGTGTACTTGTGCACGAATCCCAAGAAGACCTCCTTGAGAATTGGATCATGTGCCATGTTGGGACCTCGATAATGTGGACCTTTTAAAATTATTGAAAGCATTGGACCTGTGGCTTATCAACTTGCACTTAATCAAAAATGGAAATTCCATGATATTTTCCACGTGTAATTTCTTAAAAAGTATGTTAAATATGTTGATCATGTGATCGATTGATATGTTGTAGGTAGAACGAGAAGGAAAATTCCATACGGAACCGTATTATATTTTTTAGAAGAAATTTCTCCTACTTCGTAACCAAGAAATCAAGTAGGTTAAAGTGAAGTGGAGACACTTTGGGCCCAATGTAGCTACATGAGAGATGGTGTATCAGATGCAGACTATGTATCCTTTTCTATTTTTTGGTTGAGTGAAATATTTTGGCAGATTTTTTGGTGTGATGTTTTGGTACATGTATATATATGTATATGGACATAAATACCACCATGAGGTGTGTTATAAAGCTCCAATAAGTGGTATGGATGTCAGGTCATTATTGTAGGTTTTAACCCTGAACAAAAATTATATACCCATGAATCTTATAACATAAAATAAAGAATAGTGAGAGCATAAAACATAAAACCGATAAACATAGAGATTATCCCCTGGATCCCAACTCGGGACAACCAGCTTGATATTTCATTATATTCCTTTTTGTGTTACAACACATATATATACATGCCGAAGCATACATAAACCCTAATCCATTAACCTTAGATTACATCATAACCGTAGTTCCCTTGACCGGATCTACAAAATAGCAGGGGCTGAAAACCATCGTACCCCAAAACCATGTGCAAAACCATGCACAAAACCATGGGTGCGGACTGCCCACCAGAAATTAAGGACCAAAAAATTTCCGTCGAGGCGTTGCCCTGGACCCTAACTTAGGGGGCTATCGGCCCCCCTCTTACCCCCTCGCACGTGATTAGCCATGGAAATAATATAACACATACCCAACAGTTATGGTTGCCATGTTTTATGTTGTTATGTTGGTTTTCTTCTCAACACGTCGATCATTTTAAATACTAGAATGATCTAAGATATAAAGCTGCATGGGAAATATGTTTTATTTCAGCGGTCTTGTTGGTTGTAGGTATGATTGAACACTAAGGATGGTGTTCCCCGAAGGGGGAGGGTTCTATAACAACCCTAGTCAAAATTCTATGTAGTAAAGTTAATAAAGGAAAAATAATAACCAAGGTCATGGGATACGCATTCCAATCTGAATGTTGTGAAAAAAAATCCTAGTGTGGGTTTTCATTTGGTTTATTATGGCTAAGGCAACTAGAAAAGGAAATGGGAAAGGATTTGGAAAGGTATAGTAGCATTTATTCACATTTATTTATGAATTGGACTTAGATATGGAGCCCAGTTCACATCACAATTGATTGAGAACCTATTAAGGAAACATAACATCAAGCACAAAACATATACTGCCTATCACCCTCAAGGAAATGGGCAAGTGGAAGTTACCGATAGAGCACGGAAAAGTATACTCCACAAGGTAGCGAGCAACAATAGGAAATATTGGGAAAACATATTAGTGGAGGCAACTTGGACATATAATTCCACCTAGAATAAAAATATTGGGTTCACCCCATTTTATCTGGTTTATCAGAAGAAATATTTTTTTTCTATTGAGTTTCAATATAACACTCTCAGAATGGTAGCTAAATTGGACTTAGATATCAAAATGGCATAGAAAGAAGGATTTATTAAACTCAATGGATTAGATGAATTTAGAATGTTATCCCTCCTCCAAATTGGCGTAGTAAAATTGCAAAGTAAGGTTTGGCATGATAGGCACATCAAGGAGAAAGTATTCTAGGAAGGAGATTAGTTTTTTCTATATGACTCCAGGTTCAAGGACTTTAAAGGGAACTTGATGACAAGATGGTTAGGCCCATATCTGAAATAGAAAATCCGTGAAAATGGGGTTTTTCAAATCAGAACCATTATTGATGAGGGGATGCCTTTTCTTATCAATGGTCATAGGATAACCATATAGAATAAGCTCATGTCTAAGGCATAGTTCATTAATAAAATTAGCAGGAAATTAAATGTGATTCAAATCCTCATAGCTTCTAGTTCAATATACTCCTAGAGAAAAGACAAAAATTAACAAATAATAAATATGAATGGGTGAAAACCTCTCAAGGGCCATCCAAGGCCAACTCCGGGATTGAAAACCTTCCTAAGGTAGTCCTACAGAAAAACAATGGAAAAAATGAAAGAAAAAAAAGATCCATGGGTGAAAACCTCTTTGATAAACCCAGGGTAGGCTTATGGGTTTAAAAAATATACTGAGGAAGCCCGTTGATATTTTAAAAAACAAAAAAAGGAAAATAAAAACAAAATAAAAGAAGAAAGGAAAGAAGGTGACATGACACCATGACTGCTGAAATCTATTTTTTATGTTTTGTTGTCTTCTGAACAGTTTCATGTTGTGGTCATAAAGAAAGGGAAATATCTGATTCCTCTTCACACTACCATCCATACACTCTCTCTTTAGTGCCAAAACTCACCTATTCATCCCTCCACACCATCCTTGAGTGAAAAAATAAAATAATTCACTCTCTTCGTGGTGCTACACAAAGTTCCTATGCTTCTACAAGAACGTTTGCAACCACAACATGAAGTCAAAATGAGCTAGAAGAAGGTGGAATGGGGACAAAAATCAAACACAAATAGCTCAGTGGTTTCATAAAATAATTACACATACTTTTTCCATCATTCCTTACCACCCTATCATCACTCCTCCATCTTAAACCCATATGTTTTTCACTCAAACACTACATTCTGTCACATGTGTAAAACAATATCTTTCTAAAAAAAATAGAGCTCCTTCACTCTATTTTCCATGACCACACCACTTCGTAATCATCCTATAATAATCCTAACATCACACTAAGACCAACTCACGCTCTCCCTCATCATTCATGTAGATATAGAAGCCTAAATGAGGAAGAGAAAAAAACTTCTTTAGGAAGAAGAAAATTCCTATAGCAATCCCTCTATAAGCACTAGAAAATCCTTGAATGTGGTTTTCATCATTCATGGATACCAAGAAGACTTTTGATATTATTATGAAGGAATAAATGGCACTCCAAGAAGGAACCTCCACCAACAAACATGAACTTGAATAATTAGCAAGGTACATACACACATAACAAAAAAATCAAGATAAGCACCTCAAAAATAATGAAGACACATATAAAGAGCTCAAGCAACAATGAAAAATCATTTTATGTCACTCCAAGGGTCTAGCGCGAATATGAATCATCCTATAACTGCTTGACAAGAAGGTAAGGCTCATGTATGGGCATCTGTCACACTCTCCTTATGCATAGGTGACTAAATGAATGAATGTCAAAGAGGGAAAACTTTAATAAGCTTAAGGTGGCCAATTAACTTGGTTAACTTAAAATTATAGGTCCAATTTTCCTCCACTAATATGTTTTCCCAATATTTCCTATTGTTGCTCACTACCTTTTTGAGTATACTTTATTGTGCTCTATCGGTAACTTCTACTTACCCATTTCCTTGAGGGTGATATGCAGTATATGTTTTGTGCTTGATGTTATGTTTCCTTAATAGGTTCTCAATCAAGTGTGATGTGAATTGGGCTCCTTGATCAATTAATATCTCCCTTAGATACCCAAATTTGTAGAGCAAATTATCTTTTAAGAATTCAACCAATTTTTATTATGTTGTCGCATTGACATCCTTTGTCTCATCCCATATTGTCAAAGAATTAGTGTATACTAGGATGCATTTCTTTTTCCTAGATGGTGGATCTATTGGCCTAATGAAATCCATGCCCCACTTGTTAGATAGCTCTAAGGCCACTTGATTTTGTACATGGATTTCATCCATGGGTATAGGTTTTTCCATCCTCTAACACTGGTCACACATGTGCTTGATGTTATGTTTCCTTAGGAGGTTCTTAATCAAGTGTGATGTGAACTGGGATCCTTTATTAATGAATTTTCCCTTGGATACCAAAATTTTTAGAACATGTTTTCTCTTAGGAATCCAACCACCTTTTTTATGTTTCCTCCTTGACATCATTTTTCTCAGCCCTCTTTGTCAAATACTCAATTCATACTAGCATGTATTTATTTTTCCTAGATGGTGTATCAATTGGCCCAATGAAATCCATGCCCCACTTTTCAAATGGCTCTAAGTACACTTAATATTGTACAAGTATTTAATCCCTGGGTGTATTTTTTCCCATCCTCTGACATTGGTACCACCTTCTGGTACACCTTCTAGCATCCTTATGGAGAGTAGGCCAATAGTATCCTTCTTGGAAGGCCTTTAAAGTTATCCTCTTAGGAGAAAAATTAACCCCATAAGGCCCATGATGACATGCTGAGAGGATGTCAAAGATTTCGTCCTCCTTGAAAAATATCCTTAGAATATGATCTGGTCCTGCTTTGAAAAGATTTCCACCAATCCAAGTGAAAGGGGCATTATTTCTCACAAATATTCTCTTTTTTCCTAGATGATAGATTTGGATAAAATATCCTAGAAACCAGGTAGTTATATATCTTAGAAAAATAGGGAGAGAGTACTAAGATAGAAAATAAGTTCTCATTTACAAGCTTATCATCAATAATATCTTCACTAACTGCAGGAAACGTGAGTCTAGACAAAAAATCTACAACTACATTTTCTTTCACAGGCTTATCAATGATAGTTAAAAAAATTTTGCAACAATAATAACCACCTAATAATTCTAGCATTCACATCATGTTTTTTCATCAAGTATTTAATTTATGCATGGTCACTATGAAAAAAATCTTGGTACCCGGTAATATAATGTCTGAATTTATTCAAGGGATGGACAACAACTAAAATCTCTTTCTTAGTAACAATGTAGTTCAATTCCGCCTTACACATATTTTTACTGATAAAATAAATGGCATAGGTGAAATTATCATCCCTTCACCCCAAAGCTAACCCCATATATTGATCTGATGAATCAGTAAGGATATGGAAAGGTAGAGCCTAGTTTGGAGCTCGAAGTATAGGAGCAGTGGTAAAATTTTCCTTTATGATTTCAAATACTTCTTGACAAAAACATGGACAAAATAACTCTCAGTCCTTAGCTATAAATCCAAAAAATGGTGAAGAGACCTTGTTAAAGTCCTTGATGAATATCCTATAGTAACAAAGTAAGCACACAAAACTCCTAACAACTCTCCTTTGGTCATCACATTGACGGAAAACCCAAGATCAATTAGTTTATGAGGGACAATGATACCATCAATGTTTACATCCAATACTGGAATCTCAGGGTCCATGCATTTTGGAAAAATCAGTCTCCCCAACATCAAATCATATAATTAACCTAAAATATTGATGATGGGGGTGTCTCTCTTCTTTCTTCTAGGATTTTTAAAGAATTTATCTTTTATAAGATTATTATACATGGGAACATAGTTAATATCTTGGAGAATGGGTATCTTTACATGCATATTATTCAATTCTCCCAGTTTTTCAATCTCTTCTAGGGTGTCCTCACTATGGTGGATCAATCTCTCAGGAAAAGGAGGTCAATTTACTTGAGGGGTGCTCTCTTCCTTTTTCTCTTCAATCTCTTCAGGTGGATATGGTGGATGTTTATCTAGGATCACTCTCCAAGACCTATGTTTAATCTCATGGATCTCTACATAATAAGAAGTGTAAGATGTCTCTCCACTATAGACCTGTTGTGCCTATTTTTTATTATAGTTCAAATTAGGTTGAGTAATCATCTGAGGTTAGTTATGTAGAGAAGGATGAGTGAGTTGAGTTTGTGTTTTGGGTGGAGGTAGTAAAGAATGAAGTTGGTTGAGTTGAGGCCTCCACCATTGTGATGGGTTTCTCCACTGAGGAGGTTGGGGAGCATATGGGTAAAATGGTTGATTGAAAGGTTGAGGATGATATGGAGGAGCATAAGGCCATGAAGGAGGTGTGGGCCATGATGGATGGATAGAATAATACCAGGGTTGAAACTTTGCATTTTGGTTTGAATTGTAGTAATAACAAGGTGCACCTTTCATGCCGTGTTGGTATGGTCGAGGTCCTTGAGGCCTCCTTTGATTGATAAACAAATTTTCTCCATTCCACCTTCCACCCCTTGTTATACAAATTTTAGGCCAGGTAAGGAAGGGAATTCATCTATTGCATGGTTTTCTTCACATAATAGCAAAAATTATATCACATTAATTGTGCATTCATTCTTAGGGTATGTTCTAGATCATCTAGCAAAAAATATGGTTAGGGCTCTCTTTGGATCTTCTTGTTTCCTTTTGATCTGCATGCTGTCCATTTTCAGGGAAAAGTTATGTAAAATTTCACTCTTGAATTCCTCCAACATGTTCCCTATCTCAATTTTGATGGATGAGGTGGAGGAATAGGTACTCACCAAGCCATGATTACTTGTACCCTTTTTTATGGCTACCCTATAATGGTTTCCAAACATAGTATTGATCTTACCATAGGTTGACCGATAGATATCTCCTCCAGATAACATGTTGAGGGTTTTGAGCACTTCCTCCCTAATCCCTTGGAGAAGAACTAGCTTTCGTGATCTAGGATCAATGGTGTAATTGGCCCACTTGTAGTTCATTTGTAACCTTTCCTCATATTATTCTAAAGATTCGTCGGGCCCCAAGGTCATCCTAAATATTTCTTATTTGATTTCTTTGTAGCTACAATAGTATTTTTACTCGTTGTTCAAGGACTCTTGAATTTTGACCTAGGTAGTGATGTTGTCCCTAGGTAGGCCCATGAACCAGTGAAAAGCTGCATCCTTTATGGTAGAGGGGAAAATTGTTAATTTTTTTTCATTTGATTCTTAGTCATAGGTACTACATACAATAACAAAATCAAACATGAAAGTGTGAGGGCTATCAAACATTAATCCATGGAAGTCTCGAAGGGCTGAAGGAATAATGTTTTTCATCCTATTCTCTCCATTAGTTTCTATGATGGGAAAGACTCTTTGGTTTTGTCCTCATCCATAATGTAAATAGGTGAAGCATGTTCCTCTTATGAAGTAGGTTCCTCTTCTTCCCTAATATATTCTTCAAATTTTTCAGGGTACTCACTTAGAGGGTATTCTAACTCAGATTCATTAAAGAAGAGTGAAGGTTGACTATGTGGGGATGTAAGTGTTTTTGGTTTAAATTTTCCTTGATTGTCCCTAATGCTATGAGGCATGAAAGAATTTTTGTTTTGTTTCTTTTTTCATTTTTTCAAAATTTATGCAAGGAAAATCATAAAACAATGCTTAAGAAAATAGCAAGCATATACATAGACACCTCCCTGGCAATGACACCAAAAAGTGGTGAGCCCTGGTATTGCTCTGAGAGTGTTGTAACTCCCAAGGGATACTCAGGTTTACTTATCGACCTGGGGTTCATACATAGTTATAGGTGAGAGTGCTATATGCAGAAAAAAATTGAGTCTACTATTGCCACCGTCAACTAGGTCTTTTGATGAGTAGTACTTCTAGGCCATTCCTTCTACTTGACTAAACTGAAACTAGTTAATGTAATGTAGGGAATTTGTTTTAAAATAACACAAAGAGAATGTCTATCAAACTTCTACTTGAAATTGATAGTGAAAGAAAATCATAAACAATAAACCTAATTTCAGAAAAAGGATATTATGCTATGGGAAATCATAGAGCTAGCTATCTATTCATTTTCACTAAAGAAACAATTCTATAGTTCACACACTTCAAGAAATCACAAATTAAATCCTATATACTATTTCATTCAACTTTTCCCTAACCAAAAAGCATCTTCCCTTAGAGACTAAATCATTGATGGAACAAGCAGATTGTTCTGTAACTAAAAAAAGAAATCTGCCCTTAGAGACTAAATCATTGATGGAACAAGCAACTTCTCATTATCATTGCATAAAAATGTCTAGTACATCATATGACAATAAAATATACCACTAAAAAAGAGCTCAAGAGCTACCTAGCTAAATAAAAAGTTCGAATACTAATGTTATCTTGCATATGCTTATTTCTAAAAATGGGTAGCTACCAAGAGCTCCCTAAAAAGTAGGAATAAGTCCTCCTTGATCTTGAGAAGAGTGGATCTTGGATCCTCACAACTGTCACTTTGCTTGCCTGCCTTTTCCTTCAATATGTTGGGAGAGATCTCAATGTGATATTTGCTGATTGAGAGAGATAATGAGGTGGAAAAAAACTTGGATCCTCACAACTGTCACTTTTCTTGCTTGCATTTTCCTTCAATATGTTGGGAAAGATCTCAATGTGATATTTGCTGATTAAGAGAGATAATGAGGTGGAAAAAACTCCTATAATCTCTCCTTGTTTTCTAATTTTAGAATTTAGCTGGAAAACATCTCAAAAATGGCCTTATTTACTACAATTAATTCATATTATTCAACTAGACATGAAAAACATCATACACCCTTCTCATTAAGCATAATGTCACAAAGTTTTATATAAATGTGAGAGAGAGATAACTTAATAGCTGAAGTATGCCATTTTAACCCCTTAAAATATACTTAATGATGGGGTTCAAAAATGTGGAGGAACTATCTTTTTGACAGGAGGTTTTTACTAATGAGTGATCACAATGGATTGAGATACTTGTTTCACCAGTTTAATCTAAATGCGAGGAAATCTAGATGATTGGCCACGATTAGTGAGTTTTAATTCGAGATAAGGCACATAAAGGGAATATAGGACAAGGTTGCACATTTTATTAGCAGTCGGATATAGGTGAATCATATATCAACTATGAGCTCTTATGGGATAGACTTACAAGATCAGGTCTTACATGTAGAATAAAAAAATGACAGGTACATGGAGCTTATGCATTGATTACAACTGGATATAGGTGACCAAGATGTGGATTATCGTATTACAGTAGATGGATTGATTAGACTTAGCGATTAGATATATGTGTCAAATGACACTACGCTTAATAATATTATCTTGTGAGAGTTTCATAAAAAACCATATTCAGGTCACCCAGGATACCAAAATACATTGACATGAGTAAAGAAGTTTTATTATTGATCGAATTTGAAAGAGGAAGTGGCAGAGTTTGTAGCTAGATATTTGAACTCTCAATAGATGAAGGAAAAATGTTAGCATCGAGGTGGAATACTACAGCCGATCATGATTCCAGAGTGGAAGTGTGAGGTCATTTCCATGGATTTTATAGTAGGTTTACCGAGGACATCTAGAGAGCATGATTTCATTATGGTTCTTGTAGAGAGATTAACAATGGTAGTACACTTTATTCCAGTAATTTGTATGTACTCAGCTAGTAATGTAGCACAAGTATTCATTAGATATGTGGTGAGGTTACATGGTGTTCCAAGGAAGATCATATTAGACAAGGATGTCAAGTCCACTCCTACATTTAGGAAATATTTCTTTGTGGTTTTGGGTACAGACTTGATCTTGAGCATAAATTATCATCCATAAACAGATGGACATATAGAGAGGATCAATGGTATATTAGAGGACATGTTGAAGATGTATGTGATGCATCAACCGAGGAGATGGGAGGAGAACCTTCCATTGGTTGAGTTTGGTTATAATAATGGTTATCAAGAGTCTCTAAGGATGAGTTTGTTTGAGGCACTCTATGGGAGGATATGTAATACTCCCATTAGATGGAGTGATCCAGTGAATAGGTTGTTTATAGGACCATATATGTTGGTAGAGATGGAATAGGAAATTGAGGTAATATAGAAGAATCTGAAACCAAAAGACGATAGGAAGAAATGTTATGCATATCAACACAAGTTTCCTAAGGGGTTTTACGTTGTGGAATATGTGCACTTGTGCATGAAGCCCAAGAAGACCTCCTTGAGAATTGGATCATGTGCCAAGTTGGGACTTCGGTAATGTGGACCTTTCAAAATTATTGAAAGCACTGGACCTATGGCTTATCGACTTGCACTGAATCAAAAAGTGAAATTACATGATGTTTTCCATGAGTCATTGCTTAAAAATTATGTAAACTATGTTGACCATGTGATTGATTGATATGTATTGTAGGTAGAATGAGAAGGAAAATTCCATACGAAACCGCAGTATATTTTGTAGAATAAAATTCTCCTCCTTCGTAACGAAGAAATCAAGTAGGTTAAAGTGAAGTGGAGACACTTGGTGGCCCAATGTAGCTACATGAGAGATGGCATATCAGATGCAGACTATGTATCCTTCTCTATTTTTTGGTTGAGTGAATGTTTTTGGCAAATTTTTTGGTGTGATGTTTTGGTACATGTGTATATATGTATATGGATATAAATACCACCATGAGGTGTGTTATAAAGCTCCGATAAGCAGTATGGATTTCATGTCGTTAGGGTTTCCATGTGTTATGTTGTTATGTTGGTTTTCTTATGAATACGTTGATCCTTTTAAATACTAAAATGATCTAAGACATAAATCTCCATGGGAAATATGTTTTTATTTTAGCAGTCTTGTTGGTTGTAGGTATGATTGACCACTAAGGATGGTGTTCCCCGAAGGGGGAGGGTTCTGTAACCACCCTAGTCAAAATTCTCTGTAATAAATTTAATAAAGAAAAAATAACAACCAAGGTCATGGGATACGTATTCCAATATGAATGTTGTGAAAACAAAATCCTTGTGTGGGTTTTCAATTGGTTTACTATGGTTAAGGCAACTAGAAAAGGAAATGGGAAAGGATTTGGAAATGTATAGTGGCATTTATTCACATTTATTTATGAAATAATGGAAATTAGGAGAAAACAAAGGTGAAATGTCACTGGTTGCATGTCAGGAGGAAATGAAGGAAAATAATGGAAAATTGAGAAAAAAATGCCTCACTAATAAAAATCCTTATGAGAATCATTTGGTACATTTTATCAGTATAATTTTGGAGATATCTCTCTATTATTTATCTCTTAGACTGTTGGAGACTTAGTTCTTTCTTGGAGCACTTCAACATTGGATCAATGAATGCAAAGGAAGGACAAAGAAGGAAAATGAAAGAAAATATCAAGAAAAGAAGAATTCCATAAAGAAACTACAATGAGATTACTTGTAGTTATATATTTTCATCTGTGATTTCCTTTATAGATTTGGCACACATGGCACATGCAATTGTATTTAGTTTTGTTTCTCTCATTGGCATGAGTTTTACAAGGTGCGATAGTGTTCTTCATTCTTGCCTTACCATTTCTGGATTGTCATGGTGTGATGGTGGTTTCTCTTATTTGGTTATCCTAGATTACCATGTGGATTATAAACTGAGTGAGGGTGTCTCCGAAAGAAATAACACATGGCCTAAGAATCCCTGGACCTGATAAGGTGGGATTAAGGTAAAGATAGATTTTGTGTGCCTCGACAGCCCAAGAAATCCTCTACGAGTGAATTACGAGATATATGGTAAATCATAGAAGTTTGTGCCCTCTATCAGGACTATCAATCCTTAATCGGTGAATGTGGGATATATGATAGATCTCAGAGATTGGAGTCATTATTAATCCAATGAATCTTCTACTAGTGAATGGTGGGATATATGGTAAAGCGTAGAAACTGGGAGGCAGGTAAATTACGGACGGTGTAGGTGGAGAAATATAATAACATCCATGCTTGTTTATGGCCTATTGATCTGGTGGGAATTGTAATAAAGCCTAAGGAAACTTCGATTGGTTTTATTGTGAGTACCACACTCATGCTTGGAATATGGCATGAGGTTGATTGGCTAAAAGAAAGGTTTGGACTAGCTCAATATATGTTTGGGTGGTTTGTGGAAGTACCTTACCTAGTTTTCTTTCACATTCATTAATAATATCTTCTTCTCCTTTGTATTTCATATGTAAATGTATTGGTTCATATGTGGTATTTATGGTTTTCATATCATTGTTATTTGTGTTAGTTATATGTTGGTTATGAGTATGTTTTATGGTAGAATTGATGTATGGATTTCATTATGTTTTGATTACAAAACGAATATAAAATGAATATATGACACAATATATGATAATGTGTCTATTTTGATAAGGTAACAATGTTTTTTTACAAATATTTGATAAGTATGCGACCCCTATGCTCAAATTTGTTGTTATAACCTTTAGATTACATATTTGTGACATGTTTGGTGAAATTTATGTCATGTGCAGTAGGTGTCAGATCAAGTAATTTCATCAATGCTTTCATTGGTAACCTTGTGTCACTATTATTTATCATTTCTGGAATATTCGTGAAGTTATGGGTTGTGGTATGAGACCTAGCCACGAAAGAGTGGCTCAGAATCTCGGGTCATGGGCACAAAAATGCTTGAAAAAGTCCATAGTTGTTACAAGCCTTGTTGTGGGAGCGACGACAAGGCCTCATTCACATGCATGGCTTCTCATGGGAGCTGTTATCACTGATAAAATTGTGAAATATTTTAGATAACGTCATATAGGTCAATCCCTAAATGGATAAGGTCTCCTAAGCCATTTCAAGGTGGTATAGGAAAAAAATTTCATTTTTAAGCCTATCTTAAGTTTTGAGATCACCTTCATTTATGTCATTTCATGTCAAAGCAGTCCCATACCATGTCAGTTTTCATTCCCCATGCATTCAGACTGAAAAAGATGAATTTTCCAATTTATCAACTTTTAGTAGCATTTTACATAGGAAAACAGCAGAAAACTCTACAAAAACACTTGATAATTTCGTATCAAATATGAGGATTTCTCTGTTTTTTTACTTTTGAGAAGTCAACTTCAAGGAAAATTTCTGGGAATACAGAGAATTATTTTAATAAGATAAGAGAGGTTATTTTCAAGAAAATATCTAGTAACAATAACCTCTTTCACTTTTCACAAAGGTGCCACGAATTGGGAGAAATAGGGATGTCTTTTGGACCTGTTTTCAGAAAACATAATTTTCCTGTTTTATATATGTTTTGCAAATGAAGATTATGGCCAAATGGAGATGGTATTTAAAACAAAAATGAGGGTTTTATTAAAAAAAAATTTACCTACAAAAACCTCCTCCATTTTTTCAAAATCTATTAAAAATTCAGAAATATGAGTTCATTTCTAAACGGAAAGTTATGCCGTTTTTAGGAGTTTTCGTAGCATGCTTCAGGCTTGAAGCCAAAAAATGCTACGAAAATTCCTGTAGGTACTTTTTTCTTTAAAATCCAGTTTTGGCATGTTTTATGGGGGGATATTTATGGTTTCAAGGTGTCATGACATAATGAAGGTGTTGGAAAAACAAATAAGTCACGAAGGCTGATGGAAAAGCCATTTTTCCCATGCTACTAAAACTTGCTACGAACATTTTTGTACATGACTGTTTTAGCAGTCAACTTCAAGTTTGATTTTAGACCAAATGAAAAATTATTTTGGACATATGAAGTAGGTTTTTATTTAGCACAGGTCTATCTACAAAAATCTCTCTCAGTTTCTGCAAAGCCATCAGTGTTTTGAAATTATACACTCATCTTTAAAGGCTTATTTTTTAGAATTTTCACTAACCAGATTTGTGAAAAGTTTGTAAAAATTTGACTTGGAGGAGGTTTAGCACAACATCCACGTGGCATAATGACACATTTTCACTCTAGTACACTCATAAAATTAGTTGGTTGTAGTTGATAAGGGTGATTAAATTGATTTGTTGAACTATTAATGAAAGAAGAGTCTTTTTGTAGTCAAACTCTGCAAAACAAATATATCCCTAGAAGTCTCCAAGTGGTACAATAATGTTTGAAATAGGTATCTAAGGTGGGAATTCGAGATGAATAAGGTGGAATATCATTAGGATGAGTCCTCACTCAATAAACTAGATATTTTTAGAGTTAGAGGGGGTTGGGAGATGTTTAATTGACACTACCACTATTGTAATAGTTTGATATCAGAAATATACAGTTGCATCATGCTTATTTCAAACCTTAGATTATTTTATGTATTCTTATGTAAGTTTTTTCTGCCAGTCCTTTAATTTCTCACCATTTTTCTATTTTTATAGTCACTTGGAATTCATGATCACATGCTCCAACTTCTTGTTTACACCTAGGTTACTATTTTGTCAAGATCTAGTAGTTTGCTTATGTCTAATCACTTAGAATTAATGGTGACATGCTCCAAATTCCTTTATGCATATATCTTGTTGTTGTTTCCTTCATGTATGGTTTAATAAGAATATAATTACTTCAACTTCCATGAGATAAGTTTAATTGTGACTTAGTTTTCATATTGACTCCATGCCCAATAGTATTTACTGGTTTAAATCTTTCACCTATAAAAAAAAATCACATTCAATCCAGTTCAGAGTTAGTCATATTCTTTAAAATTCATTCAAAATCATTCTTTCTTCTTTTGAGAGAGCCCTCTCAGACTGGATAATCTAATTTCTAGTTGCAAGTGGTTTGAAATAGTTACTCCAAGTTGACTATTGAAGCATCCCAACAGGACTCAATTTGGTGATAACATTTTGGCATCGTTGCCAAGGATGAAGCTGTAAATTTTCTCTGGGCAGAATGACAAGCTCTAGATTTGACTTCTAATGGTGAACAAAATCCAAACACATGAAGGTTGTACCATTCACCTGGTGACTCCATTGTTCAATATCTTGAGATTTAAATTTCAGAGCGACTTCACTCAGAAGAATCCATAATTCATAACATTCATAGTGATCCAAGGTGAAAGGGTTTGGGGAAAAGCCTTTATATGATGAAATGCTAAAGAGCATAAGGGATGAGTTATTAGAATTTTAGATAGATAAACATTTATCCACAATAGTATTTCATTGTTTGAAATCCAGTAGACTCACACCTAAAAATAAAAATTGTTTTCTTGGTTTAGTTGCTAAAATATTAGAGAATGAAATTGAACTATAGGATGTTAAAATTGGATCATATGATTTCGAAGATGCTAAGAAGTTCTTGGAAGGCCTTCCTCCTACAGAAAAGAAGGAAATTGTTATACCATTTGATTTCTAGATAGAGGAAGAATATGGTTATGAGCTTGATATTATAGAGTTGGAATCAAGATTCAACCTTGGTGAAGAAAATGAAAAGGATATCCGGGATCAATTTGTCATTGAAAGCTTAAAAGGGATATCAATAAATTGTGTCTTCAATGATCCCATAGTTGATTACATGGAAGAGTTCTACAATCCAAGTTTTCAATTATTTTTTCACTATGAAAAAATGATCCATCTTCTCTTACCTTTATCATTTCAGAATACAGTTTCATTTTGGGTCAAGTGCAGTCAATGGGTTCAAGTATCAATTCAACTCATTGACTGGCTTTATTGGAGGTTTCATGTTTCTTGAATCAAATATGAATATTGAAGCTATTAGGGTAGGTAGGAGCGTGTGTGACTAAAATCAAGTAGACTGAGAATCCTTTCAGTGTGTATAGATTTGGTTTTTCAGCAGTAATCATCAATATTGAGCCTGAGGAGAAGGCCATAAGAGCTTGGCGAAGTCTTCATCAATTTCAAAAAAAATCAATTTTCAAAATATGGATGGCACTGGAACTACATTTTCTTTGGTATACCACAAGGGCACACCATCCCAAGTGGAGCCACTGTTATCACTCATAAAATTGTGAAACATTTTAGATAAGGTCATATATGTCAATCACTAAATGGATAAGGTCTCCTAAGCCATTTCAAGGTGGTATAAGAAACTTTTTGCATTTTTAAGCCTATCCTAAGTTTTGATATCACCTTCATTTATGCCATTTCATGCCAAATCAGTCCCATACCATGTCAATTGTCATTCCCCATGCATTTAGACTCAAAAAGGATGAATCTGCCAAATTTTCAACTTTTCGTAGCAGTTTACACAGGAAAACACTAGAAAACACTACGAAAACACCTGATAATTCCGTAGCGAATATGAGGATTTCTCTGTTATTTGACTTTTGAGCAGTCAACTTGAAGGGCAGTTTCTGGGCAAACAGTGAAGTATTTTAAGAAAAAAAGAGAGTTTATTTTCAAGAAAATATAAAATAACAATAACCTCTTTCACTTTTCTCAAAATATGCTACAAATTGGCAGATACATGCATGTCTTCCAGCCCTATTTTCAAAAAACAAAATTTTCCTGTTTTATAGATGTTTTACCAATGCAGATTCTGAATAGCTAGAGATGGTGTCTAGAAAAACAAGAGACACTTTTCTTCAAAGCATTGTGGTCTACAAAAACTGCCTCCATTTTTTCAAAATTTATTAAGAATTCGGAAATATGAGTTCATTTCTAAACTGAAATTTTTTCCTTTTTTAGGAGTTTTCGGAGCATGCTTTAGGCTTGAAGCCAGAAAAACGCTACGAAAATTATTATAGGTGTTTTTTTGCTTTAACTCTAGTTTTGGAATTTTTTATGGGGGGAGATCAATGGTTGTAAGGTGTCATGAAATAATGAATGCGTTGGAAGAACAAAGAAGTCAAGAACATTGATGGAAAAGGAAATTTTCCCATGCTACTAAAACTCGCTACGAAAATTTCTATACATGACTGTTTTAGCAGTCAACTTAAAGTTTGATTTCAGACCAAATGAGAAATTATTTTGGAAATATGAAACAGGTTTTTTTTTAGTACAGTTCCATATAAAACAACCTCTCTCATTTTTTTCAAATCTATCAGGGTTTTGAAATTATACACTCATCTTTGAAGCCTTATTTTTCAGAATTTTCACTAACCAAATTTGTGAAACACATTTAAAAATTTGACTTGGAGGAGTTTCAGATCAGCATCCATGTGGCATAATGACACATTAGAACTCTATTACACTTAAAAAAATAGTTGGTTGTAGTTTATAAGGGTAATTAAATTGATTTTTTTAACTATTAATGAAAGAAGATTCCTTTTTGTATTTAAACTCTACAAAATAAAAATATTCCTAGGAAGTCTCCAATTGATAGAATCATGTTTGAAATAGATATTTGAGGTGGGAATTCAAGGTGAGTAAGGTGGCATATCAATTTTATGAGTCCTCACTCTATAATGGAGATATTTTTTTAGTTAGAGGGGTTTGGGTGATGTTTACTTGACACTACCACTACTGTAATAGTTTGATATCATAAATATACAGCTGCAGCATGCTTATTTCAGACTTGAGATTATTTTATGTATTCTTATGTAAGTTTTCTCTATCGTTCCTTTACTTTCTCTCCAGTTTTCTAGTTGTATAATCACTTGGAATTCATGATCACATGCTCCAACTTTCTATTTACACCTAGGTTGTTGTTTTGTCAAGATTTAGTAGTTTTCTTATGTATAATCACTTAGAATTCATGGTGGCATGCTCCAACTTCCTGTATGCATATAGATTGTTGTTTTGTCCTTCATGTATGGTTTAATAAGAATACAATTACCTCAGCTTCCATGAGATAAGTTTACTTTAGACTTAGTTTTCATATTGACTCCATGCCCAATAGTAGTTACTAGTTTACATATTTAACCTATACAAAAACATCACATTCAATCCAATTCAGAGTTAGCCATCTCCTTTAAACTTCATTGAAAATCATTCATTATTCTTTTGAGAGAGCCCTCTAAGACTGGATAGGCTAATTTCTAGTTGCAAGTGTTTTGAAAGAGTTACTCCAATTTGACCATTGAAGGAGCCCAATAGGACTTAATTTGGTGATTACAGGAGCGACTGAGGGTCTATATCAGAAAAATCTCAAGTTACCTCAGGGGTTGGTCACCTGGAAGTGTTGGTTGGCTCCTAAAGGTTCTGTAGCATGTGTGAAAGGTCATATTAGTTTGGTTTTGTTATTTCTACTTCCTTAAATATACATGGTGAGTTGAATCACTTCAGAGTAGCCTCTCATCATATGTTTACTCCAGCGGATCGATTAATTTGGGTAAATGTGGGAGTAGGGTGTTTTACCCACCTCTGCACTCTATTGGCTATGTTTCTCCTCTTCCTTTGTTATTTGTTATTAGACATTCCACACTTGACCCATTTTCATCCTATTGGCATCTTGTATGCCATACTGGCCTCTAACTTTCGTGGGCCACTCCCATATATATATATATATATATATATATATATATATATATATATATATTGTTGCAGAGACAAAACATGAAATATCGCATGCTCGTAAATTTTTAAAATT
>JAXQQM020069218.1:0-10887 GCA_034641835.2 Pinus albicaulis | reverse complement strand
GAGGTTCTTCTCTATATTTCCGCCATTAGGAATCATTTTAGTTTAAGCTTGTCATCGAAGCTTTCCATTTTTGCTTTTAAACCATCTATTTCATCTTCAATTTCTCTTCGTAAGATTGAAAATTGTTGCACTTGGTACCGTAATTTTGATATCTCATACTGCAACTCTTCCTCTTCATGCATCATAGTATAGCTTTTTGAGGGATTAATGGGTATGGAATTATTTTTTGGAGGCATTATAGAACCCAATACTGATAAAAATTCTAAAATATGCCCTTGGAATCAATTCAAATTGATTCTTCAAACAAGACTTCTGCAATTCGGAAAAATGCACACCTTTTTCTTGCTTTTGAGGAGCTCGATATTAAAATTGGATTATCTTTGCGAATGAAAATCTTAAATATCTGAAATTCAGCCCTGTAGTAGCCCTCTAAAGTTTCTTTCAAATTCCACAGGTCTGACCTGATTTGGATTCTCCAAGACAAATTTGTGTCCAATCTCCCACAATGACCTAATTTTGGACTGGTTCAGTAGAGCGAACTTGTACGACTTGCCACGTGTCATTGTTTTGTTCTTTGTCTCTGAAATTGATATCCAAGAAACTAGAGGCCGTGTACTTGCAACCACTTTTGACGGAACTCCAATCCAATCTCCAGAGAGAGAGAGTTATTGAACTTTTACCACGATCACCTCTTTGAGATGAAATTCAGGAGCCTGAAAAAGCACTACCTTCCACAGATCATATCTCCAAAAATATTGCGAACCAAGCTCTGAAATTTTTTGACGTATTTCCTCAGGATTTCAGCTTCGCACCATACGAATTTCAGATTCTGAACCTTCATAGAAAATTTTTTATAGCGAAAATTCCACGATGACCTGTTTAGGAGCTTGAAAAAAGGCCTAACTTCCACAGATGATATCTCCGAAAATATTGCGAACCAAGCTCTGAAATTTTTGGACAATATTCCTCAGGATTTCAGCTTCGCACCCTAAAAATTTCAGCTTCTGAAACTTCGTATAAAAAAAGTTATAGCGAAAATGCCACGATGACCTGTTTGGAGCAGCGAAACCCTAGAATCCAAAGCTCTGATACCAAATGTTGTGTAACCGGCTCCAAAAATAGAAGAAAAGAGATATGAATGCCTTAGAAATAAGCCACTTCGAGGGGGCAACCTCCAATACATTACATAAATGAACAATTCTTGGATGATACAATTTACAAAACCTCCTTTCTATATATAGGAGTCCATGGGGCCATAATGTAATCCTAGTGGGCCACGATGTAATCCTAGCCGACCTAACAATAATAATTTAAGGGCACAATAATAACAAAATGGGGGTTACAAGGGTACAATAATAACAATAAGGGGTTTTACACTAACAATAATAAGGGGCTATACTAGTGATATAGGGACCTAACATCTTTTAACTGATAAATGGCCAGCCGTGCTTTAAGACCACTGTCGTAATCATACACCTGGAAATATTTGTTCATGTTAATCAGCCAGGCTTCCGCCACCTCCTCTTTTTCTCCATCGAACGTAGGTGGCTTTATCTTTCTGAATTCTCCGTGTAATTCCACCTTCTGCCTTTTACTGGCTTTCCGTTCGTTTTCATTTTCAGATTCAGCCTCATTAAAATTTCTGTGAGGATTACTTCGCTGCAACATACTTCTTTCTCTTTGGTTTATATCTTGTTCACCTGTTTTCTGATCGTCCCTTTCCTGGAATTCTCTGCCAGCACTGGGATTCTCATTTCTTTGATTCTGTTTGTCGGAGAGGCTTTTTAAGATCCTTTCTTGCTCCTGCATCATCCTAGCATTTTCCTTCCGTACCCTCTCCATCTCTTCCTGCAACTGTTGTACTGTGTGTAATAAAATGCGAGTCTGATGCTGTTGTTCTTCCATCAATCTATTAGACCTCTGATGCTGCTCTATCCCTAGTTGGACCCACATTTCGGGGTTTCCCTCTGGTGGAGGCTGCATTTCTCCGATATTTCGTTGTAGCGATTGTGATTGTGAAGGTGTCCGTCTCATCTGTCCTTCCAACTAATTATCTGACTGTGCATGAGTAACATACAATTTTTAACGTTAGTTGGCCCAATAGGGATCCAGAGTTGTAACCTGCTCTGATACCACTTGTAACAGTCAACATTACCATAAAACTTACCATCATAAAAAAAAAATTTATCATTACCGAAAATGTAACCAGCATTAAATAGAAAATATTATATGACACGGTCCTATATGTTTGCACTGCTGGCATCGTTCTTGGATTATCGTGTTTCGGTACTACATAATGGAGTTTGCTGTACTATGGATTATATATATATATTGATCGTGGATTTTGTTTTCCATAATGGCTCATATTATTAATAAATTTCAGAACTATTAAGTGCCGGTAATTATGTTTATCCATTCCGCATTTATAATTGTCAAATTGCAATCTTTGGAAATTGGGTTCGACTTTTGTGTAGTCCGACTGGCCTATCTGCCCAACACCTGGCATGCCTTCCTCCGTCGATTTGATATGATCGCACGGCTCCTGTGCCTAGGGTTAGTAATGACCCCTCGGCGCTCTAACTGTTCCGTCTCATTGTTACTCTTCGCGCTGAGAGTTCTAGAGGCGGTGTGGCTCTGCCAGGGTTTCTTCACGGGGTTTCTAGACCTTCTGAGGCGATGGTGGTAACGCGGCGGCCAGAGAGCTTGCCTCTCGACTCAGGTAAACATCTCCTGACAGTTCATAAATCTTTCTGCGGTTTTCGTGAAACAATTTTGAGTTTCTTGTGTGAATCAAAAGGAGGAGTCTGGTTATCCTTCTAACCCTGAAGCTTAAGATTCTTTTCTGACCGTTGTTCTCATATGTTCTTTCAAATCACTAAATTATTTTCATTTTGGGGGTTTTGGACAACGGAGATCCGGTGCTTTAAAGAGAAACTCCCAGTTTTCGGAAAACGACAGGTATTCTCTCTTTGTATAAAACAAACTTGCCTCCGTTCCGAGTGACCCTGTTCTACAGCACTGTTAATAATTCTTTTGTTCCTTTTATAGAATTTTTCTTCTGCATGCCTAATGGAATCTCTCTTATGTCAGGTATTGCCATACTTCCTGCTCCAGCTCGGGTTCCTTGTCGTTTTCCAAGCTTCCTCGCGGAATGAGGGTTAACCCCTGCATGCATTTCACAGGTACCCCGTTTTCGACAGGGACTGTACCCTTGGACTTCGTTTGGCGAAACGTTTAGATGATAATCCTGTCTAAGTCCAGTTCAGGGTTTAGCCTGATATGTTTTTAGTTTATGTCGTGCAGGATAGGTTCTTGTTCAGGTTTTTCTTGTTGTCATTTGCGGCCTCAAGCCGACAGTTGTATAATTTTTGACTACTCCTAAGTGGAGTTTAATTTGATATAAACTGTGAATATGTTATACGGTTATTCGCCAGACTGCTTCTCTATTTGAATTAAACTTCTCGCACACAATGTATTTATGCTTCTTGTTATGATTATACCAGTTGCAGTGGTAGCGCGACATTCTCAATTGAGTTTCGTTATTGTCTTTTATATACTATGCGTATAACGTTGTGAGGCTATTTGCTGTGTCTACAATCTTTTCCAATGGTATCTGTAGTTGCTTTGCACCAAGTCATGGGTTCTTATGTACCACTGGAATTGTTGGTTCATCGTCACTGCTTCCATTCTAGAATTTTCCTGTATCTACTGATAAGAGTTTTATTATTTGTTGGAGGGTTAATATTTCTATGTTGCCACTACCAGAACGTTCTGCATTTCTTACTGCTCCTGGTATTCCTTATTCTGTTTAATCTTTCCCTAAATAGTACAGGCGTCCAGACCGCCATTCATGTTCGTGTTTCTTCAAAGGCGGAGAACGACCAACCCTTTAGCACAGAATTCTGGCTTGAAGGGTTAACGGTTCTCCCGTTCCTCTGTCTGTATTTATTTTCCACTATTTATATTCTACAGGACTATCTTAACTAGTGAGGAAGATACGGCCAGTAGTTAAATTTTCAGGTTCTGTTATTAAGTACTTCTTTCACAGGAATTTAACCTACCTCTGTACATGATATAATAGTGTGAAGCAAAGAAATAAATACTGGGTAGACTATTGATCTTTCTGGCTACTGTAAAATCTCATCTGTAGACTGTCTTATAGAATATAATACTTATTTCCAACAACCCCTACTGTAATGGTAACAGAAACAAGATTCATCCTTTCAGGGTAACAAGTTAAGTTTTCTAACTACAACATTCTTCAGAAATTAAAATCAGAAGAAAAAAGACAACAAAACATTCTACTTCTTCTTATTCTTTACTCATCTGGATTCTGAATCAACTGATGGTAATAATGTTCCTCCCTTCCATGAGCTGACGAACAGTCACGCAGCTCCCCCCGTGCATCAATTCTGGGTCTCTGTAGTTCTCAGAGCACTGGACGGAAACTTAGGACAATCCGGTCCAGTCCTTCCATTCCAGGGACAAACACGAAGTTCTGGGGAGATCACGGGATGAACCGGTCCAATCTCCAACCCAGAGCACCCTCTGTTCTGAAATACCTCTTTCAGGTTAACAGAGTTCCTCTTCCTTCCTCCACAGATCCAAACCCAAACTCTCCTCAGGATTTTCTATTTATTCCAGAGTTCTATGGGTAACTGTGGGAACTGTTTTTCCAACTAACACCAGATCTTGATTTACTTTTACTTTTGTTTTTACCATCATGTGTTACTCATGAACTAATTCACAGTAAATCTTTATCAATGTAAATTTTAATTTTTGTTCAATATTCTAATTGAAATAAACATCAATCTTAATTAATAAAACAAAAAAGTCTAACCACTCATTCCACTAAAACGGTGGTTACAAACCCAAATCAATGTATAGATTTCTAACACTCAACATTACCATAAAACTTACCATTATAATTTTTTTTTTATCATTACCGAAATTCAACCAGCGTTTAAATAGAAATGTTATATGATACGGTCTTATATGTTTGCACTGCTGGCATCGTTCTTGGATTATCGTGTTTTCGGTACTACATAAAGAAATTTGCTGTACTATGGATTATATATAAATAGATTGATAATGGATTTTCGATTTCCATCATGGCACATAATATTAATAAATCTCAGAACTAATAAGTGCCGGTAATTATGTTTATCCATTCCGCATTTATAATTGTCAATTTGCAAACTTTGGAAATTGGGTTCGATATTTGTGGAGTCCGGCTGGCCTATCTGCCCGACACATGGCATGTCTTTCTTCGTCGATTTGATATGATCGCACGGCTCTGAGGCCTAGGGTTAGTAATGACCCTCGACCCTCTAACCATTCCAGCCTCATTGTTTCTCTTCGCGCTGAGAGTTTTGGAGGCGGTGGCTCTGCCAGGGTTTCTTCACGGGGTTTCTAGACCTTCCGTGGCGATGGTGGTAACGCGACGGCCAGAGAGCTTGCCTCTGGACTCAGGTAACATCTCCTAACAGATCATAATTCTTTCTGCGGTTTTTCGTGGATCAGGTTGAGTTTCCTGTGTGAATCTAATGGAGGAGACTGGTTATCATTTTAACCCTGAAGCTTACGAATTCTTTTCCGGCCGTTGTTCTCATGTGTTCTTCGAATTGCTAAATTATTTCGTTGGGGGTTTTGGAGACGGGCGAGAGGTCGGTGCTTAAAAAACTGGGGTTCGGAAACGACAGGTATTCTCTCTTGGAAAAAACAATCTTGCCTCCGTTCCGGGGTTACCTTGTTCTACAACATTGTTAATGATTCTTTTGTTCCTGTTATAGAATTTTCTCCCGCATGCCTAATGGAATCTCTCTTATGACAGGTATTGCCATACTCCCTGCTCCAGCTCGGGTTCCTTGTCGTTTTTCTAGCTCGCTCACGGAATGAGGGTTAACCTCCGCATGCATTTCACAGGTACTCCATTTTCAACAGGGACTGTACCTTTGGACTTCCTTTGGAAAAATGTTTAGATGATAATTCTGTCTAGGTCCAGTTCAGGGTTTAGCCTGATATGTTTAATTTACGCCGTGCAGGATAGATTCTTGTTCAGGTTTCCTCATTGTCATTTGCGGCCTCAAGCCGACAGTTGTAAATTTTTTTGACTACTCCTAAGTGGAGTTTACTTTGATATGAACTGTGAATATGTTATACGGTTATTCGCCGGTCTCTGTTTTCTCTACTTGAATTAAACTTCTCGCACACAATGTAATTGTACTCCTAGTTATAATTATACCAATTGCAGAGATAGTGCGACATTCTCAGTCAAGCTTCGTTTTTGTCTTTTGTATACTATGTGTATAACGCCGTGAAGGCTATTTACCGTTTCTACAATCTTTTCCAATGGTATCTGCAGTTGCTTTGCACCTAGTCATGGATTCTTATGTATCACTGGAATTTTTGGTTCATCGTTCACTGCTTCGATTCTAGAATTTTTCCTGTTGCTACTGTTAAGAGTTTTATTATCTGGTGTAGGTTAATATTTCTATGTTGCTGCTACCAGAACGTTCTGTGTTTCTTACTGTTCTTGGTATTTCCTTATTCTGTTTAATCTTTCCTAAATTTTACAGGCGTCCGGACCGCCATTCATGTCCGTGTTTCTTCAAAGGCGGAGAACGACCAACCCTTTAGCCAGAATTCTGGCTTGAAGGGTTAACGGTTCTCTCGTTCCTCTGTCTGTGTTTATTTTCCACTATTTATACTCTACAGGACTGTCTTAACTAGTGAAGTAGATATGGCTGGTAATTAAATTTCAGGTTCTGTTATTAAATACTTCTTCCACAGGAATTAACCTACCTCTATACATGATATAATAGGGTGAAGGAAAAAAGAAAATACTGAGTAGACTATTGATCTTTCTGACTACTGTAAAATCTCATCTGTAGTCTGTCTTTATAGAATATAATACTTATATCCATCAAACCCTATTGTAATGGTAACAGAAAACAAGATTCATCCTTTCATGGTAACAAAGTTAAGTTTTCTAACCACAGCATACTTCCGAAATTAAAATCAGAAGAAAAACAAACAAAACATTCTACTTCTTCTTATTCTTTACTCATCTGGATCCGGAATCAACTGATGGTAATAATGTGCCTCCCTTCCATGAGATGACGAACAGTCACGCAGCTCCCCCCGTGCATCAAGTCTGGGTCTCTGTAGTTCTCAGAGCACTGGACGGAAACTTAGGACAATCCGGTCCAGTCCTTCCATTCTAGGGAAAAACAGGAAGTTCTGGGGAGATCACGGGACGAACCGGTCCAATCTCCAACCCAGAGCACCCTCTGTTCTGAAATACCTCTTCCAGGTTAACAGAGTTTCTCTTCCTTCCTCCACAGATCCAACCCCAAACTCTCCTCTGGATTTTCTATTTATTCCAGAGTTCTGTGGGTAACTGTGGGAACTGTTTTTCCAACTAACACCAGATCTTGATTTACTTTTACTTTTGTTTTTACCATCATTGTTACTCATGAAACTAATTCACAGTAAATCTTTATCAATGTAAATTTTAATTTTTGTTCAATATTCTAATTGAAATAAACATCAGTCTTAATTAATAAAACAAAAAAGTCTAACCATTCGTTCCACTAAAAACGGTGGTTACAGTTTTCCCCCTCTGGACGAGAACACCGTCCTCGGTGTTATTATTCTAGTTCAGTAAAAAGCTCAGGATAAGCTTCACGAACAAAACTTTCGTCTTCCCAGGTAGCTTCCTTAGGTCCAAAGTGCTTCCATTGCACTTTAACCTAGGCGATGGCTCGTTTCTGGAGCATGATTTCCCTCTGGTCGATTATACTGTGTGGCTCGACCAGAAATTCCCCATCTGGTTCTACCTGCACAAAATAAACTTATGTTAATTAAATAAGTTTATAATATCACATTATTATTTAGTGATCATACTCTTTCACTACCTGTATGTTCTGCCAATGAATAATATGCCTTGTATCATGGACATATCGTTTCAATAACGATACATGAAAAACATTATGCACCTGAATATGGCTAGGAAGAGCTAAACGATACGCCACCGGTCCCACTCTCTCCAGAATTTGGAAAGGGCCACAGAATCGGGTTGCTAATTTTGCACAAGACGCCCATCTTAATGTGCTTTTCTTTGGTTTAATCCTGACATATACATGATCTCCAACTGCATATTCACGATAAGACCTTTTCTTATCCGCATACACCTTCTGCCTGTCCTGTGCTGCCTTCAAATTCTGTCGAATTTTCCTCACCTCAGCTTCCATTTCTACTAGCATGTCTGGTCCTAGCATGAGTTTATTCTCTGGGCTGCTCCAGTTGATGGGAGTCCTGCACTGCCGACCATAAAGTGCTTCGAACGGACTCATCTTTAATGATTCTTGGTAACCGTTGTTGTAGGTGAATTCTATCAAGTGTAGATACTCTTCCCATTTGACTGGTTGATGCATGACATACATTCTCAGCATGTCTTCCAGTACCTGATTTACCCGCTCAGTCTGGCCGTCTGTTTGCGGGTGATATGCAGTACTAAAATGCACTTGAGTTCCTAACCCTGTAAACAATGTCTTCCAAAAAGCTGATGTGAATTTTACATCTCTGTCCGAGATGACGGTCTTAGGTATGCCATGGAGTCTGAAAATCTCACGCATAAATAAGTCTGCTATTTGTACTGTCTTATAGGTGGACTGGACAGGTATGAAATGTGCTGACTTACTTAGTATATCCACAACTACCATTATGGAATCATTACCTCGCTTAGACTTTGGTAACCCAGTGATAAAGTCCAATGAAATCACCTCCCATTTCCACTCAGGAATGGGTATAGGTTGCATTAATCCAGCTGGATGCCTATGCTCCACTTTTACTTGCTGGCATTCTAAACACTTGGTTAAATAGCTTGCTATTTCCTTCCTCATGCCTGGCCAACAGTAATCCTTTCTTATGGCTATCAGTATCTTTTGATATCCCGGATGACCAGCATAATTGCTTCTATGATATTCATCCAGTATCATAGTTTTTAATTCCACTCTGTTCGGAATGACTATTTTCTTCTTAAAAACTAGCAACCCGTCCTGGTTGATCTCATATCCCCCTTGTTCCCCCTGTCCTTTAGATTCTTGGGTTTGCTGCAACAAATATTTATACTCTGGATCCTTGTCTGTTTCTTCCCTGATTTGATCTAGAAATCTGGTTTCCACCTGGTTAACGTATAACTCATAAATTCTATGCACTTTTCTGCTTCATGCATCCGCAACTTTGTTCTCCTTTCCCTTCACGTGCTGCAGATCAATTTCAAACTCACTCAGAAAATCATTCCACCTTGCTTGTCGGGAGTTTAAATCAGTTTGTTTAAAATAGCTGGTTAGGCTGCTATGATCCGTCTTTAATACAAATTTCTTCCCAAGTAAATAATGTCTCCACACCCGGAGTGCGTGCACAACTGCGGTCAGCTCTAAATCATAAGCTGAATACCGTTGCTCATGATCTTTTAACTTGCGGGATTCATACGCAACTACCTTTCCTTCTTGTGATAAAACAGCCCCAACACCTTCCTTGCATGCATCTGTACAAACCTCGAATTCTTTACCCGGATCTGCCACACTTAACACAGGTGCCGTTGTCAGCAACTGCTTCAATCTTTCAAAACTATCCTGACATTCTTTTGTCCATTTAAAGATTTTCCCTTTCCTTTGCAAAGAGGTAATAGGAAAAGCTATTTTTGAGAATCCTTTTATAAATCGCCGGTAATAGCCAGCGAGACCCATAAAAGATCGTATATCTGCCACATTCTGTGGCACCTTCCATTCCATAATAGTCTTGATTTTCTCCGGGTCTACAGCTATGCCTTTTTCAGATATTACGTGTCCAAGATACTGTATCTTTTCTTTAAAGAAGTCACATTTGCTGAATTTCGCATACAGTTGGTGCTTCCTAAGCATCTCCAGCACCATTCGCAAGTGTGCCTTGTGTTCTTCCGCATCTTTTAGAATAGATCAGTATATCATCAATAAAAATTAACACAAAGTTGTCCAAATAAGGATGGAATACACTATGCATCAGCCTCATAAAGGTGGCTGGTGCATTAGTTAACCCAAAAGGTAATACCATGAATTCATAGTGGCCATACCTTGTACGGAAGGCAGTTTTGTAGATATCTTCATCTTTAATCCGAATCTGGTGATAACCAGATCGCAAATCGATCTTTGAGAACACCGTGGCCCCTCTCACCTGATAAAAAAAGTCATCAATACGAGGTAGAGGATACCTGTTCTTAACAGTTAGCTTATTTAACTGTCGGTAATCCATGCACATGCGCATGGTTCCATCCTTCTTTTTAACAAACAATACGGGTGCTCCCCAGGGTGACACACTGGGTCGAATATACCCCTTATCCAACAATTCCTGAAGCTGCATTTTAAGTTCAGTTAGTTTTGGTACACTCATACGGTAAGGAGTCCGTGAAACTGGCGAGGCTCCTGGCAGCAGTTCTATTGTAAAATCAACCTCTCTTTTTGGTGGTAAACCTGGTATTTCTTCAGGAAATATATCCTTAAATTCCTGAACTACCGGTATATTTTCTAACGCAGCAGCTTTATTTTTAGACTCAGATAATCGAACTTGTATAGCATACAGTTGGCATCCCTTCCTTATACATTTCCCCATCTGGGAAGCTGTAATTGGGCGCAGATTTACTGGCTTCTTTATGCCTTGAATCTCTTGACGAATACCATTATGATATCTGTAATAAACTATCTTTTCCTTACAGTCTATAAGATTCCAATGCTTCTCCAACCAATCCATACCCAATAATATATCATAGGATCCCAAAGGCAGAATATTTAAATCCACTACCAGCTGTTGTCCGCCAATTTGCAGTGCACATTCCGGTATTTTGGC
>JAXQQM020073714.1:0-24511 GCA_034641835.2 Pinus albicaulis | reverse complement strand
TTCCACCCAAGTTGTTTCTATCTCCATTTATGGTATGTATGGGGCTGCTGCTGATCTTGGGCGGAAATGACATGGCCTCCAATAATGGCCCAAGTTACCCCACCAAACAATTCAGCCATGAAGTGCCTCCTCCAAGAACTCAAGTTCTCCAAATGGTTCCTCCCACATGAAGACAAGAGACATAGTGTGGAAAAAATGGTTTTCCCATTGTTTCTCCTGAAACATGTAACATATAAAATAGGGAGAATCATACTCCCAATAGGAACCTCCAACTCTTGTGCCACTCTCCAAACAAAGCTTCCCATAAACATAAGAACATCTCCAACATATGGAAGCAAAAACCAATGGAAACAAGTTGCCATATGACAACCAGAAAGTGGATAATAGTTCCACACATGGAACCAGTGCAGTTCATCCCTTGCCTACCTCAAAACAAAGAATAACAAGTGTCTTCCCAGCCACTTTTTTTCTATCACAATCATCCTGCAAGATAGGATCATGAAAGTAACATGTGGTGCCAATGGTGCACATGAAGAATCACATGGCCTCCCCCACAAACCACCAATAGCATGGCCAACATCAATGCTGCAAATGGCTTCAAGTACATCAAAACATAATATACAAGAAGGGATAATCCTCCTTGGTACAACATGCTGCTCATATAAAGTAAAGGAGTACAAATCATAATGCAAAAATGTACATTCTCTACTATGTACTTTGGTCATTGAGCTAAAATGGCTCAACTGAAATTTCTCCCTCACTCTCCATGAGTATGGAAGTGGTTGTGACAACCTCTCCATCACCATCTGGGCTATGCATCTCTCCATATGTTGATATATATCCTATTGGATGCCCTACCAAGTGAACTCCTCCATCAAAGAATGAAATGCATCAAAGTGCATGGAAAGAAAGTCCACATGTGCTGCACGTAGTAGCTTCCTCTTGAGCTCAGAAACTATTGTCAAGAAGAATCTTCCATAAGAATAGATGAACTCTCCATCCACTATGTATCTATCATCTTCCTCTGGGTCATCAAGAATCATGCAAGCGCCAAGATCCTTGGAGTACTCTGCCAATAGTTGAGATCTCCAATATGGATCAATCCTCCTAAGAGACAACGTTGAAGATATGAAATGTGAAGCTCTCCACATGCTTTTGTCTTCTCCTTTGACATCCCTCATGTCAAATTCATCCTCAAAAATTCTGCCATGCCCATCATTCAGCTGCTTATGCTCAAATAAAAGTGGTGACTTTTGGAGGTTGGCCTCCCATGAGAAGCTACCATCCAAAAAGAACCTCCTGATCTTGGCCAATGTAAGCATGAGTGGCCTCCATATACTCCAATGTATGGAGGATTCCTTCCTCAAAAGAAGTACCCTCTATTTCTCTAAGTCCATGGAGTAGATCCATTGAACCACGAAGGTGCCATCCTCCATCACTGCAAAAACTTCTGTCAGCGCAGTATATATAGTGAGAGTGGGTAATGCTGGAAATGGGAGAATGTTTCCCTCCTCCTTGAGTCTACCCAAAACTCTCTGCGTTGTAATAGATGCCTCCAAAGTACCCACCCCTCCAGGATCTAAGAGTGGTGCTATCCAATGTGAAAAATTTCTCATCATCTCCTGATCTGGTGGTCTCCCCGGTGGAATGCCTCCATGTAATGAGACATCAATGTCAAGAGTAGACTACACATATGGATGGACAACTTTGTCCCTGCCCTCACAGCGCAAATAAGTCTACCTCTTTTTTGCATTAACTCTCTGAAATAGATAGGGGTGTGTGCTCCTCATCATATGATATTGGTCATCCTACCTAACTTCTCCTTTCATCTGCAAGGTTTCACAAACATGTTGTTCATTGATTGTACCTTGTCCTCCAAATAAGAGATCATTGGGAACTTCTTGTAATGATACAAGAATTCCTCTTGTTGGAGCATGTGCTCTTCCTTCCTATGCATGAGGTACTAGATATGCTCTAGATGTGACAACGTTGTTGCCCCCAACCTTCTCTTCCTCCATGCCCTCTTGTTCAAGAATATGAGCTAGAGGTCTTGCCTCAAGCAAGGTATTATGCAAGATGTTAGCCTCTTCAACAGTTTTCTGAAGTGGAGTTCGGTGTATAGATTCCTCCAAAATATGCAAAGGTTTTGTTTGTTTTGGTTTGTTTATTTCCACCAATGATGTTTCAGAATGTTTGTCATAAAACCTTTCCACTAATATCTTAGTGAACTTTGCATAAGAAGAAGTATTTGCATTTCTTAATGAAAAAGACTCAAATATCCACCAAGCATAGGCCTTACCTCCAAAATGCAGCGCTGCAACTTTGATGGCTTCATCTTCAGAAACTGGGTGCTGCTGCAAATAGGTGTCTAGCTCCTCCACCCAAGCTCTAGTTGAACATTTAGGTGATCCATCAAAAGTAGATAAACAAAATCTACCCATATCATGCTGCTTTATCCTGTCTACCTTGATCTTGCAAAACTCTTGGAAAGTGATATGATCTCTAATTTCTTAGTGTGAGATTCATATTCTTGCAGATAATCACCAAGAGCTTCCATCCTAGGCATTTCTTCTTCTTCCATATCCCTCATAGCAGATCTGGGCATATGATTGCGTTGTGAATCGTAATGTGTGGCTGCATGCTCACACTAATCATGTGAAAATCTAGAGTTTGCTTCAGATTCAAACTCTCTTGGAGATTCTCTACACATCTCCCTTCTCATCTTCTTGAGATCTCCCTTAATTCTCTACATAGTTTGAGGAAGAAGCTTTGAGAGCCTCTCTTCCTTCCTTCCTCCTAATAATGGAGTCTTCTTTTTGTCTTTTCTGTACATCTCTTCTTCTTCTTATTCTCCTGATAGCATAATGGTTTAGATCCACAGGTTGAGCCAAGATTATGCTCTGATACCACTGTAATATTCCCAAATGGGGAATGCAGCAATACAAGACATAAAACTAGAAATAGCAGTGTAAATCAACTCATGAACTTTGGAAACCAATATGGAGACATAACATCATGTATTAGATCAGAAAATCAGTACAAAATAGTGAGGCATGAATCATATACAATGAAGGAACACGCCTCCCATAAGCAATCACTCCCATAAATGAGTTGCTGCCATAATACAAAATGTCGGAATGTAATGTTCCCAAAATTAGCAAGAAGCTAATTGGAACATTGATTTTGATTATATCATCTAGGAGGTGAATAAAATGGGTGAGGAGACCCATGATTAGGAATAAAATCCCTCATAGTGTGAAAGGGATCAATAGAGCAGCTTTATTTTGCACCTTCTAGTGTGAAAAGGGGAAAATGCATGAGGACAAGGCCATGCTTGACCAAGTCAACAGCGCTGCCAAAGAGGGTGTGGATTGCTTGGGAAGATAGTGCAGTTTGAATGGGAGGAAGATCACTTGGTGGAGGAAACCCTAATGTGTGGGGTCCAAGGCAAGAAGGTTTTCATTTGCATAAAAGGAGGAAGAGGCAGCCATAGAGGATTATGTTTTTGAGTATTTGATTTTGGTCTATCTATACTCTTTGAATTCTCGGGCTGTTTAGCAGAGTTGCAGTGTTGTATAGCATGAGGGATTCCTTTTTAGGATTCCTTCTCCTTCTTGAGAGGCCTCTTGAGGGATTTCACTTCATTTCTCCACATCCAGGCTCAAGGCCAAGCCACCTCCTTCAGCTACAATGTTATTTATGCTCAAGTATAACGTTGCGTTGTAGTGGAGGGTTCCATCACACCACTTCCAGAGCTTATCTTTCAGAGGAGAGAGCTTCTATTGCTCTGAGAGATCAGTTAGGAAGATTTTAGAGCTGATTTGCATATCTTAGCATCAGGCCAAGCATCTCCCCTCTACTACAGCGCAGTTCCTCTCCTTTGCTGCGTTATTTCAGTGTGTATCTACAGTGGAGGTTTGCACCACTCTTCTGGAGGGTGAGATATTCAGTGTTAGGATCAGCCTATCACTTGAGAGATATTTTGGAGAAGGTCCATTTCAGATTTTTCATCATCTTCAGCCATCTCCATCCATTTTCTGAGTTGCAGCTGCTATTCAGTCTTTGGGACTGCAACTCCGACAATTTTCCAAATTGTAGATTTCAGCCAATCCTTCTAAGGACTGTTGTACTATTGTTTCTAGGGGTTGAGAGCTTACTCCCTGTTGTGGCCAGCAACAACCCCCCTTCTTATTTAGTATTAGTGGTAATACTAAATAAGTGGGGACCCTTACTCAAAAAATCCAAAAAATCAATTAGTGATTGTTTTCCTTTTTCAATAAAACTTACTTATCATGTGTAAACCAGAGAAATTCCCTTGAAAATATAAAAACTAATTTTTATGATAGCTAGGAATTGAACTATTCTTTGAGGAATATCACATCAGAAAGTTTTTGAACACCTCTTAGTGTGTGGAATTTAAAATTCATAATATGAAACTACGCAGAGAAGAAATTCACCGCATCGCATGCTTAGAATGTTATATCTACGATGAAAACTTCAAATCACCGATGAGCGATATTGATGCATTCTAAATCGCATACCACAGAAAATATGTTAACGGATGTTTGTCATATATTATGTCTTGCGATCTTGCGATATTGCGATATAGCGATTTCACGATGTTACAATAATTGTGCTATTTAATTCCACGAGATTGCGATCTGCGATATTGCGATTTTGTGATATTGCAAAGCAAATCGCAGATCGCCTTATCGTAGATTTTTAAAAGGCTCATTACACGAAGAAAATCTTTCCATAAATCGAGACCCCATTATACGCTTTAATGTTAAATTAATGAATTGATTGTTATTCATTAATGAAAAATGGTTTCATTCTGATTGAAGAGTTATTTCACGTAAGATAGTATATTTCATACGTCTTCAGCATTTAAAACGTTTCCGTCACCTTTTCTATCATTATTCTCACTTAATTCGTGAACTGCAGGAGCAAAGAGCTGAGAACTATACAAAGTAGTATTCAGAATAAAATGGGAAAGAAAGACAAGGCTCCAAGTTCGGAAGATAAAGATGATGCCCTTATACACAGACACCGCCTATAATAGAGACACTGGTATCACTACTTGGGAGGGCATGTATAATCTACTTGAAGAAGAGAACCCCAGAGTAATGGAGGTTACAGCTACTGCGGGATCACATGGGTCTTCTGAAGCATCTTTAACAGAGCTAGCTTGTTCATTCTTGCACCGAATAGCAGCGAGACCTAGAATTATTCTGTACACAGATATGATTAAATGGGTGTTGGATTGCACTGATATTTCAGACAGACAGTTTAAGACTCAGGGTCAAGAGCTCATTGGCTCATTCACTCCATAAGATTTGAGGCTCATGTATCATTTTCTGGAGGCACAGGCAACTTATAACAAACAGTTCATGGAGAAGTTTCACAAATAAAATGAAAACCTGGCAGAATGCACCAAGGACTGGTCCAGGAGAGACGAATCACTGAAGAAATATAAACACGGTATGTATAGTACTGGTTCTCTCACTTCTCCGTATTGCTTTGCTGCTACTATGCTCTGTCGGATTTTTGGAAAGCCTGACATTAATAAGTTTTCGCCTGAATGGCTTCCATTATTGAGTGCCGCTGTTAATGCTATCATTGTGGATTGGGCTAAGATATTATCTGATAACTTAGCCACAGCTATTTTTAACTACCGGTCTAAACGGACTGTCTCTCAGAGGATTTATCCTCCTTTTTATTTATTTGCTTACGTGATGGATTCAATCTGTTATGTTTCTAAGTTTTCGTTAATGGGTTGGAAATGGACAATTCAAGATCCCCTACCCATTCATGTTTATCACAAAGAGTTGTGGGATTCATAGTTCATTCCCTGTTTTTACAAGATATGCCATGGCATTATGTTACCCCTATACAGGATATTGTATGATAAAGATGCTCCAAGGTTTTCTCCTGAAGTAGAGGTGGACATTCTACCTGTTGTGAGATGGTTTGGAGAAGAATTATTTACATATGTTAGGGTTTTTGGAAGTTTTTATTCTCCTCATGTTTTACCATTGTATGTTCCTGATAAACTCATCGCCCGAAAAATTGCTTATCAAACCTGCGGAGAAGGAGGTTTGACTAAAGAGTTGAAAGACAAGAAGAAGGCTATCTGGCCTCAATTTCCTGTAGCCTGTGGGGCCTTTTCATTATTTGATGTTGGTCATGCATTTAAAGAAGTAAACAATATTACATGTTTACATTTGTTCAAGTTTCCAAGAAGACCATTCGATCCATATGATGTTGTTAAAAATTTCACTACTGCAGTCAAGATAAGAATGTTTTCTAAAGAAGAAGATTTGTTTGATGACATGTTCCAAGAAAAAGGCACACTTAAATAAATTCTACATTTGGCTCAAATACGGTTTCCTCCCGCAGAGTTTCAAGAATTCAAAATATACAGAAAAAGGAGGTTAACTACTATGCCTTTGGATAAATTGCGCTTGGAACCCATAAGGGAACCAACTCCTAGTGCCAGTCTCAGTAGAAGTTCAAGTACAAACATGTCTAAGTCAAAAGAAACCTCTGAACACTCTAAGAGTGAAGGGTCAGTAAAAGATACTGCCCAGTCTAAAGAACTCTCACAGCAACAGATTTCAACCTCTCCACAGTTAAAATGGATAAGGAATGGGAAATGTTCAATGATTTGATTAATATTGAAGCACAAAATACACAGACACCTATGAGCAATGTACAGACAACAATAAATATAGTCACAGGAGTAACTACCAATGTCTCAGAGACAGAACATATTCCTATAAACCCATCTTCTAAACTCATGCTTAAGATAGAGGAAATTCCTCCTCTTGATGTGTTCTATAGTCCACAACACAAGGCAGTGGTAAGAAAACAAAGAAAGAAAAGGAAATTAGAAAATGTGCCTTCTCATGATGTAGAACATCTAGATGTTCTATGGAAAGATCCTACTACTGATCCAACTGAAAATATCACTAAATTATCTCAGATCACAGGAGCTTATGCCTTTGCAGCCATTGACAAAGCATCTGAGGTATGACAATTATTGAATGAGAAATAAGATCAGATACAGGTCTCGCAAAAATAGCTACAAGAAGCCAATGATAACAGTGAAGCTCAGAAACAACTTGAAAAATTACAGCAAGATTTTTTACAAATGCAGATTGGATATCAGAATAGTTTGGATGAAAAAGAGAAACAACTACAGGTTATGTAATAAATGCACAAATATGATCCCAAGCTCGCGGAATTTATCACAGATTCTATTTCCTTAAATGACCAACTACTGCAACAACAAGAAATATTATGCCAAAGAATATTAGAATGGAACTCTTATTGTGAAGAAAGTGATAAAATCTCTAATCATGTCATAGATTTACGACATGATTATGATTTAACTGAAAAAAAAGTTAATGACTATTTGGCTTGGAAAAATACAAAAGAGGGGAAAAGAGTAGGTGCACCTACAATCAATGAAAATCACAAAGAAATACTTTTTAATAATTTGGATGCACAGATCAGGAAGGCAGAGCAAGCGGCAGAAGAAGCAGCCACAACAGCTAGCAGTATTATTGATTGTATAAATGAAAATTTACACAAGGAAAATCTGATCTCTGAAACTATTCCAGGATACCTACCAAAAGCACAAAAACTGTAGACAGACTGGAAATAGAAAGCCCAAGAAAAGGAAGAATTGATTAAAGGATTAGCAAAGTTAAATTGGGATTCTTACTGGGCATGTATGGTAAAACCACACATCCAATGCATGACTCTCGAGTGTATCATCAATTCTTCCAAAAATATAGCGCCAGTTCTTGCCAATTCTGTCTTCACGGGATAGTTGAAATCTGAAGTCGGCCAGCCTATTATTCTCAGATCAATGATAAACGCTTGCAATTCCAAAGAACACATTCATAATTAGTTAGTTGTTAAATTTCAATTTTAGATTTAGTACTAGTCTTGCTTTATTTTTTTCCTAAAAATAGGACGGTCATTTAAGCCGTATCCTATATTTTTGTAATAATTTATTTTTGGATTTATTTAGTAGTATTTAAACCCTTCTCATGCATTTAGAGAAGGGTCTTCAAATTTGTCAAAAACTTGTCCTCAGAACATGCACTTTTGCACCCTTCGAGGAGGTTTTGATGAATGAATGGAACAGGATTTATTGATATCTGCGTTTAATATCTGCTACTGATGTTGCACTTCTGTACTCTTAGTGGATGTTGGATTAAGAATACATAAGTCATTATTGCTTGAAGCTCATGAGTAGAACTAGTTATAAATGGTACTTTTATTTCTTAACTATTGCTGCCTTTGTGTTAAAGTGATATTTATGTTCAGTTGTTTATGTATTAACACTTGAATGTTTGAGTTATCATTTGGCACTTTTGTATGGTGATAGCCACTTGTTTATGCTTAATGTATGAATAGCTTATTATGCGATATATTTTTCACAACTGTTCATCTAAATTTTTATACGAAGTGGTTTATCTTTATTGAATTATTTTCTTATAACAATTGAATGATCTTTATTACCAATTTCTATTTGAAATCATTTTAGATCGCATAAAGAAAATATTACATCCCGGGTTTAGTTTAGAATTAGATATTTCTGTTTAATTAGAATACAATTTACATGTTATTAGATTAGAATTAGAATAAAATAATTTCACTTAGGAACTTTCTTAGAAAGGAAATATCAATTCTCAACACACACACACATATTTGGAAACTGGTCCCATTATCCCCAGTCAGACCCACTACACCAAACGGAAAAGGAGCTACTAACCAAGGTCCAGACCGGGTGGGTATCCCCCTTGTTGTAGACCCGATTTTTATGGCTTCAACATATTTGGCGCTAGAAGGAGGGCCACGAACTATGAATGACAAGTAAGTCAAAATCCAAATACCATTATGAGAGTAAATCTCCCTCACCATCTTCCCCGACTTCTCCATCGCACATAGAATTTTTAAATCTAGAGCTAGAAGTCGAAAGAACAACAACCACTGCCACAAACCCTGACTTTTCAGAATAATCTGCTATTGAACCTCCTGAAGTTTAATCTTTGATTCATAAACTTCAACAATTTTCAATATCACCTCAACGATCTGATAAATCTCAAGGCAGTGTAACTTTGCAATATAATCCTGCTCATCCTCTTACTAGATTACAGAGCGAGAAGCTTGGCATTCAGCCAACTGAGTTACCTCTACCTACAAGGAAGAGAGCAAGGAAATCACCCAAAGGGTCTGATAGTGAGACTCTTTCATCATCATCATCCATCTCAACCTCTTCACCGCGAAGTCAACCATTCACCCCTCCACTTCAAACTGTTGTCCGTCAATCTACTGGAACTTCCACATCTCCTTCTCAAACATCTGGAATCATAATATCCTTATCTTCTCAATCACAAGGATTATCTTCTAAAATTTCCTCTGTTAGTAGTTCAGCGATGGCCTCTCCATGGAATAATCCTGAGGCAGTCTTAATGCCTGCACCCTTGAGTCAATTACCAGCCCATCCTGAAAAATGGTTGCCTAAGTTTAATCCTGAAGCAGGCATGTGAGCAGAAGAACATATAAATAACTTTATGTTGTCCATAAATATCAATGGAGTTATTAATGAAGATGCTGTTGTTCAACTTTTTCCCTATACTCTACAAAGAGCAGTTGGATCATGGTATTTCTCATTACCATCTGGATCTATCACTAGTTGGGATATCTTTCAAGATCAATTTTTGACTAAGTTTGGTGATGACAGGCCTACAGCGACACCGATCAATGACTTGTCTAATATTAGGGCTGAGTCAAAAGAACCTATCAAGGATTTTAATTCATGTTTCAATAAATTGTTAAATAAAATTCCTACTGCTTCCAAGCCTAGCGAAGAAGTGCAAAGTGAATGGTACATATCTTCTTTACCATCAAACATAGCAATCTTCGTTGATAGGGCTAACAAAACAACTTTAGTAGACAATATGAAGGAAGCAATAGCAGTAGAGAAACATATCATTTCTTTAGAAAAGAAAAATGTGATAGAAGAACGAAAATCAAAGAAGGTTACTTTTAAGGAAGACCCCAAGAAAAAACAATCGAAAGATCCATTTGATTTAGAAGGATTGCAGAAAGTTTTGAAAACCATGTCTAACGAAATGATTGACATTAAGAAACAAATGGCAGAAACATCTTCTAAAAAGCCTTTCAAGCCTTTTAGAAGAAGCCCTTCAACTGATCCAAAGCCACCGAATGCTATTACTAATGCTGAATCAGAAGAAGAAGAAGAGGAAATTGCTACTGAAGAAACTACCGATGAAGAAGAAGTTGTAGAAGTACAAGGTATGTGGGATTTCATCCTCTCGAATGAGGAAGAGCAAGAAGCATCCCTGGTTAGCACTCGAAGTATAAATCAACTTGATCCTCCTCAACCTACTCCTAAGCCAAAGAGCGCACGCTCAATGACTAAGGATAAAGTTTCACCCAAGAAAACAACATCAAAAACAACTCAAACTAGCCCAGTCCAAACAGATTCGTCAACTCCATCAAAAACACAGATCGTTTCGGATGAAATGGAGTATAATATCATAGAAGACATGAAGAAGACTAGGGCTAACATCACTTTTTATGAATTGAGCAAGTTAAAACACCAACAAAAGGTACTTTTGAAAGAATTACATGCTGTACCAGAAAAACCTTTGACCGATCCTGTAATTTCTCAAGCTTCCAATGAGATGGGAAGACCTCCAACTAATGTGATCAGTAAAGTTGATTTAGAAAATATCGCTTTAAATGGAGGAAGGTCGAGATCTCATACTCCTCCATTTCTTCTTACTTATGAAGTTTTCAATAAAAAATTGCATAATTGTTTAGTGGATTCTGGAGTGTCATCCAATATTTTACCAAAATCAATATGTGCAAAGTTGAACATTCAACCACAAAAATCTGTTGTGCGCATAGCCCAGCTAGATCGATCACAAGTTGAAGTGATTGGCGAATTAAATTAGGTTACCATAAGACTGTCATCCAATCCAAAGGTATATCAAGTTATCGACATTTTAGTTGCAGATATTCCAGAATTTTATGGCTTAATTCTTAGCAGAGATTGGTCAGAAAAACTTCATGGATACTTCGCAACTGATTGGTCGCATATGTGGCTTCCTTACAATGGTAAACCAAATCAAATAAAGGTTGAGCGAGAAAAACATCAGAAATACATAGTAACAGAACTGGAGGGAGAAAATGAACCGGTTGCATACAACAATAATATCATTGGCAACTATTTAGTTGATTATTTCTTAGGAAATTTCAATGCTCATACTTCACCTTATTTAGAACATTCTGTTTTATCTCAAGTAGAAATTTTTTCTCAAACAGATAGTTCTAAATGCATTAATTTTGTAGATACTCCTGTAAATAAATCTTTATTTTGGAAGTTATTTTTTGATGGATCTAAGTATAATGAAGGAGCAGGAGCAGGTTGCGTGTTGGTTAGTCCAGAGGGAAACATAATTATGCTAACTTGCAGACTCGAGTTCGATTTCACCAATAATACCGCAGAATACGAGGATTTATTCCAAGGATTATACAAGGCAATCAGATTAGACATCAAATATCTACAAGTTTTCAGAGATTCTGAAATTGTAATCAAACAGGTACACAATACTATACATTGTTTATCAGGTCATTTGAAGCATTATCAATCTTTAGTTCAAGATCTAAGTGAACACTTTATAGCATTTAATATTTCATCAATTCCCAGAATCCAGAATGCTAGTGCAGGCCTCCTAGCCAACGTGGCCTCTAAGCTCATTCCCGCAGAAGACTATAGCCCTTATCGATTTTCAATCGAATTAATATTTAGACCTTCTATTCCTGATAACATTACCAATTGGAGGATTTTAAATGATGATCCTGATATTGTAAGTTTCTTCACATCTGAAGGATCTTACACTAATTAGATAATTGATTAAGACCAACATGACAGACAATTGCAACAAGATAGCACTAATAATGCTATGCCAAAGTTAGTAGTCAAGTTAGAAGACCTTTATGATTTAAAAGATCGATTCAAAAGATCTACCAATTCAAAACTACAAATTTCAACTTTGAATTATGAATTAGTAAATCTAGGAACTGATACCAAACCACAGAATATCAACCTAGGCCTCGATCTAGCTCCTGAAGAAAAATTAGCATATGTTCGTCTTTCGAAACAATACAAAAGTGTCTTTTCTTGTAACTACGATGAACTCAAAACTTATGACATTTCTATCATCCAACATACTATCCCAATGATAAATGACAACAAAACCTGTCCAACAAAAGCTGAGAAAGATCCATCCCAATCTAGAAAATCAAATCAAATCTGAACTCAATAAGTTATTGAAAGCCAAGATTATTTTTCCCGTTCGACATTCTAAATGGGTTTCCAATATGGTTCCTGTTAGAAAGAAGAATGGAGACATTAGAATTTGCATTGACTTTCGAAACCTTAACAAAGCTTGCCAAAAAGATAATTTTCCTTTGCCTCCTATGGAGCAAATATTACAGGTAGTTGCAGGATCATAATTAATGTCTTTCTTAGATGGTTTCTCTGGTTACAACCAAGTGTTAGTCCATCCTGATGATCAATTGAAAACTACATTCAGAACTAAATGGGGCACTTGTGCATATCAAAAGATGCCTTTTGGTCTGATCAACGCTGGTGCCACATTTCAGAGAGCAATGGACATCGCTTTCAAGGGATTAGTTAACAAATCAGTGGTAATTTACTTGGATGATATAACTGTATATTCCAAGAAATGAAGCAATCATCTTAAAGACTTAAAACAGATCTTCCAACGTTGTCAAAGGTATGGAATTTCACTTAACCTGAAAAAGTCCTTTTTTGCATTAAGCGAAGGAAAAATTCTTGGATTCATAGTGTCAAAATCTGGAATTCATATTGATCCTGATAGAATCAAGGAGATTTCTGAAATACCCTTACCTCACAACAAGAAAGCTATGCAATATTTCCTTGGCCAGATTAATTTTGTAAAGAGATTCGTGCCAGATTTTTCAAGAATTGTATCTCCTTTACAAGCAATGATTAAAAAGAATTCAAACTTCAAGTGGGGCCAAAATGAATATGAGGCATTCAATCTGATCAAACAAGCAATTGTTAATGATCCATCTTTAGCAACTCCAAATTTTTTCGATCCTTTTATTTTGTATACATTTGCCTCTGATAAATCATATGCTACAATACTCACTCAAGCAAATCAAGACAAGGCAAAAGCTCCAATTTCTTTCTTCAGTTCAAATTTACAGGGGGCTGAATTGAATTATTCAAATGTAGAGAAACAAGATTATGCTGTTTTCAAAGAAATTGAATATTTCAGACCCTTTCTACTTAAAACCCATACAAAAATCATAGTACTATTTCCAGCGGTAAGAAATCTTTTAGTTCAGAAAGATGTGGGTGAGAAAAGATCCAATTGGATTACTGACTTACAAGAATATGATGTAGAAATCAAACCAACAAGTATTGTAAGAGGTCAAGGCTTTTGCAAAATATTAGCTGGGGCATCGCTTATTTCTGAAAAACAATCTGGAGAGATACAAATGTATGAGGTAAGCCTAAACGATGTTGAATCATTATATGATGATATCATATTTTATCTAAAGAATGGATATGCTCCCCCAAATCTCGATTACACCAAGAAAAGAGCTCTGAGGTTAAAGGCTAAACAATATCAACTTGTGAATGATGTTATTTTTAGAATGAATTATGATTATGTTCTCCTTAGATGTCTTGAGAAATTTGAAGCTGAAAAAGTCTTGCAGGAACTTCACGATGGGCCAGCAGGTGGACATTATGCTGGAGATGCTACTACACATAAAATCCTCCGTGCAGGCTATTACTGGCCCACACTATTCAAAGATTCACATAGCTACGTAAGGAAATGTCAAGTTTGTCAAACCACTGTTGGAAGACAAAAGAAACCATCATTGCCATTACAACTAGTCAACATTGAACAACCTTTTGATCAATGGGGATTGGATATAATAGGTGAGATCGTTCCTCACTCTTCTAAGAAACATAGGTATATCATTACAGCAACTAATTATTTTACTAAATGGGTAGAAGAAGTTCCTCTCAAGACTGCTAATGCTGAGCATATCATCGAGTTCATAGATCAGATCATAATCACCAGGTTTGGTTTACCTCCTGCTTTAATGTTTGATAATGCATCGTATTTTTCTGGTAATTCTATGACTGAATTTGCACTTAAAAGAGGTTTCAAACTTAAATACTCTGCCAATTATTATCCACAGGGAAATGGGTTAGCTGAATCTACAAATAAAAACTAAATTAGAATCATTAAGCGAACCATTGATCAAAATCATAAAAATTGGCATAAGTCTTTAATATATTCTTTATGGGCAGATCGAATAACGCAGAAGGCCTCCATTGGCACTTCTACCTTTAATTTAGTTTATGGGAAAGAAGTGGTTCTTCCAACTCATCTAACAATTCCTTCTATGGCCTTATTTCAACATATTGATGAAGCACCAACTTCTTCCTTACAACTAAGGAAGATGGAAATAATTAAGCTAGAAGAACAATGAGAAAAGGACAAAATAACTCATGCTCATCACCAAGCGTTAGTTAAAGCTTATTTTGATTAAAACATGACATCCAAAAAGGACTTTCAGATCGGAGATCTAGTTTTAAAATGGGACAAAGCTCAAGAGGAAAAAGGGAAACATACAAAATTTCAACGAATGTGGCTTGGTCCTTTCCAAATCACAGAGATCATAGGTCCATCTACTTTTATGTTACAGGATTTAACAGGAAAAAGAGAGTCTTTACTTGTTAATGGAAATATCCTCAAAAAATATTTTCCATAGAAGATCACTCTTTTGTTTTGTATATTAGTTTTCTTTATTGTCATAATAAAACCAGTTGTTAATGGTTACATTTGGAAATTCACGAAAATGACACAAATTCTCTTTTTGGTTTTTGTTTTTTTTTCACTTGTATAAATAGAATTCTTTTAGAAAATTGATCATTGTTATTTAAAGATACAATTAAAAACTTTAAACCTAGAAATGATATTAGTTTCAACTTTGAAAATTTTGATAAAAAGAAACTTTTAGTGGGAAATTGTTTTATTTCAATCTAATGAAAGGTATCAATAACAAAACAAAGATTCTCTGTAGAAAATTTCTTTCCAAAAAACTCTACTATTGTTGTCCAGAGCTATCTTAAGGAAACAATGACTTCCTCCCTACCTAGAAAATTACAATGTTCAGGGAATAATCCAACAATGCACTTTAACTTAAAGAGTAAGAGGTCTCATCACGAGCCGACTTATCATGATCATAGATATTATAACTTGCTCACTTTGCCAATACTGCATACCACAACAGGGCAATGACTCAAGATTATTGCAATCGAAAGACAAGGGGTCTCATCACGAGCCAACTTGTTCAACAAAGTTATAAATCAAGTGAATGACGCTGTCATAAATTGGCTACCAAACCAAGACATTGTTATTTAAGGGTAGAAAAGAAAAATGAAAGAAATAAGTGTGGATATGGATTTCTCTTTGAAAATTGTATATTTTCCTAAGTAGGACACATGATCATTGCTGGGTAACAGGTAACTGTTGGAAATATTGTCATTGATGGCAAAGGAAGTGGCAAAAGAATTGGAAAAGAAGAAGCATCTGAAACAGTAACCATGAAAAGAAGAAAAGCAAAGTAGCAGCAAAAGAAGAGTGCATAATTGAAGCAGAATTGTCCAGAGATAGAGTAGGAGAAAAAGGCCATCGAATAGAAAAGAATAAGAGAATGTTCTAGTAAATGATAATCCATGATAAATAAGAAATCCATTGAAGGAATTACTGGTTGCGGAGATATGATGGTTTTTCTCACAGAATCAAGAACTTGAATGTACAGTTATAAGTGGAAATTTGACAGGATAGAACTATAAACATGCAATGGAAGGTTGATACATTATATATATCATAGCATAATTGAAGACAAAATGACATTGAATTGTCTCGAGTTGATGTTTGTGAGGAACTCCCGTCCATTGGTTCTCTCGAATTGTTCGAACAAACTCTGTTGAATTCATTCCCCTCATAGAGGAAGCCTACGCATAACTAACTCTATCCTAATGGTAGTGAAAATATCGTCGGAAGAGAATTACATTTGTTCGTTGATTATTGGAAATCGTGCCGAAGATAGACCAGAGTTAACTAAGTAATAAGGATAGCGCAAACCCTTTGGAATCATGAACGGAATTTGAAAGGAAAGTGGTAGAACGTAACAAAAGGAAGTGCAACGGAACCCTACATGGAAGAGTGGAAGCATGACCGAGTGAACAGTGAAGGTGTTTTATGGTTTTCATCGCATCAACTATGCGGAGCAAGCGGTATTTCCTGGTTGGGGAGTGATTCCATAGAGTGCTCGACACGCATCCCTGTACGACTCCGTAAAACCGCTTGTCAATGCGCGCCATCCCGCGTTATAGTTCGACCTAGGATGACCAACGATATTTTTGTAAGCCGTTGATCTGGAGGGAAGCCATCGGACAGTGGTCATGTGAGGAAGTTGCACGAAGATTAACCAAAATACGGTGGGCCATCGCACGTTAACGTTCGGCATCGGAGGTCAAGCGATATGCATATATGCCGTTGATCTGGAAGCTTGCTATCTAATGGTGATCGGACACTGGACTTGCGTGAATTTTACTTATGGTACCATGCGCATATTTGATTGGATATTGAATATATATGCGGGCTCGGGGTCAAAGGTTTATCATAAGGTTAAGTGTTTGAAAGCGTTGGATATTTCTCTAAAGTGCAAAGGGTTGTAACTTTAATCCTAAAGTTCAGTTAAAAGTTGTAAATATATTTATTTGTCAATTTCTTCAAATTGATAAATAAATTAAAAAGAAATCAAAGAGGCACGTGGGGTAAACTAAAGGAAATACTGTCAAAGGAATACCATTAGTGGTTGAATGGTTTTTACTCATGGTATTGATAAAGGTTAAACTATATAAGGAGAAGACGATTATTGTTCAATGGGGGCATGCGTAAGGGTGGTGAATGAAGACAATTTCTCTAAGGAATATCTGCATGGAAGGAATCTGTTCTTAATTGATAAATCCGAATCTACGATGCACCCATGGATATAATGATCTAACGATGATAAATCTCTGGTTTGATCGACTGACGACATCATGAAGAACTGGTGCGGGTGTACTAAAGAAAATGAATAAATCTGGTGGCCTGCAAGGTATGCTGTGTGGAAACTGGTGGATCCTGTATGAAAATTGATGGAAAATGGTCCACAGTAGTGCTGAGGGTCGAAGCCTTCAGTGAGGGGGTTGTAGCTCCCTTCCAGTGGTAGCTGGTAAACGAGAGAAGGTTGTAGCCTTTCTGTAGGTAGGTGCTTGCGTGCTGGTATAAGTCTGCACCAACATAAATTGTAAGAAGTTTTCCTTATAATAAATATTGAAGACTGAGATAATAGCAACGGTGGTTTTCTCCCAAATTGGGTTTCCACCTTAAAAAAATTGGTGTTCATATGTGTGAATTATGTTTGATGGTTTGTTCTATTATTTCTGTTCATACTTACTGCCTACTAAACATATGATGAATGAATGATGCAATGATCTAAGTAAAGACATAATAAGATCTCTGGACATACATGTTGGATTCTGTAAAATAGTATATGGTTTTAAGAGAAAGAAAAAGTAAAAGTTTTCAACCCTAAATACTAATTCACCCCCCCCTCTCAGTATTTTTTTCCCAACAGTAACCCTGTCGAGGCTATAAACGCCTGCTGGCAGAAGTGGCTCTACCTACGACAAATGAGCATATTTAAAAACTGATTTACAAAGAAGCCTTTTGTTTTTATCTTTATAAACCAAGTAATGATTGATGTAGATACATGGACTAGCTTGAGGAAGTAAATAATCAAAGTTGAATATAGAAGAAACAAAATATCATTGATAGATAGAAGCATAATATACTTTGTCTTTCTATAATAAAGTTTTATTTTCTGGAAAATTTTCTATTTTGAAAGTTTAAAAAATTCAAAAGAAAAAGCAGAGATAACTGGTTCTTCCGAGTGAATCGCCAATTGTTGTGGCCAGAAACAACCCCCCTTCTTATTTAGTATTAGTGGTAATACTAAATAAGTGGGGACCCTTACTCAAAAAATCCAAAAAATCAATTAGTGATTGTTTTCCTTTTTCAATAAAACTTACTATCATAAACTTAGGAGAAAATTCCTTGAAAAATCTAAAAAACTTAAGTTTTATGATAGCTTAGAATTGAATCATTCTTTGAGGAATATCACATCGCAAAAAGGTAAATGAACACCTCTTTATAAGCGGAATTCTAAAAATTGCGATATGAAACTACGCGCTAAAGGAAAATTCATCGCATCGCATGCTTAGAATGTTATATCTTACGATGAAAACTTCAAATCACCGATGAGCGATAACATGTATCGCAAATCGCATACCGCAGAAAATATGTTAACGGATGTTTGTCATATATTATGTCTTGCGATCTTGCGATATTGCGATATAGCGATTTTGCGATGTTACAATAATTTCACTATTTGATTCCACGAGATTGCGATCTGCGATATTGCGATTTTGCGATATTGCAAAGCAAATCGCAGATCGCCTTATCGCAGATTTTTAAAAGGCTCATTACACGAAGAAAGTCTTTCCATAAATCGAGACCCCATTATACGCTTTAATGTTAAATTAATGAATTGATTGTCATTCATTAATGAAAAATGGTTTCGTTATGATTGAAGAGTTATTTCACGTAAGATAGTATATTTCATACATCTTCAGCATTTAAAACTTTCCCGTCACCTTTTCTATCATTATTCTCACTTAATTCATGAATTGCAGGAGCAAAGAGCTGAGAACTATAAAAAGCAGTATTCAGAATAAAATGGGAAAGAAAGACAAGGCTCCAAGTTCGGAAGATAAAGAGATGACGCCCTTATACACAGACATCGCTTGTAACAGAGACGCTGGTATCACTACTTGGGAGGGCATGTATAATCTACTTGAAGAAGAGAACCCCAGAGTAATGGAGGTTACAACTACTATGGGATCAAATGGGTCTTCTGAAGAATCTTTAACATAGCTAGCTTGTTCATTCTTGCACCGAATAGCATCGAGACCTAGGATTCTTCCATACACAGATATGATTAAATGGGTGCTGGATAGCACTGATATTTCAGACAGACAATTTAAGACTTAGGGTCAAGAGCTCATTGGCTCATTCACTCCATAAGATTTTAGGCTCATGTATCATTTTCCGGAGCCACAGGAAACTTATAACAAACATTTCATGGAGAAGTTTGCTAAAGAAAATGAAAACCTGGTAGAATGCACCAAGGACTGGTCCAGGAGAGATGAACCACTAAAAAAAGATAAACACGGTATGTATAGTATTGGTTCTCTCACTTCTCCGTATTGCTTTGCTGCTGCTATGCTCTGTCGGCTTTTTGGAAAGCCTGACATTAATAAGTTTTCGCCTGAATGGCTTCCGTTATTGAGTGCTGTTGTTAATGCTATCATTTTGGATTGGGCTAAGATATTATCTGATAACTTAGCCACGGCTATTTTTAACTATCGGTATAAACAGACTATCTCTCAGAGGATTTATCCTCCTTTTTATTTATCTTCTTACGTGATGGATTCAATCTGTTATGTTTCTAATTTTCCGTTAATGGGTTGGAAATGGAAAATTCAAGATCCCCTGCCCATTCATGTTTATCACAAAGAGTTGTGGGATTCAGAGTTCATTCCCTGTTTTTACAAGATTTGCCATGGCATTATGTTACCCCTGTACAGGATATTGGATGATAAAGATGCTCCAAGGTTTTATCCTGAAGCAGAGGTGGACATTCTACCTGTTGTGAGATGGTTTGAAGAATTATTTACATATGTTAGGGTTTTTGGAAGTTTTGCTTCTCCTCATGTTTTACCATTGTATGTTCCTGATAAACTCATCTCCTGAGAAATTGCTTATCAAACCTGCGGAGAAGGAGGTTTGACTAAAGAGTTGAAAGACAAGAAGAAGGCTATCTAGCCTCAATTTCTTGTGGCCTGTGGGGCCTTTTCATTATTTGATGTTGGTCATGCATTTAAAGAAGTAAACAATATTACATGTTTACATTTGTTCAAGTTTCCAAGAAGACCATTCGATCCATATGATGTTGTTAAAAATTTCACTATTGCAGTCAAGATAAGAAGGTTTTCTAAAGAAGAAGATTTGTTTGATGACATGTTTCAAGAAAAAGGCACACTTAAAGAAATTCTACATTCGGCTCAAATATAGTTTCCTCCCGCAGAGTTCCAAGAATTAAAAATATACAGAGAAAGGAGGTTAACTACTATCCCTCTGGATAAATTGCGCTTGGAACCCGTAAGGGAACCAACTCCTAGTGTCAGTCTCAGTAGAAGTTTAAGTACAAACAGGTCTAAGTCAAAAGAAACCTCTAAACACTCTAAGAGTGAAGGGTCAGTAAAAGATACTGCCCAGTCTAAAGAACTCTCACAGCAACAAATTTCAACCTCTCCACAGTTAAATATTCCCCCTCTCATTGTACAACAATCATCAGTCAGAATTGAATTGGATAAGGAATGGGAAACGTTCAATGATTTGATTAATATTGAAGCACAAATACACAAACACCTATGAGCAATGTACAGACATCAATAAATATAGTCACAGGAGTAACTACCAATGTCTCAGAGACAAAACATATTCCTATAACCCCATCTTCTGAACTCATGCTTAAGATAGAGGAAATTCCTCTTCTTGATGTGTTCTATAGTCCACAACATAAGGAAGTGGTAAGAAAACAAAGAAAGAAAAGGAAATTAGAAAATGTGCCTTCTCATGATGCAGAACACCTAGATGTTTTATGGAAAGATCCTACTACTGATCGAACTGAAAATCTCACTAAATTATCTCATATCACAGGAGCTTATTCCTCTGCAGCCATTGACAAAGCATCTGAGGTACAACAATTATTGAATGAGAAAGAAGATCAGATACAGGTCTTGCAACAATAGTTGCAAGAAGCCAATGCTAACAGTGAAGCTCAGAAACAACTTGAAAAATTAGAGCAAGATTTTTTACAAATGCAGATTGGATATCAGAACAGTTTGGCTGAAAAAGAGAAACAACTACAGGTTATGCAAGAAATGCACAAAGATGATCCCAAGCTCGCGGAATTTATCACAGAGTCTATTTCCTTAAATGACCAACTACTGCAACAACAAGAAATATTATGCCAAAGAATATTAGAATGGAACTCTTATTGTGAAGAAAGTGATAAAATCACTAATCATGTCGTAGATTTACGACATGATTATGATCTAACTGAAAAAATACTTAATGGCTATTTGGCTTGGCAAAATACAGAAGAGGGGAAAAGAGCAGTTGCACCTACAATCAATGAAAATCACAAAGAAATAATTTCTAATAATTGGGATGCACAGATCAGGAAGGCAGAGCAAGCGGCAGAAGAAGCAGCCACAGCAGCTAGCAGTATTATTGATTGTATAAATGAAAATTTACACTAGGCAAATCTGATCTCTAAAACTATTCCATGATACCTACCAAAAGCACAAAAACTGCAGACAGACTGGAAATAAAAAGCCTAAGAAAAGGAATAATTGATTAAAGGATTAACAAAGTTAAATTGGGATTCTTACTAGGCATGTCTGGTAAAACCACACAGCTAATGCATGACTCTCGAGTGTATCATCAATTCTGCCGAAAAGATAGCGCCAACTCTTGCCAATTCTGTCTTCACGGGACAGTTGAAATCTGAAGTCGGCCAACCTATTCTTCTCAGATCAATGCTGAACGCTTGCAATTCCAAAGAACACATTCATAATTAGTTAGTTGTTAAATTTCAATTTTAGATTTAGTACTAGTCTTGCTTTATTTTTTGCCTAAAAATAGGATGGTCATTTAAACCGTATCCTATATTTTTGTAATAATTTATTTTTAGATTTAGTTAGTAGTATTTAAACCCTTCTCATGCATCTAGAGAAGGGCCCTGAAATTTGTCAAAAACTTGTCCTCAAAACATGCACTTTTGCACCCTCCGAGGAGGTTTTGATGAATGAATGGGACAAGATTTATTGATATCTGCGTTTAATATCTGCTACTGATGTTGCACTTCTGTACTCTTAGTTGATGTTGGATTAAGAAGAGATAAGTCATTATTTCTTGAAGCTCATGAGTAGAACTAGTTATAAATGGTACTTTTATCTCTTAACTATTTCTGCCTCTGTGTTAAAGTGATATTTATGTTCAGTTGTTTATGTATTAATGCTTGAATGTTTGAGTTATCATTTGGCACTTTTGTATGGTGATAACCACTTGTTTATGCTTAATGTATGAATAGCTTATTATGCGATATATTTTTCACAACTGTTTCGTCTAACTTTTTATACGAAGTGGTTTATCTTTATTGAATTGTTTTCTTATAATAGTTGAATGATATTTATTACCAATTTCTATTTGAAATCATTTTAGATCGCATAAAGAAAAGATTACATCCCGGGTTTGGTTTAGAATTAGATATTTCTATTTAGTTAGAATACAATTTACATGTTATTAGATTAGAATTAGAATAAAAGCATTTCACTTAGGAAATTTCTTAGAAAGGAAATATCAATTCTCAACACACACACATATTGGGAAACTGGTCCCATTATCCCCAGTCGGACCCACTACACCAAACGGAAAAGGAGCTGCTAACCAAGGTCCGGACCGGGTGGGTATCCCCCTTGTTGTAGACCCGATTTTCGGGGCTTCAACACTCCCCCACATTTCTTGAGCCTTATATTGTTATATATTTGTATTATGATTCATTATGTTGCAGTGTCTCCAATGAAATGCGTTATTTTAGCCTTATGACATCTCTATGTAGTAGTGTTTCTCTATTCTCATGTACATGTCTCATTGAGGCTTTCATTGCCTAGCTTGAGTGATTGATTCCTCAAATAATTGTGTACATTTTCTACTATAATATCAAAGGGAAGGATATTTACATCTTCTTGTCTCACAGCTAATAAAAATAATGCTGTTATTCCATCTCTTGTTCAAGAATTGTTGCAGACCCTTCATTGGGCACTTTTTCAAGACAACTAGGTGTGGGAGACCTGTTTCACCCACCTAGAGGGATTTATTTTGAGCCTCCTCTTGGATTTCAATCTTAGATACATTGATCTAAGGGATCTAGGTATTGGTTTCAAATCTTGTAGCAACCATTCCTAAAAAATGTGTTTTTCAGGCATGCCTTGCTGAGCAATCCCATTTGGGGATATTACAGTGGTATCAGAGTTAAAATATTGGCTCAACCTGTGATTCTCAGCCAAAGAGATCAGGAGATTGAAGAGGATGGGTTTTATCTCATCATATTTTAGATCCATGAAGAACCTCCCCAAGGAGGATAAGCAGATAGAGAAGGAAGGACCCTGAACTTCCTATTCTCATCGAGAAGGAGATAGAGAGATGAGAAGGAAAAAGACTCCATCTTCTGGAGGAGACAAAGGGGATAGGTTTACAAAGCTTCTTCCTAAATCTGTACAAAACATTCATGAAGATCTTGAGAAGATAAGGAGGGAGATGTATGAATAATCTCCAAAAGATTTTGAAACTAAAACAAACTCTAGATTCTCATATGAGGAGTGTGAGCAAGCAGCTACACACCCTAATACACAGTGCTGTCACATGCCCAGGATTTCCAGGAGAGAGATGGAAAGAAGAGAAGAGGTTTCTAAGAGGGAAAATCTTAGTGATTACCTGAACGAGTATGAGTCTCAAACTCAGAAATTCCGATATCATCTCAGTTTTTCAGAGTTTTGCAAGATCAAGGTGAAGGGAAGAGAGAAGCAGGATAGATTTCTTCTATCTACTTTTGAAGATTCACCTATATGTTAAGCCAAGGCTTGGGTGGAGGAGTTAGATACCTTCTTGCAGTAGCACCAAATTCCCGAGGATGAAGCCATCAAAGTTGCAGTGCTACATTTGAGAGGTAAGGCCTATGCCTGGTGTATCTTTGAATCCTTTTCTTTAAGAAATGTAAACACTACATCTTATGCAAGTTTCACTAAGGCATTAGTGAAAATATTTGATAGAAGGATTCATGAGAAACATATGATGGAGCTAAATAAGGATACTCAAACAAAAACCTTGGATGGGAACTCAAAACCACTTCAGGGAACCATGAAGGAGGCTAAGAACTTGCACCATATCTTGCTGGAAGAAATACTTTCATCTCACATCTTTGAGCAAGGGAGCATGGAGATCCCCTTTTCAAAGAAGGATCCTATTGGGGTTCCCATGTTTTGGCAAGGTTGGAAATACCAAAAGATGAGACAAAATAAAAACCAATTTTAGGCCTCAGGATCTAGCCCTCCTAGGTCCAGAGAGGGATCTCTCTATGATTGCCAAAGGTA
>JAXQQM020075245.1:0-13455 GCA_034641835.2 Pinus albicaulis | reverse complement strand
ATCTAAACCTGTAAAATATTTATGAAGAAAATGTTAGTTTCCCCAGTGGAGTCGCCATTATGTTATCACTCTAGTAAATTTTCTATCAGAAATATTTAAAACTTTGTAACTTACTAGAGGTAACCAAGAACCTCTTTTAGAATTCAAGATCTAGCCTTCTTGAGTTTCGAAGAGGGATCTCTCCTTAATATTTAGCTTTGTTTTGTAATGGATTTTAGGCTAGTTATGAGTGGACAATTTGGTTTGATTTTTTTAATTTTGGTAGGAATAAAGGACTACAAGGGAAAACATAGAAAGATCTACCTAACCATTGGGAAATGGAGTCAAATTTATAGCAAACAAGACTAGAAAACTAAGGCCAAAAGAACAAATATACTAAGGGCAAGATAGATTATCTTCAGAGGGTTTTTAAAAGGCTATTTTGATGAAGTGGTATGATCTGGACTAAGGGCAGTTAAGAATCCTTAGATCACAGAAAATTAAGAGGTAAATTGAGGTCGAACGAGACTAAAGAGAAATTAAGAATTCTAAAGTTTGGAAATCAACATAAAACATAAACATGGAAACTAGTAAAAACGGAGAGCTTTTTACACTGATTCTGTAATACATTTCCTAGTTATTAATTTTAGATGAAAAATAACATAAGATGTATGAATGAAAGTTAAAGAAATAAACAATGAAAACTGGAAGATACAATACTCATCTGATGAACATGAGGATCATTAGTTATGATGTCTATTTGCTTCAGTTTCCAGCTTGCTGCTTCAACTTAACTCACATAAAATCCCAATGTTTCAACAAAAAAGTCTATACTAGTCTTGATAATTTTTTTCCACACAAAATACTTCAAAGAGTGAAGTATTTATAAAAATTCTAAACTAAAATATCTTGAAAAATATCAAGATTGGTTCACAAATATCTCCAACCGTTTTACATAAATAGAACTTAAGTAAATGACACTCAAGACTAATGCATATATTTGGCACTATTTTTTATGGATAGGTGATGACAAAGAGGAGAATTCGAATTTGATCCAACTCTTAGTTGATGATTAGGCATCCAAGTCACTAACTGTTTCCTTTCTTTGTGCATTATGCTCCAACAATTCTGCAAACTTGGGGTCCAATTATATATTTTTATTTATCAATCCGAAATATATATGTAAAAATTGAAAGAGGTTATTATGGATAAATATGTTGGTGAAATAAACCTCTTTCATTTTCCTAAAATTCCTCTCCAGCTGTGCACAATAGGCTCTGCAAAAATATGTTTAAAACAGAGTTTTACAGAGTTTGAAAAATAGGCTATAAAGATGTGCATGTATCTCTCATTCTGAAATGACTGTGAAAAACGTGAGATAGGTTTTTGTAGATAGGGATATTAGGAACAAAAAATCCTTCATTTTTGTATGATTTATTTCTTATTGTCAAAAATATTCTCTGCAAAATGATGAATTAACTGGAATTTTCTGCAAAAAGTTCTTTCCAATATTGTTTAATATTTCCCGATCCATAACAGCTGTTAGAAACATGAGAGAGGTTTTTGTAGTTGACCACTTTACGAACATAAACCTCCTTAAGTTTTGCAAAATTCATCTTGTATTGGTCACAATATTTTTTTCAAAACAATGACTTAAACATGAGCAAAAATGTTCTTTCTTGTCATGTTTTCATCTTTTCACCTTTTTGTTCTTTTAACTGTTTTACTTTCACTTTGGATAAAATTCATTGTTGGTGAAAGTATTTTCATCTCTTTTTACCATTTACTACCTCTGTAAATCTGTTTTAACTTTCACTCTGACTTTTACCTGATACACTTTAACCACTGATACTCTTTGAATGTTATGTTTTCAGTGTCATTGTGAATTCTGATTTCATTTTTACCATTCACTGTGTAAACTTCATCATTCTGATCTCTCTCTGACTTGATTTTATTCTTTATTTGTATACAAAATATTTGTTGAATGAAGCTATTGAGTTAAAATCTAAGAATTTGGAGCAAACAATTTTGTCAACTAGTATTGAAACTGTTGGCCCAAATCCTTATTCTGATAATAACCTGCAAAAATCAAACAATTTGTTAATGAAATCCGGGTCTGTAGGGAGGTGTTTGAAGATTTTTTGAAAGTACTGTGGAATGGGATCTATCTGTGGAGGTTTTAACTCTGTTTTTTAGGCATTCTTAGGCTTACTTCTGCAATATTAGATTGTTTTCATGAGTAATTTACTTTAATGGAGGGATAATTGAGCAAATCTGGCTAAGGATAATCTCTTTTGAGTTTTCTTTGCTCAAATTAGGCTTCTGAGAGATGAAAACTGGGCTAAGACAGGAAAAATGGTTTCCTGAATGGTACAAATGTGGAAAAGAAGTCTTTTAATCAATCTATGTTCGTAATTTTTTTTCAAAAAGGGACTGCAAAATGAGGATTTTGGCTTTAAAGGGGTTTACAAATGAATTCAAGCTTCCTTAATTCGCGGGTATTTTGATGCTTTGACAGAGTTTATGAAGCTTATGTGGTCAAATTTGGACTTCTGTTGATTGGTTGGAGCCGAAACAATGTTCTTTGTTATGTCAACATCGTATCTTCAGTTTAAACTGGATCTTTGATAGTGGTAAAGTTCAGCTTCGGGGCTTATACATTGGTCAACATAGGCTCAAAATTCTTTTAAAACAGTCAGGGTGGGAATTAAATAAGTAGGGAATGCAACAAACCGATAAAATAATGATATCTTAAAGTTTAACCTTAAAAAATCATCATATTCGACATTAATTACAAGTTTATTAAAGGCGAGAGGTGGATTTGAAGGTGAAACCATTAGTGGTTATCACATTGCTTCTGGGCGGTAAATTATTTTTCGCTTTTGGAATGCGACCCAGTAGAAATGTGACACGTAGCGGACGGTGGTTTCATGAAACAAATTTTATAGCAATTTTTTTTGCAAACTTCGCCTGATCACTTTTGTAATGCTATATTGAATACGCGCTATCAGATTTGATCGCCCAATGCGAACGGTCAAGATGTGTCGGGAAGCTGCGGGGGTATGGAAAGGTGGGACCCAGGTTAAATATTAGTCGTCAATCTGATAAGTGAAGATCTACGGTCATGTTTTAATGCGATGGGGAATGGTGGGGCAAGGGAAAGTTTATCGCATTAAATTTGGACCGTTAGATTAATGAGATGAGGGCGATCAGAGGGATGGGAATGACTGCGAGGGCGTGTTGTTTTTTGATTGAATTTTATGTATAAAAGGGGTTTATACATAGAATGGGCGGGTTTAGATGATTAACCAAGGTTTAATATATGGTAAGGGGATATATAATAGGGTAAAGGGGCGAGTTTAAAGAGTTAACCTTGGGTAAAGCCAAATGCAGTAAGGGGAGTAATGGTATTTATTTTCTACTCCTTTGTTTCATTTTAGCTTTATTATATAGTTTTAGATTTATTTCAAGTTCTAAAACTATAGAGGAGCGGGAATATTTCTTTAGGGTAGTTTTATGTCAAAGGGGTAATTTAGGAATGTTATTTCAACATGTGCATAATAAATTTGACATAAAAATCTTATAATAAGGGGTTTTTTGGGATATTAAATAAAAGGGAACTATATTAATAGGACTAGGATAATTGATAGGGAGTTAATAAAATATGTTAGGTGTTAATATGAAAAGAAAAAAGTGAATACTCAAAACATAACATTATAACCAAGAAAAGTGAAGATCAAAGCAAAACTTTCAATTATGATAATTTCATCACTTCTACTTAGGAAAAAACGTCATTTTGAGGGTTTTATACTTCATAAGATGTAGGAAGTTAATCAAATGGAGATTAGAGCATCATTAAGTAAAATTTAAGTTTTTACTTATGATTTTACCTGGTAAATGAATGCATGAATGGAAAATGATGTGATTTGTGGGATTAATATAGACATTTAACATTTTCAACTAATCAGCCATAGAGCCTTGGGTCCGGTCTAACAGAGGTCAAGGAAATGCCTTGAGCCTTTCTGACTGATAGTTTAGAATGATAAATGGCTATGGGGAAGGGAAGTTAGTTATTTGTAGCCTTGGTGAATAATATTTATAATGATGCTTCTCACCTTCCTCTACCTACCCAATTTTAACTGCTAACATTTTTTTTTCCATTTTGATTAGGTGCATTTGAGCTAGCAACCTTTACAACATTTATTCTTTCTGAAAGTAAATAAAACTATCTAATTCTACACTTATTTCATCTAGGAATCCAGATTAAACTGTTGGATTCACTTATTCTCTACCTAACTACTGAATTGTCATGATTAAACTGTATGACAATTCTTTATTCTCTATCTACAACAAGTGAAATTGAAACATGACAAGTCAAGATTAAACTGTTTAACTCATCATGGATTATGGCATTTATTGACACTCTGCCATAATTAACTGCAAAGTAGTGGAATTTAGACTTGCACACTTTCATGTTTTATTCATCTTTTTCCTTTGGGGTATATTATTTTTTCTAAGTCCTTTGATTGTTCTTTTAGGATTTTTTACCATTTTTTTGATTTTTTGAACTATTTTTTTTTTTTTTTTTTTTTAACAAAATATTGGAATACAACTTGCAGAAGGCAAAGTATGTGCATATTTAAAAGACTATCATCAGTTAAGTCAAAATTATGAATCCTATATTTATAGGTTGCTAACACGGTGTTGTGTACATATTGTACCGTGTGCATGTTGGATATGTGGTGTTATGTACGTATGGTGCTATGTACATGTTGTATATGCAGTGCTAGGTACACATGGTGTTGTGTGAGTGTTGTACATATGGTTCTATGTACATATGGTGTTTTGTGCATGATTTTACATGTGGTGTTGTGTACATGTTGTACATGTGGTGTTGTGTTCATGTTGTACATGTGGTGTTGTGTGTAGGTGGTGTCGTGTACATGTTGTGCAAGTGGCGATGTGTACATGTGATGTTGTGTACATGTCATGCATGTCGTATTTTGTGCAGGTCATATTGTGTACACATTGTATAGATGGTGCAATGTACATTTGGCATTGTGTACACATTGTGAAGGTGGTGTTGTGTACATGTGATGTTGTGCACACGTTGTGTAGGTAGTGTTGTGTACAAATGGTACTATGTACTTGTCGTGCATATGGTATTGGTATACATGTGGTATTGTGTGCATGTTGTAAATGTGCTGTTGTGGGAATGTGGTACTATGCATGTGCATTGTGCAGTCATGGTATCGTGACATGTGTATTCGTTGTGTACGGTACTTTGTGTAAGTATATATATATATATATATATATGCATTGTGTTGTGTTGTACACTAGATGTAGGTGTATGTATTGTATGCAATGTAGGTGTATGTGTTTTTTTGTACTATACACCAGGTGTAGGTGTATGTGTTGTATGTTGGTGTAGGCATATGTATTGTGTTTTATTGTACACCAGGTGTAGTTGTATGTGTCGTATGTCGGTGTGGGTGTATGTATCAATCCAGTGGGTGTAAAAGAAGACAAACGGTAATGGTAGAAGCTAAGGATCAGTTTATCATCATGCATGTGATCTACGATTCTAACTTATGATTGTTACATGTGATTTATGATTATGTTTTATGATGATTTCATGTGATTCATGATTTTGACCTATGATGGTTGCGTTTTGAGCTAACCAGATGTGTTATGTTTATATATGATGATTGATCAAATAAATGGTTTGACTTGTTGTGATAGGAAGTAAAGAGAATTGCAAGTGTACCTTATTGAAGAGCTACCAATGAGGCATGCTGTGAATTTATTTCAATTTATTTTGAATCTAATGAAAGTTATGTGCTTGGTACATGAAGCACGGAAATACTTGGTTGGGTGGTTGAAAATGATTGCAAGCATTAGCAACAACAAGAAAATAAATTGAATCAGGCAACAATATGTTAGTAAAAAACTTCAGGAGCAGGGCCAATGTGGGACACTGGAACCCAATAGTGTCCATTGATTTCCATGAGAATTATATGGCCGGTATGATGGTTTTGAGGCAGGTATATGCCTTGGTTTTTGTATCTTTCGATGCAAAGAAGCCTTTCCAAGGGATGGATCGTTGGGGATAGGGGATGTTGAGGAACTTGGAAGGTGAGTGATTACATGGAAGGGAATGACCAAATCTCCAAAGGGATTGTGTACCAAAGAAGGGAATTTCGAGGATGGATTTGTTTTTCTCATTAACATTTCCAAATGGAATCAGAGGCACATTGGGAGTGCACCCTAGAATAATGAGTTGGTAACTATTCGCTGAGGGTACAATAGCATAGGATTGTAGAGCTGGAAATTGGATGCAACTTTGACTGTGGCATTGGATTATGGAATTATTGGGAAGGAGGTGAATCGTGATACTACTTTGAGGGTGGTAGTGTGAGCCTCTATATTCCCTTGTTGTTGATACGAGCATCATATCCTTTTCTTTGTTTGTTGATTTAATGTGAATATGGTTGTATATGTGGGTATTATTGTAAATATTGTAATGAGCTGTGTTATAAAGCTCTAGTACATGGTATGTTTTTTATGTTTCAACAATGGTCATTGTAAATACTGCAACGAGCTATGTTATAAAGATCCATAGGCAATATGTTTTTTTCTTTTCAGTTTTTTTGCTGAGGTATAGATGTCATTGAACACCAAGGATGGTGTTCCCACAAGGGGGAGGGTTCTGTAATAGAGCCAAGTTAAAATTTCATGTAATAAAAGTTAATAAAGGAAAAAAATAAGACCACATGCAAGGGACAATTATTCCAAGTTGAATGTTTGGAAAATGTCCTAGTGGGCACCACTAGATATGCAGTTATGACTAAGGAAAATGGAAAATGCATAGGAAAAGGCATATGGAAATGAAAAATGGAATTTTTGGTACATTTATTTATGAAAATAATGGAAATTAGGATAAAAGGGAGGTAAAAGGTCACATGTTGCACGTGAGGAGGAAAATGAAGAAAATAGAGGTCTAATTGATAAAAAAGCTTATGAGGATCAGTTGGAAAGATTTTGCTCAAACTTTTTGTCAGTTCAGTTTTGGAGCTCTCTCATTATTATCCCTCTCTCTCTCTCACTCTTGGATACTCAGAGTTTTCTTGGAGTCATTCAACATTGTGCCAAGGAAGAGGAAGCAAGCAAAGGAAGGACAAGAAAGGAAAGATCAAGCAAAGAAAAAGCAGGATCTAGCAGCTTCAACAGGAATAAACATATTGCATGTGTGATTTCCTAGCTAGTTTGGAAAGATCAAGCAAAGAAAAAGCAGGATCTAGCAGCTTCAACAGGAATAAACATATTTCATGTGTGATTTCCTAGCTGGTTTGGACATGCATTATTTATGCATGTTGGTATTTGGTTATTTTTCTGTCGGTGGCATGGTTTTGTCAGGTTATAAGAGTGGTTTTCAATACTTCCTCACATTTTCTGGATGCCATGATGTGTTGGTATTTTGATCTCGGTTTTAAGCTATGGATTTTTCAGATGGATTAAGAATCTGGGGCATAGGTGGTATCAATGTTCACTCCCAAAGGCCTATGAATCACTTGATCGGTTTTGGAAGGATACACGATAAAAACTAAGGGAGGTGTCTTGGTTTAGGGCCTAGTGATCCGATATTGGATTGCGGTAAATCCTGAGAAACAGGGATATGGAAAATTCCTCAAGGATAGTGATGGATTCCATATGGAATTTCCATGTTCTGCTCGATTTTGTGGTTAGAGCATTGATTGGGTGTGATCATGGTATGGTTAGGGTGGAGGTGGTTTAACCTATGGAATCCCTTGGTTGTGTTTTTGGATGACTTTATCCATGATATCCCAAATTCGTGCTTGGAATATGGCACGGGGTTGACCAGATGAAGAGATATTTGGCTCAACCATGTCTATGTTCGGGTGGAACGTGGAAGTCTCAAACTTGGTCACATTTTCCTATGTTTAATGGAAGCTAATTTATCTTGATTTTGTACCTATTATTATGTGGATTTAATGGTTATATTCTCACTAATATTTCCATAGTTTTATGATGGTTATGAGCATGTTTGAATGACTAGTTCATGTCATGGTTATTTCATGTATTTAATTATTATTGTTAAAATGATGGATGCAAGACCTAATTGATGTTATATCTAGTTAAGGAAGAAAGTGGAGATCCTTCTTGTAATGTTTCATAAGTGATTTTAGTCATTTATACTCTGTCTTGGATCTTATACATGTAGATTACATTCATTCCAAGTGTTTGAAAAAATGTTAGACCCAATTGGGGATGGTCAGGTTTAGTCCTGGAGTCAAGTTTTGGTTTACTAGTGTTGTAACTGTGTATTTAATGATTCATAGAAGTTACAAGGAGTTTTGGGTAGTTTCCCAGATTATAGGCTTAAAAACTACCTTAAATCCCACGAACACAGGCAAAGTTCTGGGATATTTATTCCCTAGACGTTGGCTCACAGGCTCATGCGTGCATCGAGAGCCTCCCAAATGCATGGATGTAGTCTTGTGCATGTGTCCAGGGGGTTTTCTCTATGAAATATCAGTGGGACCCAGGGACAGGTCAGGTGGATGATTGGGATAGCCTCTAGGGGTCCTATAACAAGTTTTAAAGGTATGCATTATGGTTTCTGCTTTGATTTCGCTTCCTTAATGTCACCAAGGAGGTTAAATTTGTCTTAATGACCTATCATCTCTTGTTTACCCTGGTTGGTCAGTTAATTGGGTACGCCTGAGGGGAGTGGTGCATTACAGTAAAGGTGCATATTGATGAGTAGGAATTTGTGATGCAGATGGTATAGTTTGAGAATATACATATGTACCCATAACCAAACCTGGTTGGATGGGAAAGGTACGAGACAAAAACTAATAACCAGGTGGGACAGACGAGCCACTATAGAGATAAGTCTCTGGTGATGTCGCAAACATGGATGAGGAAGAAAAATTCGATGCCTTAGCCATAGTGGGGACAGGTTGAAAAAACATAGGGGGTTCAATCATGGATAATGATCCCAAAGATGATTCCCACGAGAAACTCATGGATGAAATGAAAGCAGAAGAATCAGATAAAGGAGCTTTAGATGGAGTTTGAAGAGAAGGAAAAGGAAAATCCTGATAAATATATAACCCTCTCAAATGAACATGAGAGGAGGGATGAGGTTATTCCCGTGGGATCTCTTCAATAATCACAAGACTGTATGGAAGAGGCTCAATGTTGGGTCCAAGATATATGGCATGTGGTTGTGTCTGAGACAAAGGAGGATAAGAGGAAGTAATAGGTGAAGATGACTGAGGTAATTCAGGCTGAATAACCTCAGTTAATAAGGTATCAAACTCAAGTCAGGTTCAATGACATCAGGAAATGAAGGTTCGTGTACTTCCATTTTTATTGTGTCAGATTCACCGGCAAGAGTAGATGTAATCTTAGGCTCAGAGCTAAAAGAGAAGGATGATTCTGACGAATCAATTTCAAGAGGAGAACCAAAAGTAGTTTCCAATGTTCCCGATTTGGAATTTTACATATTATTATTCTTTTGAATATGACCAAGAGTTGCCTCTGTTGGAAGAGGAGGCTTATTTTTCATTCTACATGAATGATGGAGAGAGGGTTTTTTTTCTTCCACGTTGGATTAATAAATTTTAACAATCAACACAAAAAAATCTAAAAGGGGTAAAACTAGGAATAAAGGTTTACCAATCAACCACGAACTACAATATACACCTTGGTGAACCAAGGACTTAACGTATGTGTAGGAAATATCCCCGAATTTCATGTTCGGTGTATCACAATATACAAGGAGGCCGGCTAAGTTACCTATGGAAAGGATAGCAGCCTATAGGGGACTTCCAAAATATACTCGATGATACGTGGAAGTGGAGATCATAGTAGTGTTGTCTAATGTATAACCATTCAATGAGAGAGTTCCCATATAATTTTCAGGCATGGATCACCATCCAATATACCCAAAGGTATGAAAAATATGATCTGATACACTTACATACATGGAATGAGATATCACTCCCAGGATACAATGTTGGAAAAATGACAACTCCTACATTTAAAGACGCTAGAACACGTCTCTAGAATAGACATCTAAATGTTTGTGTTAATGTTGCAAATTATCCTTAGGTTGATTCAGTAAATTTTAACATTTATATTTGATTAAGTTTCATTTTTATGGCTCATCGCGAGTTCCAATTGAATTCCCTAAAATGAAAACTAGCATGAAGAAACTAAACCTTTCTCTTTTAACGAAAATCCATATAAGACACGAAAGAGACAAAGAGTATGAAAAAAACAATGTGAAAAGTAAAAATCCTTTTTAATGCAATTGTTCCAATGTTGATGCACACACAAAACTTTATATGCCAATGCAAATACTTTTCTATTCAATTCCTCTTAATTTTCAAATATGATGAAAACTATGATGCATGTCTAATCACTAATTAAAAAAAAAATTTCATAACGATGAATAAAGCACCAATTCATTCAAGAACTCAATGATAAAACAAAAATCAGTTTGTTAATGACCTAATGGTAAGAAAAAATTAAAATATAAAGAAATCCTTATCAAGGGCACTCAAAAACAAAATAAAACCAAATGGATGCTTCATAGAGAACACAAGGCACTCAAAGACTCAAGGAAGAGATTTTGGAACAAAGGTGATCAAAGAGAGATAAAAACAAAAGAAAATTCATGCATGAACAGGGGCCAACGTAGGTGCAGAAGAGGCACCAGTGCTATACAACATAGGAACAAGGAAAGACCTCCATGAATGCAACACTCTATCCCTAGACTAGAGGGAGAGTTGGTCAAAAAAATTGAAAGTTTCGACACAAAAATTGCAATTGAAACTCAATGAAGGGTCTTCCTAGTTTTTTTTTTACTAAGTATGACATCGAAGGTCGAAATAAGAGGTAAAAAAACACTAAGGATAAAGAAACCACCAAGGGCATACATCGTTCCCGAGTGTGGTTGCCAATTTTTTATAGGAATCTATGACTGTGGATAGAAGTATCTTCCCTAGACTGGGTGGCATCGCCTAGAAAAACAGAAAGACAAGGAAGCTAATGTTTTCCTTAAAAGTAAATAGATAATGGGATGAATCCTACCTGTAATCTGCCGTATGCTTCACTCCTATCTTGGATTGTATGCTCCAATCCTATCTCTAATCTCTATAAGTAGAACTTTCACAATCAAACAACATAAGTCAACGATCTACGAAATATATGTATCATCATCTAATCACTTTATTCAATGGATTAACATGGCATCGAAATACATGAAATCACAACATGACACATAGGAAAACAAATAAGTCTTTTCATTAATATAAATGGATTGAGTTACAACCTAATATAAGAGTTAATCTTGTAGAAGAGCTCCTCCAAGTTGACTCGTCCTTCTTTTCCACAAAGTGTACCTCTATATCACCCTAATGCATGGAATAATGACCCTTCATAGCAAAAAAATGAGGGTAGAATCTATCTCCAAAAGCCAACCCCTAGCTTTTGGATGGACATAAATATATAGAAGAGGATATTAAGTTGGGAGTTCTCATCCATTTACCAATCTAGGCTTGAGCTCCACCCTTGATGGGAGGATTATCTCAAGGGATAAGGGATGGAAAATCAAAGGTAGGATAGGATAGGATTGTAAAAATTTAATACAAATTATGTATTGCCTGGATTCTCCTGATCTATCAATTATATGCCACTGTTAAATACAAAATCCTTCTACTAAAATATTTTCGGAAATTTAATCACCAATTGCAAACACATGAAGAAAGATCAATCACACATAACAGAGATGTTTTTACTGGGAAATCATAAAGCTAAAAACCCCACTATCATATATTATGTATATATCATGGATCATGAACAACCTCATACAAAACTCTAATCCAAGAGTTCTCAGTACAATATCCAATCGTCTCACACTGTCATAAAAAAATTGGCAAATACATGCACCAATTTACTGCCTCCCGACATTCTGCCTCCACTGCGCAATTCCTGATGGTCAAGAACCTCTGAATGATTAATTCTAGCCTACCTTGACTATGCAATACTAATAGGCACCTCCAATGTGTGTGTGGTTGCATGTGTGCACCCACTAATGTCACAATTGGTAATCAAACTGTCCCTTTCACCTATCTCTCAATTGGGTCTCCACTGGATCTGACATGCATGTAGTTAACAGTAGTAAATATTCAGTTGCATGTGATATCACTCCATGTGAATTAATTTAATATTTAATTCACTGATCTCTCATTAGTGTCTCTTCAGTTACAACTATAACAACTGAGTTTAACTCACTTAACCGAGTTAAACTACTTTACAACTCACATAACTACACATCCAACTCTGTTACAACTCAAGTCCACTTGCATGTCCCACCAACCAACCTTAAAACTCGAAATTCCTTCAGCTAACTAGTTTTTCACATTAGTTAACTGAAATCAAGTGATTCAAGAGAATAGATTATTATTTATTGTCCAATTATTATTAAGAGATAATAATAACCAACATGAATTCTATTTTTAGACATGCGATCTATAAATATACTTTGCCCATGCATCTAAAAATAGAAACTCATCTATAAATAGAATTTTCTCAACCATCTACAAATAGAATCCCGCTATAAATAGAATTTTCTCAACATTCTAAAAATAGACATACACGTAAAAATAACTTGTATGGGCCCCACCTAGTGTAGGTTTTTAATTTTCACTAGGATCAATAATGTTGTTTTCAGATGCCAATTTCACTGTTTCTTATTGCAAACTTCAACAAGGATTTGATACTTTTATCTGAGGTAAATAGTTATAACAACTCTTGGAATTTTTTTGAAGAGGAAGCTTTAGAAATATTTTATTTTTCCTGAATTTCTAGAATCAATGCACCCCCAATATGGGGCAACCTATAGGTAATCAACCCACTCCGGTAAGGGAAAACCTCTTGGTGAACGCAGGTCCACAGACTTACAAAGTGCGTTGGTCCTTAAAATGACTGAAATGAGGTAGTTTCAGGAAGAAACGCGGGGATTAGAGAGAGTCATGCTCAGGGATTTGTGAAAGGATGATGTCAAGGGCTTAAGGATGTCGATTGATCCATTTTGTAGGCCTATTGAACAGATGTGAAAAAATGGCCTATAATAGGAGGCATCAAAGGTCTTGAGAGATGATATGCATTTTGATTTTAGTAAACTATTGAAATGGAAATAAGGTCTTATATCCTTTGTCTTGGGTGCATAGGAAAACCTGTAGAACAATATAAGCACCAAAAATGAATTATTCAGCAAATTACATTATATAAGTCAAGAACAGCCCATGGATACATTAGTTTATGTATCATAGAAACCAAATATACAATGTGATGAGAAAAAAATCATTCCAACTTAGTTAAACAGGCCTCCCAAGCCCAGAACAACACAGAAACACTACAATCCCATGAATACTGCAACAC
>JAXQQM020059595.1:0-45207 GCA_034641835.2 Pinus albicaulis | reverse complement strand
TGTGTCGGAATAGCGACGATTTGGCCGTCGGAATTTCCGCCAAATTCTCTAGTGTGAGAGCACATATTAAGGCAGTTGAACTCGATAGTGAGTGAATTGAGAGCACATATTCAGTGTTGTGGTTTGTGTATGTGTGCTTGCAGAAGAATGCAAAGCTTCATAAGGTTTATGTGTGCAACATAAGGAGAGGTGGTTGTGTGGGAGCAGTAATATCAAATTGAAATCAAATCAAAGAACACTTCCATAGGTATGATTTTGAAAATCCTATGAAAGTGTAGATATGATTAGTGGAAGCAAGTTGGTGCCTACACATATCTTAGGCCAGTGCCTCTAAGAAAGTTAGTGTGCGATAATATAAGGGGGTTGGGGTCTCTTTTGAGTGGTGCTCATAAAATATTGATGTAATCAGAGTTGGTTCTTTTGAATTACATCATAATAAAAACAAACTTTGGTGGTGTTTCTCCCAAAGGGTTTCCATGTTAAAACACTTTATAAAAATATGATGTGAATGCTTTTCTAGTGTGTATAAATTTTAAATGATTGAATATTCGTTTAATTAAGTGTACAAATTTACAATGACTGAATCACCCCCCCTTGTCGTAATCCATGATTTCCAACAACAATATCTACCACTGCAACCACTGTCACAACCTGCAAACACTATCATTGTAATCACTACAACAAACTATCATATAAATCATTGTCACTAGATGTCATACTATTTTCCATACTCTTCTCTAACTATTTCACTCATATGGTCACAAAAAATCCTTCTCAAAAAAATTTCTCGACATATATCCAAACCATTGCAACCTATGCATAAACCCTAAAAAACATGAAATATATTTTCCAGTCATCCAATATATGTAAACAAGGCTTTCTATGCCCCCAAAAGCATCCACCTATAAGCCTTGATCACCATTCTTCTCCTGGAATCCAATTTGGACCAATAATGAGCCTAGTAACTCACAAAAACTATATATTAAATGAATAATTCTACGAAATGTCCCTTTTTCAGGAATGCTGCATAGAATTCCCAAATTTTAGCAACATATTCGACATAATGATATTTTCCAATCAATTAAAAATGTAACAAAATGGAAACTATATAAATAAATAAAATATTATCTAACCTGATGGTGGTCAAAGATTGAACCCACTACCTTAGGTATACAATGCACATGCACAACCAATTGTGTTATTTGATGGTGCTTGTAATGTCATGCTATTGAATATATTTTGTTATGAAGTGATTTAAAAAAAAAAGAGCCAGGGGATTCGTCCCCATGTCTTGAATCACATAATATTGGTAGCGATAAGCCCACGGCGTATCAATGTTTATAAGTGTCACATTTCCACGCCAACCCATTGTGGAACATATGAGCGACAATATGATCATGTGTCAATTATATTGGAAATGTTCAACCTTACTTATGTTAACTCAGATCCTTGTGCCATGTGATACGAATAGAGCTCAATTATATGTTAGGCTTTTGTTGTATATAAGTTCTACCAATAATAACCTTTGTCCATGTTAAGGAAAATTACACAAAACCACTATGCCTTATTGTTCCATAGTCTTATGGCCCTTACCTACCAGATCAAGGAGTATATACCAAAATCAATTAATCAAATAGATCCCAAACCATATGATCCAATCCAATCATTCATGCATAAAACTTCCTAGATAGGGTTTGAGATGCAACCCGTAATCCTCACAGACCGGTGATGGATGTTGGGTTTGATGTAGAGATTCCTTGCTCCAACTAGTATATCCCATCCTCCACAATATATCTATAACCCACAAAAAAGCACCAAACAAGGAGCACAAATGGTCTTCCACAGAGGACCATAAACATAAAAAAATAAACATAAACATGAACAAATGATAATAAATTCAGATTTACAAGAAGGGAACATTCACTTTTATTGATCATAAAATGAAATAATACAACAAGTATACCTTTAACAAATGAGATCCTCTCCTCAAGCTTGTTGCATGGTCTCCTCCTCCCAATACAACATAGTTCTCACACTATAATATGGATACTCCCTCTAACTCCCTTTCCTCTTAGTGAGATTATATAGGCTCACTCTATCCTCCGGGAAAATGTATCTAAACACCTAGGGGCTTGATAAGTTAGGAAACTTCTACAATAATGGAACCCTAGCCAACTCATACAAAAATGGGTCAAGTTTATCTCCTTGGGAGTGACAAAATATAGAAACCTTTTCTTAATAATTATGAAATTTTCTCAATTATCTCAATTATGAAATAATTATTATCTCATAATTATAAATTTGTGAGAAAATAATTATGAGAAATAACTCAAATCATGTAATTCCACCTTTTTAACATGGAATAAATCTCACTTAAGTAATAGAAAAGGTGGAAGGGGATGCATTCTAGCTAGCAAATGTGGTAAGTTGATCTTGGGTTTCCCTCACTATAATGGAGTGGAAAATTGGGTTATAACAGTGAACATTACCTCTGGACCTTCACCATATTTGGAATTCAAACTTATGCTAAATATAGCAAATCACCAAATGAGCTTCTACCTTTGCATCTCTAGTTACATGGTCGATCCACATATTGATAACAACCAATGACAACCTACGAAGCTATTGGATCATTGGATACATGGTTGAGCCGATAACCATTCGATATTTTCATACAGGGCTAGTCCTTGATGTATATGATAAAAAATTTCAACAAGAATTGAATGCTTAAATTCTAATGAGATCCATTCCCTTCGCAAGACAGGTTATAATGTAACCATACTATACAAAACTCAAACCATGCGAAAACTCCACAACAAATTATGTTGTAACTAGACCATACGAAAACTCCACAACAAATTATGTTGTAACTAGACCATACGAAAACTCCACAACAAATTATGTTATAACTAGACCATATAAAACTGATACCAAATGAAAAATCAACAAAAAAATATATTGTAACCAAACCATATGAAACTCAGTCAATCCCAACTAAATAAAGCCATAAGGAAATTATTGTCAACAACATACCATCAACTCGCCTTCAAACCAGAATGTCTTAACCACGAGCTAAATTGATATATTCCATTGTGGATTGCAATACATGTTACCTTTTATCATGTGACATATATATACTTTTTTGTGTTGTCTCGAGGCTCAATGGAGCCAACATCAATTGTGCCTTCAACAAATTTTTGACCGGTTTTATAATATAGTCAGCCTGATCCATATGACCATCGTCAATAATTCCAATGTGACCATGCCTTGTCGATGTCCACTCCTCATAACCTTAACCCATGTGACCACATGACCATCTCATGTGAGCATGTCCTAGAGGGTCATTGAGCATCCACATGATGACATCTGTTAGCACTATGTAATTTCCTTTGGCCGCAGGAAGGAAACCTAAAGGTAACCACAAACCACTTGCAAGCTAGAATATAGCCCTTCTAGATTTAGAGAGGGATCTGTCTATAGTATTTTTCAATGAATTAGATAACTAAGTGTTTCAGATTTTAGGTTAGTTCTTAAGGACAAATAGAAGTGAATTTTTTTTATAGGTTTGATGGTAGGTGTGAGACAGACTCCATCGGGTATGGAGTCACTCTCAACTAATGTTTTCAATGAACAAGTGGGATAATGAAGATCTCTTGCCATAGAAGCAAGATAGGCAGTCTTATAGTGTTTAAATCAAAATTCATTGTAGGAGAGTGAGCAGAGGAATAATGAACTTATCAACGCCTAAAGCACCTAGCCAAGGGTGAATTTTAAATGTTTAATAAGGAATAAACATTAAAATTCTTAGCAAGACAAGATAAAGCACCTTAACCATGAATTATGAAATCAAAATTTTCTTTAATAAAAATGAAGAAAGACATTCATGAATGGAAATAACATAAGGTAATGAACAAAACAAGAAATCACATCACCATAGAGGACTGACACTTGAATTCTTGCTACAAGTCACTTCAACCTTCTTTCATTCACTGAATTTTTTATAAAATGTACATGAAACAAGTATTTTCTCCCACACTCTGACAAACAATCATTTTCACTATGATATTTACACAATATATACATCAAAATCATTAAGTTTCCACCTAGTAGAACCAAATTTCCCAAAGGAGAAATGGTAATCAGTTAGATGCAACAAATGTTGACCTTTTATGCTTAAAAATAGGAATTCGTTTACCTAATGAAATATTTAAATAAATTCTTAACCAAACATTAAATATTTACAAAATTTTATAGCTTCAACATCCTAAGACTCTAGGACACTTGTCAACATCTTCAAAATCAGTTTTGGAAGCTTTGGAGTCAAATCTGATGGTCAAACAGTTGACTGTCCAAAAGCGTAAAGATTATATTTTTTTAATATATCCTAAATAGTAAGTCGGATTGCGCTTATTTTTTTACATAAAGTTAATATAATTATAACCATTCTCCACAAAAAAATTGGGCTAAATCTGACTCACGAATTTCGAGAAAATCCAAAAACAATTGTAGATTACGGTGGCTATTTATAAAAAACCATATAGCATTTTGACCTAAAATTAAGTGGGTTTATTCATCTCACCCCCACAAATATCCTGTAAAACTTTCATGGAAAATAGGTACATTTAAGAGATATGGTGAAAATATGGTGATCGTGTGAAAGCGTACCCCTTCAATCTTATACTCTCTTTGACCATCATTTGACATGATGAGGGTACTCAGATGGCATGGAATGGTCCATACAATGTTTTAAACCCTTGAAAAAAATTCTAGGCCGAACACAAACCTTAAAACCCAAAACCTTATTCTTGCAGCAGAAGTGCAACACAGTTGTGCAAGACACCTCCATCTTCATGACTTGACCAAACACTGATCTTTCAACTGAGAAAAATGATTTGGAGTTGATCCAAATATTCACAAAAAACTCCTACATGGAAAAAAGTGAAAAAAAAATCCTGATTCCTCATCAAAATTTGATGCCTTGATAAAAGCACAACACCCCCTACATGCTTTTTGCAACGAACCTTTCAGACTGTTGTATTGGAGGCTGATGTCATAGTACATACCTGGTTTGATCACAAAACTGCTTGACAAGATGTCACTAGCTCATCCCAATGATGCAAGACCGGGACCATCATACCCCCACTCATGACTTGAATGGCTCATAACCTTAGACTCACTTAACTCGGCCTCTTATAATATATATGACCATTTGCATGACCTTTCACACACTTTGACGTAATTACATTCAATAATGAAAACTTTATTCTATAATAAGACCAATAGCTTGATCTTTAGAAGATCATATCAAACCTTTACACATTTTCCAAATAAAATTGAAAGACAACTTTTTTTTTTACTACTATGACTATAGGAAAATAAAAAAATCAACATGATATTACCATGACACATGAAAAACTATGATGGGTTCCATGTGTCACCCATATTTTGACTTTCCACCAATCAAAAATTGCCAAATGTGCCTGCCAAGTGGTGGTGTTTGGTGATGCCATGTCATATTGCTAATGTTAGCTACTGACATGGCATGCCACTTGTACACATGCTACCACATCACGAATTGTACTCTGTTGCCATATGTTTGAGCTAGCTGACCATGTAGGAAGGCCATGTGTCATGCCTTCATTTTTCTAGAAATTGGGGTTAAATGTCATGTATGTTGTAGCACCATCCGTGTTTCAATCTCTTCATCCAATTGTTGAATCCATCCAATCAGTGAAACATGCTCAACCTTTGACAATTTTAAATGTCATGCATGTTTTCGGTTATCCATTATTGTCTGAATCATTGAATTGTCTGCTCGAATGATGGGATCTTTAACGAATTTGGTGTCAATAGGTTTTTCCCTATAGTTTAGGTAATTTTCTTAATGTCGATATTCAAATGGCCATAACTTCTTATCCATGAGGATCATTTCATAGTGGGATATGTCCTTGGAAATGTATTGTTGAGGCCTATGCAACCATGGTATTTATAAGATCATTAGGGCATCACAACCTTTTAAAAAATTCAATAAATTTCAAGCTTCCTTTAACTTCACCTTATGAGGAAATGCAAGATATCTAACTGTCATACTGTTTACTTTGACCTATGAATGATATTGATGTTTTAATGGATGTTACCTTTGACATCAATGACACTTGTTGTTGTCAATGACAACACTATGTGCAACATTAGCAAGGAATATTAGTTTTTTTCTATAAATTCCTTGTTAATACCATCCATCATTGTAAGGAACTTGTCAGTACTTTTATTGCAAGCACAATGATGATTGAGACCCTAGAAATTTGGCCTTACATTTGAAAAAAAATCAAAAAATTAAACCCAAAGAAAAATCCAAGGATTTCAATATGAGGTTTAGTACCTTTCATTTAATTCCCATAACTAAATAATCTTTGACATAATTGAGTTCGAAATTTGATCTTTGTGCTTCAAATCCTATAGTATATTTACTTATCAAGAAATATGATATTCAAACTCTTAAGTTAGCATATGTAGAAGTCTTATAGATAGAAAAGGAAATGGAATCTCTTTAGGGAAATCACGTCCTTGGTGCTAAGCCATTGAAAACTATTCCTTTTGCAATCTCACAAAGGCCCCTCTAAATAAAAAGTCAAAGTTCCTATGTTGTATAAATGTGATTGCTAGTTACTTGAATACAACCATTATAGATCCATCTTAATTTTGGACATTTCATGCAATGAAAGAGAACAATTTTTTAGATGTGATTTTTTTCTTTTTTAGAATGAAAAAAGTTGAAGAAATGTTTGCACTTATAGAGATTTTATCCCTCTCAATATATGCAATTCAAGATGCATTTAGAATGGTGTAATCCATTTTTCATTCATGTCATCGTCCTCTTTTCTTTTTTGTGGGGAGAATATGGTTCCTTACTCACCTATGTATTAAACAATCCAAGTGAGGAGTTAGGATGTTGGTATCTTACTAGCTCCCTATGTTACCTCTCTTTCCTAATTTCCTAATGGAAGACGATAGTATTCCAAATGAGTGTTACCTTGGTATCTCCTCATATAATTCTGTTTTCTTCCCTAATTTTTGGATGAAGGACGATAGTAATTCACATCGGAAATATTAACTAGCAACTCCAAAGTGTTGAATGGGAGTTTATTTGAAACTTATGTAAACATTCACATGAGCATTTTGACTACTACAATAAAGCATTAATTTAAAAAAAAAATCAACATAGAGGCTAATATTATTCAACATTGTATTTTGCAACGAAGAAGAAGTAGTCTTGTAATAAATTTGGCAAGGTTATTTATATTACATATATAATTATAATGTTAAATATCAATTTGTAGGACTAATATGGTTTGATATATCTATTGTGACCTTCCTTGCGCTATATTGGTTACAATTTTCATGGCCCAGTTCATGAAGCGTGCAACAACATGCATCAAAATGCAATCAAGCACAACGTGTAGTTGTTTGAGATCTTGGGATTTGAACCAATGATTTTTAATAGGATTTTTGTTCACTAAAGCATGATGAAAATCTATCAATGACATTGAGAGGAATCTACACCACTCACACATAAGGATTTTTTGGTGGAATTTATTAGAGATATTTAAAAACCAGAAGATGAATACACAATAAACTTAAAACAACTAGATTCAAAATATTGAATTATGAAGGATTATTGATGCCATTTTTCTTGATGTGGAAAATGTTGTGAAACCAACTCCAAAAATAGAAGAAATGAGATATCAACGCCTTAGAAATAATCCACTTCGAGGGGGAAACCTCCAATACATTACATGAATGAACAATTATTGGATGATACAAATTACAAAACCTCCTTTCTATATATAGGAGTCCATGGGGCCACAACGTAATCCTAACCAACCTAACAATAATAAGTTAAGGGCACAATAATAATAATATGGGGGTTACAGGGGTACAATAATAACAATAAAGGGGTTACACTAACAAAAATAAGGGACTATACTAGTAATATAGGGACCTAACATGCCCCTCTCCTTCAAAAAAGTGTTGTCCTCAATGTTTCGGGGAAAATCACCCTAGAGGTTTGTTGGGCTTAAACCTCCACAGAGCAGGGGCATGCTACTTAAGAAGGACTCACACAACCATACATGTTCATGAAAAACTAAATAGAGTAGAACGAGGAAGTTACCCGTAGGTCCTACGGTTGAAGCAGATCCTATGGGGTCCAAACCCCCAGCAACCCTTCTTCCTTCTTAACCTGAAAGACAAGAAGAAACAAGCACGAAGAACTGGTTGTACAACATATATCTACTCTAAATGTTAGTGAAATCCATATAAAACATCAGATAAACCATAATGAATGCTCAAATAACAATTTTCTCATATATGTAAGCAGACACTAACACGTATATTTTGGGAACAAGATGGTACTTCTGTATTATAAATAGCATGTACAGAAATAACGAGTGGAGAGATCACCTGAATCCTTCCACGATCTTCGAGCAGACCGTCGTCCGGATCCGTCCCACCCTTGCCTCGCTAAGATTCCTTCCGAACTAGTGCATACGAGATGACATATAAAGGAATGAGCATCTCCAAGAAACAAAGGTTTCTTGTAATGAACTGGGAAGTGCAGGAGGCACGGGAATTCAGACTTGGATAGGGAATACCAACAGAGTATAATATCAATAATTCTCTCTCTCCCTTAGGCCGTACACATGAGGTGCTTTTATACTCCCTCCAAGTAGTTTCAATAGTTAGAAACAGTTGGCCACGTGCTGGGGTGGTTGAACTACCAGAGTAACCATCAACCCAGCCCGAAAATAGGGAATTTTTATATATTTTTTAATGATTTTAATGGCATACGCGGAAAAGTGCAGTTGGACTCGCGTATACACGCGGAAAAGTCTGGGCATAATCGCGTATGGGGATTTTTACACTGTTTTTAAGTGAATTTGTCCAAGTCTGTAGGAATGGGTGCCCAAATCCATAAAAGCAATCATGAATCATATGAAGGTGAGAAATGATGCTATAACGGATGCCCCCTAATATATGAGGTCAGAAGGGGTACATGATGGCCGAAATGTATTATGCACATAGAAAGAACTTCGCAAGGACAAGAGAGGACTTCACCAGATTTCAGCCTGCCAAAACCAATGAAAGAAACCAGAGAGTCAACTCATGCTGAGGCGGGCATACCCATGCTCAGTCAAAAATACATCATATGGAAAGTACTGAATAGATCCAACATGTATACAAGTATAGCTGAACTGAAAGTACATAATGAATCATCTGAGCATGGCCCGGAAGTATAAGTCTGAATCAATGTCCAAGTATCACATATAGAAAGCTGATCAAGGATGCTGCAACTGGATGTCTGATCAAATAAGTAACTGAATCTCCAAGTACCAAATCATAAGGGGTGGAACAAACGGTACTATCACGCAACTCGGGAGCCAACATATAGGATGCTGCTGTACTGAACTGCAACATATAAGAGTGGACGACATCACTGGCAGAAACTGAATGGACTGTCAAAAGTGAACCGAGAAATGTTGATGCAACCCGAGGTCTTCACCGATCACTATGGCACAATTCTACATAATGGGAATAAATGAGCTGAAGTCGACCATGTGAGAAATCGTTGGATTACCGGTCAATGATGTATACCGTTAACCAATGCGAGACAACCCACCGATAATGAAAATGAGTGTCAAGGTGCCCCAGTACAATCTAAAAAGTGCGAATGAATGAGTTGAAGTCGAACACTTGAAAGAATCTACCAATCAGGAGGCAATAATGAATCCCCACTGTCGATAGCGAAGAGTCTGCCACTGATGACTGCAAACCCTAAGGTACTGACAAAAGACTCTAGACCTTGTTCCCAGAGCAATGAGTCGGAGTCGATGGGAAAAGATCTGCTGGAAGGAAGGCATTAAGGCATCCCACATCAGTCCAGCGCGAGTGTAACCCGGAGGCCAAGATTTGGAAGGAATCGGACGAAGTAGAGTGATGGAACCAAAACCGAAGTACGTTTCCGACGTGCACAAGATGAAGCTAGCGCACGGAAGAAACCCTATGAACCAACCAATAATGAAAGCTGACACAGAGGCGAGAAATCCATCGATAGGGTCAAATGGAAATCAAGGTACTGCACGAATCCCAAGTGTGATAATGTGTGCTGACGTCGAACACAGGGGAAACCACTAAGTCAAAGACCCATAATGATGATCAAATCCTGAGCACAAGGACACCTATCAATGATGGAAATAGGCCCAGGGCGCGGCTCTAGGTTTGCTCTCAGAGCAATGTGTCGTAGTCGATAAGAGACAAACTCGCCAGCAAGAAGTCAATGGGGACCTTCTCAAACCAGCACGAGCAGAAGACCAAAACATCTGATGTGATAGAACAAGATACTGACAAGACCGGGAAGGCTGACTGAATAATGAGTCAAGAGACACCCTTGAGAATGGCCGACTCTGGTTAGACTTCCCTTGAACAAAAGCTTCGACTCATGATGACCATGGCAGTCAAAGTTACATTATATAAGTACGGTATGCGAGGAGGCGAACAAACTCTCCATATGATTGGAAGAGATAACCAACATGGTACAAATCGATGAGAGAGAGAACGAGGGTAAAGAAAATTTGAACCTGGAGTCAAAGAAACTAGAACCATCCCAAATGAAGGGAATATATATAAGTATATGTGCTTTGTTCAAGGGCGACAAACTGACTCTGTACTGCCATCAAAATAACGAAGATACATCCCGTTCCCGCTCTTTTTGTTATATTTGATTTTTTTGTCTTTTCATATAATAAGCCTGAAAAAGAATAAAAGAATGCTATGGTACAATGGATAGAACGAGTATCAAGAAACAGATGCACTAGTTCCTGGGATTGGAACGATCCTATGCTCAATGCAAGGTGGCGGAAACTGGTAAGCGATACTCAGAGGAATGTTCCATCCATGGGTAAAAAGGGTGTCAAGTCGCGATAGCCAAGTGCATGCAATGGTTAACTTGTACATAGAGACAAGGTCAAAAGTTGGCTTAAACATTGAGTCCACATGAAGCCAGCTAAAGGCCAAGATAAACAAGTAGCCAATATGCAATGCAGTAATACAACTCAACAACACCAAGGAGCCTCTAGGGTAATAGCCAGAAAAATGATAGTGAGGAAGAAGAAGAATGAAGCTTCAACACATAAGTCATGGTGGGACTAAAGAGGACTCCCGAGCCTACATAAAACGCAGCATGGGAAACAAGTGATAGCGAGGAACTAACTAGGAAGCCCATGTAAAGGAAGGCTCTACCACCAAGTCATGATTAAATAATTGGCGAGTGAAATGGGTGTAATACTCATGACCTGATGGGATCGACCCTATGGCAAGTGATCAGTATGGAGGCTAGTATGCAAGATGCAATGGAAAGTGATTTCCCTAACCTATATGCTAGTGAAGATCATATACCTGCCGTGACGAGTCGGTAATCATGGATCAAAAACCGGGAAAAATCTCAAAATCATCAAAATGTACCTGAAAACATACCAAACTAGGCACTTCCAAGCATCCGGGTTATGCAGCTTAAGATAGATCGAAAAAATGAGCATAACAAATTTTTGCGAAAATTTTCAACTTTTTAGGCATAAATAGACAATTTACCTCATATTTGGTTCATTATTGCATTGCTTATTTGGAAAAAAGTGCTCTGGAGAAAAAAACTTCTTTCGTCAAATCAAGAACAACCGGCCGTCGAATCGCACCGAATTTGTCAGGTAGGCTCCTCAATCATCTTTGCAAATCATTTTGTCCATTTGGAAATTAAAATTTAGTGAATTTCACCATTAAAACCCTTGCTAAAAAACTCGGACTTGCGCATACGCGGGTTGGTAATAGGAAAGTCACGTATACACACGACTGTGCAAAGAAAAAGTCGCGTATGCGCAGGTCCGAATCAAAAAATGCGTGGCTAATGGATGATTTGTTAAAATTTGACAGGATGAAAATCTCATGGAGGGAGCGTGAACATAGCTCAATTGATCAAGAGGTCATGCAAGATCGAGCATCGCAAAATATCCTTCGGAATTGCGGATTGTTCAAATTTTTCAAAATTCCAAATATGAAAAGCAATCCTCGGTTGCTAGAAATGCTCGTCAATTACTGGGAACTAGACCAAGATTGTTTCGTGATAGATCAGATGCCAATACACATTGAAGTGGAAGACATATACTTTATTACTGGACTCTCCCGGAGGGGAGAACCAGTAGACTTGCACGGGAAGCCCCTGGGAGGGCTAACCGTGGAAGACTATGTCCACGTGTATTGCGTAGAGGGTTCCAAGAAAGTTGGAACTCAGATTGCTATTAAAGATTTATGGGATTTGCACATGAAAATCCTCCTTTTCACCATTGGCAGAGTGGCAGGATCTGCCTCCCTGCATCAGGCGTCCAGGACGCAAATGAGCATAGCAGTAGAATGCTTGACTCATGTGTATGATTGGTGCACAACCCTTTTACTGAACATGAAACAACAGTTGACCTCAATCCGCCATGAAAAGACCAAACACTTTGGGTACGGTACTATTTTGATGACATTCTTCTTTGAGAAGATACCAGCATTGAGACTCAGAGTTATCTCTACCATCAGCAGCCCGCGGGACCCAAGAATTGCCCGTTCGGCGGACATGATGAAGAGATTAGGGGGAAGTGAAGTTCCCCGGACCACTTGGGACGATGAGTTCTTCCTTTGTTGGGGAGAACAAATCATCGCAGTGGACGACTATCCCTATGCCGGGATGGACTTTCGTGGAGATCCAGATCTAGTTCTTCCACCAGGCATAGCATGGGGCACAGTTGGTAAGTTTGCAAATTTTTTTGACTTATATAATTTTTTTTGGATTTTTTCAAATATGTATGAAAAAATGAAAAAAAACATGTTTTTGATTGGATTCATAATGACTGACAATGTAAACATGATCATGGTACAGATATTGGACCAGTGCGACCTGAGGGTTTCGCGCTCCACAAGCGCCGCAGGGGCGAAGCAGATACAGTGGATTCAGATAGGACCCTCCAGGCTGTGCAGAGGAATTTGGAGGGGTTAACCCGCCAAATACCTATGGCTGCCGTGGAAGACCTGCCGGAAGCCATCCAGAGACGGGTGGTAGGAGTGCCCCGAGATTGGGTATGATTATTCCGCCGAGTTGCCACCGCGGTCACGTTCTATAGGAACACGACTTCTGGGCAGGGACCTCAGGAGTAGACAGATATTATGTATTAGATGATTGTATATTCTTTTTTGAGACTGAACATGATCGGGCATAAGCCCAAGTTTTGTATGACCTTATGGATCCAAATTTTTGTAAATTTTTTGAACACTCTGATGATATATATACAGCGATATTTGATGTGATGTGATAAATGTATCAAATGTATGATGTTTTTGAGGATTAAATTTTATTGTATGGAATGATTAATATGCCAATCAATCGCTTGATTAGCTAATGAGTCTGCTAACCAATTGTCAGCTCGAGGAATATGAATGAAAGTTAAAAATTGAAATGATCTTTGTAACAAACGTACCCTCAAGAACAACCGTAATAAAAATGGGTCTCGAACCCGATAAGTATTGTTTAACTGCGACACCACCAGCTGAGAGTCCAAGAAAACTACCAACGAATCAACACCCAAAGATATTGCCTCTGAGAGTAGATAAACAACTGCAGTGTATTATTCTATATTATTGGAAGCAGGACCAATGCAGACCCCTCTTGATACTAACAGCTGACCGGAAGGATAATGAAGCACCCAAGCCACGGAAGCTAAGTTCCGGGTGTGTCTACTAGCACCATCGGCGAAACCAAAATGACTCATGACATCCAACACAACTTGCCAAAGCAGATCAAAAACATCACCAACTCATCAAAGATCGAAAATCAACTAGATATGTACAAAACAAAAAATATATACAAAAGCAACATGCCAGGCCAAAGCCTAGGCATAGTAGTTCTTCAAATAGAGCCCATTTCGGGGCTCCGACAACTCGTTCCCTTCAAAATCAACCAAGGTATACGCTCCTTTCTTAAGGACTTTTTTAACGATAAAGGGGCCATACCACATAGACTTAAACTTTCCTGCCCCCAGGGCATCTTTTTCTTGGGCATAGACCAAAACAAGGTCACCTACCGAAAAAACCCTGGGTTTGACCGCCTTATCGTACTGAACTTTAACTCGGTTTTTATGCGCTTCATTCACCGTGGCGGCATCCCGACGCTGCTCATCAAGATGTTCCAGATGAAGGAGTCGTTCTTCAAGACTAGAAGTGTCAGGAAGAAGTTCAACAGCTAACTTAAGAGAAGGAATCTCGCATTCAATAGGAAATATAGATTCCACCCCGTGCACTAGCTAAAACGGAGTAAAGCTATTTGCGGTTTTCACTGACGTCCTGTATGCCCAAAGTGCAGGATATAGCATAATATGCCAGTTGGATCTAGCTTTATCAATTTTCCTTTGAAGAATTGTCTTCAAGGATTTATTCATGACTTCCACTTGCCCATTGGCTTGAGGATAATATGGAGATGAATGCTCCTGCCGGAAACCCAATTTGAGAGCCAACTCAGCCATCATACTATTCTGAAAATGACTGCCATGATCAGTGACAATCTCTCTAGGAATACCAAAACGAGCGATAACCTGGTTAAAAAGAAAAAGAGCTGCAGTCTCACCATCATTCCCAAAAGTAGGCATAGCCTCGACCCACTTCGTAAAGTAGTCTACTGCTACAATAATGTACTTGTGACCTTTAGCCGAAGGCGGGTTACAAGTAGTATAATCAATACCCCACTTTGTAAAGGGACCGACAGTAATGACTGGAAAAAGCGGAGCTGGATGAGCGCACATTTTTCGAGTATAGACTTGACACGGATGACACTTTTTGACCGATTCAATACAATCTTTGAAAATCGAGGGCCAAAAGTACCCAGCACGCAAGATTTTTTGGGCTGTAGCAAGCCCAGATAAATGACCCCCACAAGCTCCACTGTGGGAATCATTCAGCACAGCCTCAGCTTCTTCGAGAGTTAAGCAACGTCTTAGGATTGAATCAACCCCTCGACAGTATAAAGCATCACCAATAATCAAATAATTCTTGGCCAAGTGACGCAGCTTACGACGCTCATCTTTCGACAAAGTAGAGGGAAACTTCGCAGTCTGGAGATACACAATGATATCTCCGTACCAAGGATCCTGTGAAGAGATAGGAAACAAATGTTCATCCGGAAAGGATTCATCATAAATCATCTCTTCCCCACAGGGCAACTCGGAGATCAATTCCGCAAAAACCAATGATTTCTTGGACTTGGCAGACATGAACTCAAGATCAAATTCCTGTAAAATCACAATCCATCTATTATATTCCCCCCCAATCACTCGCTTACTAAGGACAAACTGAAATGGATTGGCAGCTGCCAAAACATAAGTTTTGCGAAGAATAATGTAATGCCGGAGTCGCTGCACAGCATGAACTACTGCTAAAGCTAACTTTTTGATCGGAGTGTACCGGAGTTCAGGTCCTACCAAGCCTCGACTAAGGTATTAAATAACATGCTCTGCAAGAGCATCATCCTCCTGAACCAGAACCATACCAATGGTAGATTCTGCTACTGCCAGATACAAAAGGAAATCCCTGCTATAATCAGGTGGACTTAATAAAGGAGCAGAGGTCAATGCTTTTTTCAAAGCATCGAATGAGGGTTGAGCGTAGTCGTCCCAAAGAAAAGGAACTCCCTTCTTCAACAATATCATAAATCCTTTTGTAACTTTAGCATAATTTACGATAAATCTCCAAAGAAAATTAGACTTTCTTTGTAGACTTTGAAGCTGACGGATTGAGGACATGGGAGGCAACCGAAGTATTGCCTCAACCTTGAAGGGATCTACCCTTATCCCTTCCCTAGACACAATGAATCCCAATAGCCGACCGAATGTAACCGCGAAAATGCACTTGTTTGGATTCAATCTAATATTATAGAACTGACATCGTTCAAATATTTGCCGAAGGTGACCAGGATGATCCATCCTCTTTCAAGAATGAGCAGCTAAATCATCTAAGTATGCCTCGATAATCTTTTTGATGTCATGAAAGGCATATGACATGGCCCGCTGAAAGGTAGCCCCAGCATTTTTAAGACCAAAAGGCATCTTCTTGTATGCAAATGTACCCCAGGGACAAATAAAGGCAGTCTTGTGTTGATCTTCAGGACGGATAGTAATCTGATTATATTCAGAGAAACCGTCCATGAAGGAGAAAATCTCATTACCGGCACACTCGTCAATGATCTGATCGATAAACGGTGTGGGGTAATTATATTTAGGACATGCTTTATTTAGGTCTCTGAAATCGATGCACACTCGAATCGTTCCTTGCTTTTTATCTACGGGAACAGGATTTGAAACCCATTCAGTCAAAGGAACAGGGAAAATGAATCCCGCCTTAAGCAGCTTCTCAACTTCAGCTTTGATAGCTGCTGCCTTTCTAGGATTGACCGGACGAAGTTTTTGCCTCACCGGCTTAGCGTTTTCATACGTCTTGATCTCATGCTGGACAATAGATGGGTCTATTCTAGGCATTTCCTCATAAGACCAAGCGAATACATCCCTATACTCTTTAAAGAGCTCGGTGTAAATTTGAATCTCTTCACGGGAACATTCAGCTCCAATGAAGACATTCTCAATAATATTGGGATCCCTGGAAATGTTCACCGGGATAGTAGGAGAAATCATAGCCATGTTCCCTTCAGCATAAACCTGTGTTGGTGCCAAAGGGTTCAAGACTGGGTGAACAGGACCAGGAGACTGAGGACTTGGAAAACTAGTTTCAACTTCGCTCAAGTCAGGTAGGAAGTAAGACCGATGATGAAAATCATCCCACGGTCTATCTATACCAGTCATGGCTTCCAGGATGGCCTCTTCAGATGGAAGAGTGGTATCAAGGCAATCCTGGGCCGAAGAAGAACTAAGCGTCCAAGCCGGAGCCACATCTCCATCCAACTCTTCCGGTGAAATAGGAGCTGGAATGGATTCTGCAGAGTCAACAATAGACTGATAAGCAATCTCAGCTGCAGAAATAGGAAATGCCATTCCACCCACTTGACCTTCCACCAATGTGGCAGTAGGGGAAGGTAAGGTCCAAGGGTCCGAAAAATAATGAGTTCTGAAGAACTCTCTTCGAAGAGGAGCCTTGGAGGATGAAATAGCATTAATATGAACCGTAGGAGGAGGAATATCAAAAGTACCCATCAAGGAAGAATACATTCCAACTCCTAAATTCTCAACAGGCGCCTTAGAATTATCCAACTTAGGAATAGATGAGTCAGTAGACGCATTCGGGTCTACAGGAGGACAGTCCAGTTGATCCACTGTAACAATCCTCCCTTCGTGGGGGAAACATATAATGCGAAATAGTGAGGATGCAATGGCATCCATCTCATAAATCAAGTTTCTCCCCAACAGAAGGTTGTAGTCCAAGCTTGCATCCACTACCTCAACTTCTATATTGACAGTTTTGCCCCCAACACAGATGGGAAAAGCTGGGACAATCCCATGGGGTCTGTGAGAATGACCATCGAATGCAGTCAGAACAGTGCTAGATGGAACAGCTTTGGGAGATCCAAGTGTCTTCCAACATGCGAGAGACATCACGCATGTGGAAGCACCCTCATCAACAACCGTCCGAAAGATGTTACACTTCCGGTACGATGATTTAATATGAAAGGCCATGTGATGAGGAAGTCTCTTCTTAAAATTAGTCATATCAAAAGTAATCAGAAGAGATTTTTCTGGATCAATAGCCCCAATGGCAGTGAGCAAAGCACTACGTTGAGCCGGACAAGACTGGAGTACCTCTAAAGCTGACATAGCACAAGGAATCTGCGCCAGATCTTCCACAATTGAGTAGCTCTGGGAAGCCCTAGCGTTTGGATTAATTGTTGATCGCTTAGAAGATGCTTTGGGCATCCGAGGCATAGACTCAACAGTAGGCTTTGTGATGTGAAGCGGCTCAGTAGCATCAGGGACTTCATTAGCTTTCGAAGACTCTTCTCCGCCATAATCACAAGATCTCGTAGCGATATCCGCGTGAGCACTCATCATGAAAATGTTCGATGGAATTTCCCCTTCCTGGGTGCCCCCAGAGGAAGCCCCAGGATTTTGGTTCACGCCAACAACTAATTGTTGCCCTTGGGGAAAAGGGTTTGTTAACACAGCTTGGGAACTAGAAGAACCCTGCTAGGCTAACAAGCGCTGCGCATCCTGAATTTTAGGGCAAAGGTGTGTAAGATGGTCTCCAGCACATAGCTTGCATGGAAGCTTCACTTTCCTTTTCTCCTTTGGACCCTCACCAACATGCTCGTTGGTTTTATTTGCATTTCCCTTCCCGTTCTTGCCCTTATTCTTGTTATTTCGTCCCTTCTTCTTCCCATCGGATTGTTGATTTCCTTTGGGATCAGAAGCTTGGAAAACATTTATGGACAAAGAATGGGAAGGTGATGACTCAGCAGGCACAGCCTGACCAGAAGGAGCAGATTGCAAAGACAACTGCTGCAATTGAGAATGCAGGCTGGGTGCACCACTATTGATCGATCCAATCAGTCCGTCGCCATGAGGACCGGGCTTAGTTTTCGACAAATCTAATTTGGAGCGAGGAGCATTGGGCAAATACTTGTGAAGGACCCCAGATTGAGAATATATCAACTCTAGCTGCTGGGCCCTAAAAATGGCCTGCTCCTTAGAAAATACCCCAGAGAGGGATACATCTTTCGAAATATCTGACTGCAGGGATTTGAGAAACCATTCCAAAAGGAATTCACCTGGAATATGAGCTTTAATCAGCCTCTTCCTTCTCCTCCATTCCTGAATGTGATCAGAAATGTGGGTTGCATCGTCCTGTTTAAAATTGGCTAGGAGCTCAGTCCCAACATCATATCGGACATGCAACTGAAAATGGTTCAGAAATTTAACAGCCAGTTCTCCAAATGTAGCAAAACTACCCCCAGTTAGCTCAATATACCATTTGGCAGCGTTTCCAGTTAGGGTGCGTTGAAATAATCTCAACCTAATCGAATCATCGATCAGGGAGTTCGAAGAACACCATAAATGGAAAGTGGTAATGTGGTCAGCTGGATCTTCTCCATTATTACCTTCAAACTTTGGAATGTCTGAAGGAAGTTTGGTGGGAACCAGAGGCCACCTCGGACCATAACGAATCGGATCATTAGTCAACTTCAACAGATCTGGCAAGTTTAACATTGCTAGAAAAGGTAAGCGAGGTGGAGCCTGAGGATTCCATCCTTGATGGGATGGATTCCCAACATTCTGAAAAGAATAGCCTGGATTTGATGAGGCACCAGGTTGCCAAAAAGGACTCGTAGAAAAAGGAGAAGAACCTCCTCCCAACGCAGAGTTACCAAAACCCAGACCAGTTCCCCCCGCTGAAGTATGAAATGAAGAGGAGAGCCCCTGATAGGGGTTCCAGACATTAGAAAGAGGAGAAAAGGTCTGATAAGCACTCGACAAAGGGAAAGAAGTATTCCCTTGATGACCTGCGTAAAACTGATTCCCTGCCCCCGCTGTAGTGAACACAGGGTTCCATCCTGTAAAAGTAGTCGAACTTTGCCCCCCAGACCAAGGGTTGAAACTCTGGGTCTAAGAAGTAAATGGAAAGGACCCTAAAGAAGGATTCGAACTAGGAATGTGTCCAGTTCCGAAGAGGAACCCTTGAAAAGAAGCTGATCCACTAGCCATGGAAGACATGGGTGTAGATCCAGCTGCAGCAGCGGAAAAGGAAAAAGAGGGATTCCCACTAGTGGGCATCCCTGAACAGAAGGGACCAGAATGAGAAGCCTGTGATTGGGTGAACCCAGAGCCAAACACAGCAGCACTAGAAGCAATCGAAGATAAAGCAATAGTGCCCCCTCCTTCAATAGAAGCAGGGGTATGAATGCCTGCAGCACTCACGGCAGAAGCCGCGTTCCTAGTCGTGGCCATCGAAAGGTATGAATGATACGGAAGATCTTATGGTCTCTCAGACTCAGGTCCGATGTATTGAAAAACGAACGGATAATCAGGAGGAAGAGGAGATGGACCTGACGCAGGAGGTTCAGGTACTTCTTCAATTTGAAAATATTCTTCTTGAGGAAATAAAACTCGCGAGGTGAGCGGAACGCTCCTCTCGGAATCGACACCAGAATCAACTATGAAACCTTCAGAACTTTGTGGAGGATCTCTCTCCACTGTGTCAGACGTCACAGGGTGGTAACCACCTGCTAAATCACTCCTACGCCTTCTCGAAGAAGGCTTTGGACTCTCGGGAGATAACCCCCGGATTCTCCTCGATCATCGAGGCGCTTGATCAGCCACTTTTATAGTTTTTAATTAGACTAAAAAAAAAGTGAAAAGCTAGGCAAGCTAGGAGCAAAGAGAACTCACTATAAGAAAAATCCCTGAGATACAATCAAGCAAACAACCTTCAAGTATTTCCGCTCCGGGTGATGAGGACTGGACACCAAAATACAAGAAAGCGAAATATAGGACCTCCCGAAAGCAGTCTGGGATAATTACGGCCTAGAACAACTAGCGAAGGTATCATAAACAGCTACGCCGACCTCCAAACGATAGCCTTTGCCGGCTCAAGCACCCAAGCTTCGCAAGGGCACCCCCCAGAAGTACTGCTGAAAGTGATGCGACGTCTGCCTCAGGTACCACGGGTATTCCCCCCCGCAGTCACCTGTGTGGAACCTAGGAGTGGCAACTATGGGCACCAATCCGTGTCAAAAGCCGGGCGGAACGGTCTTGAGGTTAGATTCAGCTAATCGGAGAGGGGGTATCCCTCTTCTCAGCCTTCACTTCCCCTCGTGCTTGACTCTCTGGAGGAGAGCTTTCCCGGTCCACCTAACGGAGTTGGATTTCGCTCAATTAATCAACTTCTATGTTTTTTTTTAGCGGCCTTGGAGAGTTAACTCTCCACTCACCTAATCCAAGGCCCTACAACCTAGCTAGTTGGTGTATGACACTTAGAAAACTTGCTAGTTGATTTTAAATTATATCGCTTATTTTAATGGGCTGTTATGTTAAGTCACAAGGATGCAGAAATGAAACTTATGATGTTTTGACGCAAAAAGAAATTAATAAAAACCAAACTACATGCAAATGTAGTTATTGTCTTTCGATGAAAAGCAACTTCTACACGGGTTCTACGAGATTAAAATTGTATTTTTTCTTTTCAGATAGCAAGCTCACACTCACAAAAACTATGAAAGTGACTAAATGTTTAAATGCACCTAATGCAAATCACTACAAGCATGCAAATCCTAAGATGCAAATCTCCTAAAGCAGAGTGAAATTTCCCAAAAGTCCTTCAGTTTTAACTCTCCTTGGTTGTCCAGAAAGCTAGTTCCCGAAATCAAGAACTCTTAATATGAAGACACCAAAGAACGCTTAAAAACAAGAGGAAGAAATGAATGACAACTCCCTTCCAAAATCAAGCCAAAATCCAAAGGCAAGAAACTTCAACCAAGCTTCAAAAGACGCAAAGAAACGAAAACAAAAATGCAAAAACAAAATCAAACAACAAAGAAAAATGTTTTTTGAGCTTTTGTGTTTTATAAAAGAGTTCGAAAAGACCAAGTAAAACTATAAAATTTCAAGCCAAACAACACTGAATTTCAAGCAAATACTTCCAAAAATGTTGCAAATCTTATAAGGCTAACTAGTAGCAAGATCAATACAAGCAAAAGAAGACAAGAAAACTCAGTCACTCAGCCTAAAATAATAGTGCAACCTTGCCACAAAAAAAAACTCCAAAGAACCAAGAAAGACTCTTCGAAAGCTGCAACAAGACCTAGCCAACTGAACTCAAGAAAACCAATCAAGAAACTGGCAAAAATCGTAGTGCAAAGAAAAACACAAAGACTAAAAAGAGTAAATGAGCAGGAGCTCTCTGTTCTGATGAAGCAGAACAGCCAAGAATGCTCAGAAAGCTATCTTGGTACTCAAACCAGAAGTGCTAGCACAAGAAACAACACTTTGCCAAAAAGACTAGTTTTCAATCAAACGAAAGAGAGAAAAGACCAAAGACCACTTTCTTCACACTCCAGAGGGTACAAAGACACTGCAGGAACAGGTCTCCACAGACAGAAAGGACTAAAAATCCAAAGAATCCAAAATTTCAAAATCTGCCTAGGTATACGCTACTTCACAGTTTAGCAACAAGCGTGCATACGCGACTGTGCTAAAGGAAACACGCGTATACGCGACTCCCTTTAGACAAACTTGCGTGTATACGTGACTGTGTGCAGAAAAAAGCGTGTATATAAAGGTAAATAATGAAAAACAAAAAGGATCAAGCCTGGATAAGAAACCAGGACTTCAGCTTGACTAAGAAAGAGTAAACTGGACTGGAAATAAAAGTTAAAACTGTTGGAAACCTATCAAACAGCTGAAACCACCCAACAGGGGAATCACAAGAATGCGATCCCCAGTGGAGTCGCCAGTTCTGTTTCGGGGAAAATCACCCTAGAGGTTTGTTGGGCTTAAACCTCCACAGAGCAGGGGCATGCTACTTAAGAAGGACTCACACAACCATACATGTTCATGAAAAACTAAATAGAGTAGAACGAGGAAGTTACCCGTAGGTCCTATGGTTGAAGTAGATCCCGCGGGGTCCAAACCCCAGCAACCCTTCTTCCTTCTTAACCTGAAAGACAAGAAGAAACAAGCACGAAGAAGTGGTTGTACAGCATATATCTACTCTAAATGTTAGTGAAATCCATATAAAACATCAGATAAACCATAATGAATGCTTAAATAACAATATTCTCATATATGTAAGCAGACACTAACATGTATATTTCGGGAACAAGATGGTACTTCTGTATTATAAATAGCATGTACAGAAATAACGAGTGGAGAGATCACCTGAATCCTTCCACGATCTTTGAGCAGACCATCATCCGGATCCGTCCTGCCCTTGCCTCACTAAGATTCCTTCCAAACTGGTGCATACGAGATGACATATAGGGAGATGAGCATCTCAAGGAAACAAGGGTTTCCTGTAATGAACTGGGAAAGTGCAGGAGGCACGGGGAATTAGACTTGGATAGGGAATACCAACAGAGTATAATATCAATAAATTCTCTCTCTCCCTTAGGCCATGCACATGAGGGGCTTTTATACTCCCTCAAAGTAGTTTCAACAGTTGGAAACAATTGGCCACGTGCTGGGGTGGTTGAACTACCTGAGTAACCATCAACCTAGCCCGAAAATAGGGAATTTTTATATATTTTTTCATGATTTTAATGGCATACGCGGAAAAGTGCATGTGGACTCGCGTATACACGCGGAAAAGTCTGGGCATAGCCGCGTATGGGGATTTTTACACTGTTTTTAAGTGAATTTGTCCAAGTCTGTAGGAATGGGTGCCCAAAGCCATAAAAGCAATCATGAATCATATGAAGGTGAGAAATGATGCTATAACATATAGGTAAAGCCATGGGTGGATGCAAATAAGGTTTTTCATCCACAGTCAAAGGAAAAATATCCAAGGGCGCCTGACTGTTTTGATCAAACTGCACAATAGCCATACTCCTTCCAAGATATGGAAAAGGATGCCTCACAAATCATTGATATGTCTTTGAGCAAGGTTTTTCTTTTAGGGGTCAGAAATAGGAAAACATTTATAGAGTTTCTTCTTTAATAAGAAACAGTGAAAAGGCAGTAAAAAAAGGTCATGACTTTGGTGTCATTCAAAAGCAGCCTCCACAGCATTTAAATTCAAAATATGGGTCTGTGTAGTGTTTTAAAGGATATTTGTGTTTCATTATGACCGAAAATCCTTTTTAAAAGGCATCCAAAACCCTCACAAAGTAATTTCAAAAGGTGGTTGACTTTATTTCATATAAAAGGTGGAGAGACCATTTGCAAAGTCTCATTGTGCAAACTCAAAACGCATATAATGTTCCCCTAAGCTGCCCACTGGAGAAACAAGGAACTTCGAGCAAATTTCAGAGTTTTCAAGGTTTAAATTTTTCGCGGTGTGCCTAGAAAAGCGTGCGGCACACCTGTGAGCGAAAGTACATTGGGTTTGCATTGCTACATGACACGCCTATAGTGGCGTGCGGCGCACCTGTAGCACCGTTCACCCACCGCTCGAGGCTGACCCGACTACCTTTCCATTGCGTGGTGTTCTTCTTTGTGAACGTGCTTCTCACCCAAACACCTGAAAAAGACTCTATGGAGCTGCCCCAATCAATCAAACAAGGTCTTTAAGCTTTTCTTTGAGGTATTATACTTCTCCTCTTCACAAAATTCAAATATTGAAAGGGTGTTTGCTTTGTTTTTTCCTTGAGAAGGAAATAGTTCCTTTGAGACCATTTCATCATATAAAAACCATGAGATAGGCAGTGTTAAGGAGACAGATCTCTTGTCAAAGCTGAAGAAACTTTTCTTATGTTCGGAGGTCTCAAATTAACTTGGATAGTGTCTTAACAGTGGCCTTAAGGGCAGTTTGAAAAGCACCAGAGAGAGACAGTGATTAGAGGGTAGGGTTTTTGAGAAAACTCAAAGGTTTTTGTTGCTGTGATTGTCACAAACCATTACAATGATAGGTAGGGTGTGTTTTTATCAATCTTAAAGGACCTTAAAAGCTTTAAGAATAGTGATAAACCATACACTAATTACTAGACAGACAAGCAGAATTGGAGAGGTCCCAAGTTGGCTGGAAGGTGTCTTAGCATTGTTAAAACAAAAACAAAGCTTGTCTGAAAAATCAAAAGAGGAAAGAAGTGATCATGATGTGAAAGTTTGGTCATATAAAGAATCCTCTCTGTATGGTGAAACAATGAAACCTAGTGCAGCCTCCATAGTTCCAAAAAACAGAGTATGTTGTGAAGGTATTTTAAATCGGTTGGAGGGTGTTTTGTTTTACTTTGTGAAGAACAGTGAACAACAAAAGAAAGGTGTTTGGAAGAAAAAGTGTTTTTTTCAAAACACAAGATATTCTTTTTTCACCAATAAACCACAAAAATATATTTTCAGAGTTATTTGCCCAAGCACAGTGATAAGTTGATTTTATTTCATTTGACAAATACTTGTTGATTGGCATCAAAAAGGACAAACAATGACTTATAAGGAGGATAGGGTGTGTTCTTGAGAAGCCATTTCAAGGACCATTTGAGACAAAAAAATTTTGTCAGTCAGCAACGAATATTCAAAACAAAATTCCTCCCAGGAAAGACAATAGAATTGGCCTTCACAGGAGGTTTGAGCCTGTTTCAACTGAAGAGGTAAATGCTCATCCATCAGTCTTGTTTAAATTTCATGAGGTTGGATGTCTAGAGTTTTGTCAAAGGGTGCAGTAGGTGAAAATATATTCCCCTTTGACACATCTTTGTGCTTTGAGATTTCAAGGGAAACACTTTCAACTGGCAGGCTTGGATTTCAAGTTCTCTCCTAGGTCCATTTCCAAGGCCACCAAAATCCCTTATGTTAGAGAGAAGTGGTTTAAAAAAAGCCACCTAGACTCGGAACAGTACAAACCTTTTTGAAGCCTGAGCATAGAGATACATGTCCATCCATATTTCCCTTCTCATATCTATTGACTATTTATGCCCCCCTCATGAAGATAATCATGAAATACTTCACTTATGAGGGAAGGTTCTCCTGGGCCTATGCTTACCATGTCTGGTTTCTCATGCATTTCACAAGAGCCAAATTGTTAAATATCCCTTTCTTCCTCCATAGAAGTATTGAAAAAATGGCCTCCACTTTTAAGAAAAAAACTCCTTCTCAACAGTCAACTTTCCTTTTCCATCATTCTCTCATCAAGGTTACCATTCTTCATCAACTTGAGAAGAAGGAAATCTCTTGGGACACTTTCATTGCACATCTAGATTTCACCACTGTCCCTTCATTCCATACATCTCCTTCACCATCCTTCACCTTCTTCAAGCAAGCCCATTCCCAAGAAGCTCAAATTTCCCATTGAACAAGAAGAAGAGCATGAGCAAGGGGAAGAAGAGCATGATGAACAACAGCATGATGAGGAAGAAGAGAATGAGAAAGGGGAAGAAGAGCACGATGAACAACAACATGATGAAGAGGAGGAACAACATGATGAAGAGGAGGAACAATAGGATGAAGAAGGGCAACAAAGTGAAAAGGAGCACAGTAAGGAAGGGCAGCAAGGTGAAGAGCATCATAGTGATAATATGCAACACAGTAATGAGGAGCAGCGCCATGAGGAAACTAAAAACAGTGAGGAGGGAAATGATGAGGAGATTGAACATTTTGATGAGGATATTGGTGGCCCTCACAGCAACAAAAAGGATGAAGATGAAGCCCAAAACATTGAAGAGATAGAGCCGCAAAGTCCTATAGAAAAAAAAGGCAAGAGTAAAGAGGGCAGCCCTCAAAAAGACATGCAAGAAGTCAGTCAAAGCATCCATGAAGAAACTCAAACAGTGGCAAGGATGATGAGGAAAGTAACAAGGGCAAAGAGCCAATAGAGCATGTGCTAGCTGCCTCTCCTAGGCAAGAGGCCATGCTTTCTTCTCCAAAAGTGGCCAAGCCCTGAACATCAAGGAAAAGGGTGCCTAAAACTATAACTACAAATGTTACTAGGGCCCTCCGAAGCAAGGGGAAGTTTCCCAAGAAACCCATTGTCGAATTGACCAAGAGGAGGAAGACTAAGAGAGCCACCCAAAGCAAGGGAAATGAAAAAGAAGAAAGCAGCCATGAAAAGGAGAGGGACTTCGACATAATTCAAATCCAAAGTGATGATAGCGACAATGAGGCCTGAATCCTAGAGACTCTCTTGATCAATAGAGAGAAACAAATTGATGCTTTGAGGACAGATCTAGAGAGGGCTATAAACTTCAATCACTTTTTGAAAACACAAAATAAACGGATGAGTGTCCACATGGCGGTATATGAGACACGGGCCATCAAATAAAAAAAGGAGGCCTCCAAGGCACAAGTTAAATTTAAGAACTCATGGGTGAGTTCAATTATAGTGAAGATGAAGATCAGCCCAGGAGAAAGAGGCCAAGAACCATGGGACTCAAAAGAGCCCTTGAGAAACAAAAGGAGGAAGAAGCTGCCCTTCTCCAATATTTTCCTCTCTCTACTTTGTTCGCCCAAGAGATAGAGAAAAATCGAGAAGCATGGCTTGAGAGGGTGAATGATCACTCAGAAAAGAAGTTGGAGAAGGCCAATAGAGATTTGGACCTTCAACGGAGGATGACTGGGCACTATAAGAAGCTCAATCAGTTTGCCCAACGGAAATTGAAGGCCACACAGGAAAAACTCAAAGAAGCTGAAAGGAGGCGCCCGGCACCAAAATTGAAGAAAGACACCTCAAACCTCCAAATTTTTGCCTCAGCTTCACAGCATGTTTCTGAAAACCCTTGAGGGTCATGCTCGCCAAAATTGGGCGAAATTCAATAAGTTTTGGTTTTTTGTCATTTTTGGGTTTTTGGCTAAAACTCATGGGCATTTCCGTTTTTGTTTGGGGCATCCTAAAAGGATGAAAATGGTATCATTGGATGCCATAATTTTAGGGGCATCTACTCAGTGATTTTCAGATCAATTTAAGATGATTTTCTCCCCCAAAATGGCGAAAAACACTCACTTTTTTCACACTCTGCCCCGTTTATTAGCAAGGTCTATTTTTTTTGTTTTTACACACATGTCAGTTTTTGATGAATTTCCAGTGATCATTTTGGAGGAAACTAAGAATTTTTAGAAAATAGACATTCATAGATTTCCAATGAGCTGTCACGAGTCTCGTTTTGACATTGGGAAGGCATCCAAAAGCTGCCCGCAGGACAAAGGACTTTCTGCTGATATATTTCTTAAGTATTTTTGAGAAAAATATACTTTTCTAAAGTGGCTTTTCCTAATGTGTGTTTAGCTATTTTTGGGCATATTTAGTTATGAAAAGTCAATATATTTTCCTTTTTTAGCATTTTTGAGATATTTTATTTGATATTTTGTGCCTTGGGATTTTCAAAGCCTCAAGGACAAAATCAGATATTTTGGATAAGCAAATGAGATTGCAAGTTGAGCTAGGAGGTTTTCCTCACTTTGGCCTATATATTCCAAGGGATTTCATTGTAAATAAGGCTGAACTTGATGAATGGAAGCAATATATGGTTATACAAGCTTGGAGGAAACACTTGTCTCATGCATTGGATAGTTTCTTGAATGTTTTTGGATGATGAAGGAGGTCTGTTGTTGGATTCCTTGACTTGGTAAAATGGTATAGTGTCCATCTCTGTTATGCTTCTTAGTTTTCATTCATAATTTCATGTTCTTGCTTTCTATAAGACAGTAGAGAATATATTTGAGACATGCCCTTGGAGGCACCTCAAGTTTCCTGTTTCTTTATAGCTTCTATGTTTTCTTCCTTCTTAGTCATATCAAAGAATCCTTGATTGCTCTTTGATAACTGAAGAATATTGTTTGCTTGTTTCATTTATGGTTTTATGCATGCTAAGTATGATTCACTGTATGCCCTGATTACTCATGGCTAGTCATAGCTCCACCTCTGAAACCTTTCTTTGATTGATTAGATTGTCATTTGTTGAACCAAGGAGGTCTTGTACTAATCTTTCCCTTTGCCTAAAACTATGCAATCTTGCTTCAAAGTGCCCAATAGCTTGAAATACTATTCTTGGGAATTTCCTCATAGTGATTTGATTTGTTTGTTTGTATTAAATGTATTTCCCCAAAGTCTAATAGCCATTTCCTAAAGTTAGAGAGTCATATATCTCTATGCATGGCTTGAATGGTTATTTATATGCATTAATCAGTTTATAGTTACATTTCTCATGATTAATGGTTAGCCCTACCATGTTTATGTCAGCTATTAAACTATTTATGTTTGAAATCCTTTGTTCTTCACAAATTTAATGTCCATCTCACTCCATTTTACCCAAAGATCCATTTTACCTCGAATCAAATCGGCCCTTCAACAACCTTGTATCACCATCTGAAAGCTTTCTTGACCTTTTCGACCCCATAGCCCAGTTGATCCGACATCTTTTTACCTATCTTATTCTTTGATCAGTTCATCCCTCACAACCTAAAAACCAAAACCAAAAACCTACTTCATAACTAGCCTAAAATCAAGAACACAATAAGAAAACACACAGATATCCCTTACACAAATAGAGAGAGCCCTCTCTGAGTCCACGAAGGCTAGGTCCTTGGGCTCCAAAGACTGGTTTGATGTTACACTGTCATTTGGCTTGCCAATCAGCCAAATCACGGGACCCTAACACCCATCACATTGCATGATGCCATTGAGAGGGCTAGAGGCCTTCAAGATGCCTTGCCAAAAGCAAAGGCAACTTTCCAAAACAATCCCTCTTACCTTTCTAAGAGGAAGGAAGAGAAAGCTACTCCTTCCATGGATAGCTCGATCAAGAAGCCTCTTTATATTGAAGTATAGAGGGAGCTAAGGAAGAAGAGGCTATGTTTCACTTGAGAAGAATCATGGGAAGCATGACATAGATGTGCTGTTGGGAAAGCACACTACATAGAAGTCTTCTTAGATGTTGAGGAGGAAGAAGAAGATGATGAACCAAGTAGAGGTCACAACACTGAAAATGTTGAGGAAGATCCATCACCATCAGGAGATGGGAGTAGAGATTTTGCTCTTATTGGAGGAAATATTGCATCTTTGAGGGGCGTACCTAAGTACATGACCCTAAGAGTTCATGGTTCAATCATGAATCAGAGGGTATCTGTTCTTATTGATAGTGGGGCCACCCACAACTTTATTGATGCTCATCTTGTGCAAAGGAGGGCCATACCCACTGATACCTTTGAGGGATTTTTTGTTTTAGTCCCAGGAGATAGAAAAATGCAATGCATGCATTATGTTCCATCAGTTACAGTCACCATGGGATCTTACACTTTGGTGGATCACTTCTTTGACATACTAGACACCAATGTTATTTTCGGTGTTCAATGGCTAAATACATTGGGGAAAGTCACCACTGATTGGGAGGCTTTACAAATGGAATGGGTGGATAAGAAGAGTGGTACACCTCACATGATTAGGGGCATGCATTCTTACCCCACACCTAACACTTCCTCTTAGAAAATAGAGATGGATTTGCATAGTGGAAGCAAGGATATCACTATCCCTTCTCTCATGTTCATGAGATTCTTGCAAGGGACATTCTCATATAGTGGCAAACCACCAGGGAGGCCACTAGATTCAGTTTTAGTGGGATATATCTCACTATTTGATGCTCCAAAATTAGATCCAAGAGGGAAGGGAGCATTATGAGACACAGCTACAACGCTGGAAGGCTTATGAAAGCACTAGAAAGAGGGGGATTTTCCTCTCTCATCATCCTCACCATCCTTCATTTCTGATTCTGCATTGTTGGAGAAGGAAAAGGGGAGGTATGTCCTTCCTACTTGTACCTTTGGCATAATAGATGTCAAATAATAGATCAGCAACATGGCAGGCAATCTTATTGATGCATCATCAACGATGTCCTTGTTGGGGAGTGTAGATCTATATTGGAGATCCTAGCTTTTTGTGGATTACTCCAAGGATCTCTACACTTGTACGATGCTTGATGACCAAGTGCATGGAGAGAGTTATCTAATCCATGAGGGAGTCATCTATCATTATGATAGGATCTTCTTTCCTAGAGCCTCCAAGCTCAAGGAGGAGATGCTATAAAGGGCCTTCAAGGAGTTCTGTTTCAGCCCTACCTATTCTATGAAGATCTACAACACTATCATGAGATGTTTTGAATGGGAAGGCTTTGGAAGAGAGATATATCAAAATTTTCTAGAATGAAAAAGCTATGTGGAGTTGGGGTAGCCAAAGGACTCTATGCAAGAGTCATCTCAGTCAATTCTTCCTTCTCTTAAAAAGGGAGAGAAAATTGTGCACAATTCCATGTATAAAAGAAACATTGATGGTGAAAAATATGAACATGTAATGCAAGCTTTATTTTCTGACTTGATGTATTCTTTCACCATGTTTTTGCAGGACATGGCTCCCAAGAGGAGTGTTGTACCATATGAATCTCATGGAAAACTTTTGGCCACTGCAATTTCTGAACTTGGCCACTCCCCTGCTATGAAAAGGGAGATTCCTTTTCATGATGGGTGCTTCCCAAAGGCACCAAACATATCTCACACTTTCAGCCATGGTGAGATAACTTATGTAGCAAGTAAGTGGTGGGGAAACCACTTACCATACCTTGATATGATGCAGGAAGGAGATGCACTGTGCTGGCACCCTATGTGGGACTTTGACCCGCCTCCTCATGCTCAAATTTCTATTTGTATGTATGTCATTATGTTTCCATACTTGGATGAGACAGTTGTACTTTTCATGGGATTGTATGGAGAGAGGATGGGCAGTTTGTATGTACCACATGGGATGGAAACTCTCTATGCACCCTATGCCACATGCTTTAGAGAGAGTATAGGACCAACCATGTTTGTTTCTGTTGAGTTTTTGAATCCTTGTGCGATGGATTTTGTACGTCTCATGATGATTTTTGAGGAACAGTTCATGGAGGCTTGGATTGGTGAACACTTGATTCATGATGAAATCTTGATCTATGATGGTGTCCCCAATGGAGAAGGAGAATTTTTGCAGCACTCACCCTATCAGTTGCTTGAGGATGAGCAACATTTTGGAGGGGAGGACTGTAATATTCCCAATTAGCCCAAGCTAATGGGAATATACATGTCTCAATATTTTGTTTCATGAATAAAACTGTAAAGGAGGATCAATAAAACCCCTAATCAGAAAATAAATCAATCCCACATGTGAACATGGAAAAATATGGTCTACTTACATAAGCACAATTAGGTGTGAAAGATACTGGATCATTTGACGAAGTCAACCAAGACCAAATCAATAGCGTTGTCTAGATACAGTGAATCTCCTAGAAGGACAGCGCAGTTTTAGTTGGGGGATTCTCATGTGAATGTAGCTAAATCATTGAGATGGTTTAGGGTTTGAAAAGGGTTTCATCCTATAAGAGGAGGAGAAGGACATCCGAAGAAGGTTGTTTATTGTGTATATTTCTGAGTATAGTGTCTGTTTAGACATATACCATTCTCTATGGTTTAGCTGAGAATAGTGCTACTTAGCACTTGGGTGTTCCTAAGCAGGGGTCCCACCTCTTCCATTGAGGATTTCTTGGGAGAGTCTTTCTGATCTCATCCACTATCAGGCATTTTTCAAGCTCATCTTCCAACTACAACACAAATCCTGTTTAGGGTTTGGTTGTCCTTGCAAGATGCAGTAAGTGGAGGCTCGATATGCTTAGATCTAGGCCGTTTCAGGGCCTCTTTTCACTGGGAAAGTATTTTATCCCATGTGCAAGAGAGTTCTAAAAATTTGGAGCTGATATTTCAGATCTTGGCATCAAGCCAACTCAGTGCTTCAGGCTACAACACAGTTTCCCTTCCAGGACTGCGTTATTTTCAAGGAGGGAATTGCAGGGTGTTGTGACCCACTTTTTGAGAGGAGATCTTTGGTGTTGGGATTTTCCTTTCACTTTGGTGGTCCATGGATTAGCTTGTTGATCCATGTTATTTACAGATATGATATGTTTCTATTGTAAGAATCTTCAAAAATTTCTGAATAATATTTCAGATCTGCTACTTTAATCTCAGATCTAGTCTCTGTTTTGCATGATTTGATCAAAACCCCAAGGGGATCTTGTAAAGGAGCCTTTCTAGTGTAAATATCTGAAATGGATCTGATATTTTTTACACAGATATGCTCTAGATCTAAAGTGAAATATACAGCTGCTACAACTCCTATAAAAATTCTATTAAGCTATTTTGCAGTCAATACATTTGTTGCAACCCTCTTTCTTGAGGAGTTATTTCTATTATGTCTTCTACATTATGTTGTATACTGTAAAGGCTTCATCATGGATCTGATTTGTTTTTGTTTATATAAAATCTGATCTTCATCATTAATCTCCTTCTCATGCTCTCAAAATTGCATTATTTCTGAAGCAGTTTGTTGCACATAGTTGCAACCCCTCTCTTTGGTTGTTTTTCAGCTAGACTAGGTGGTGGGAGGTCTGTTTACCTCACCTATTTTGATTTGTTTTTTCTCTCCTTTTGTATCTAGACTCTAGATCCACTAATCTAAGGGATCCAAGAGCTACAAACTCATTTCAGTGGACAAATTTCCAAGGAGTGCATTATTCCTGCAGGCTTTACTGTGTATTCCCATTTTTGGATATTACAATTTTTTTTCCTTCAGTATTCCACACTAAGTGATCGAGTTAACAATAAATTCACTGGTGGAAAATAATAATTTCTACTTCAGTATTAGATGAGATCTATTTCAGATCATTTTGAATCCATTCCTAGTGGTTAGGCTACTTCATATACGGTGTTCTTTACAAATCCAAGGAGCTTCCATCCCCAACTAGATCCAATGTTAGTGTTATTCTATTCATCCTATCACTAATAATCAAATGGGCTCTTTCAAATTTTTTGTGAGGGTGTCGAGTCGAATTTTCATGGTTTTAGTATGTCTTCGAACAAAAATTTGGTCACTCACTAGTGTGTCTAGAAAAATTACTGCTCCTTCCGAAAACAATTCACCTGTTGGTCATTACCATATCTTAGTTGGATGAATCATCATTTCAAGGTCTCCATATTCATTTCAGTCATGCCATCATAGTCTTCATTCAACTCATTATCGTCATTGGGTCATTAAGGTTTAGGTCACCAAAATCAATCACTTCACCAATAAATTCGGAAAATGAAGGAGTAGTAATAAGGTTTTTACTCAATAAATTTTGTTTCAAAGTGTAATTTATGATTGATAAGATGTAATAAGTCTTAAAGGTTCCTAAGCTACACAAAAATTTCCAAAGCTACATAGTTTTCAAAGCACAAGTGAAATGCACTTGGTGGGCCAATGCACTACTATGAAGAAAATTGAATCTTACAAGCTATAAAATACCATTTCATTGATTTTTCTCATGCATCCTATTGAAGAGTATCTCTCACTCACTTACCAAGGCAACCTCAGCACTTCAGCATACAAGAATACCCTAAACAAGTGACCACAAGGTGCCACACTACATTTTGTGGGAGAGCTTCTCTTTTCCAAATTTGCAAGTTAAATTAACCTTCCCATAGTGATTTTTTATTTCCTCACACTCAAATACACTCCCTAAATCCCTCACACCCCCTCACTTTCACTCCCTAAGCTTCTACATCCAAAACCTATCCCCTACACCACACCACTAGCCTAATACTACATTTTTGGCAGCTTCCTAGACCTAGACCTATAATAGAATTCCATAGGTCTACTCCTACCCTAATTTCCTCCCATTCCACATCCTAAACCTTCCTAACACCCTTACCTATGTCCATAATTTTTCCCATCCCCATTTCCCTCTCCTAACCCTTCCATCCTGTTACAATCCTATAATAATAGGATTCATAATTTTGAATTAACTTTGACTAGTTTTGTAATATGTACATACTTTTCTTTCTGCAAAATTGTTTCTCATATTAGAAAAATAAAAAATGTAAAGAGGGTAAAAGTCCTAAAATAAAAATCAAGGGACTTGAAAAAAAGTATCAAAAAGAATATAAAAATGGACCCCAAACAAAAAGAGACAAAAATAAAACATGAAAGTGATGCAAATCCAGATGCCATTACTATTTACTCTTAATGAAAAATAAAGATTATGTGTAGCTTGTTAAAATGCCACAATACATGAAGGTCAAAGTGCTTAATCTTAACCCTTCATTCTTTAAATTTCATGTTGTTAGATAGAGAATAAATATCTAGCCAAACAGTTTAATCTTGGCAGATCAGTAGTTATGTAGAGAATAATAAGGAGCTCAACAGTTTAATCTGAGCCCTTGGAAGAAATAAGGATATAATTAGTTATCTTTCTATTTAAAATAAAAATGAATAAGGTTTGCAAGCTCAAATGCACCCATGTAAATGAAGAAAAAAATGTTAGGGTAGAAGATGGGTAGGCAAAAGAAATTTTCACAAGCATGGATAACAGACAATTAGTCATTTCATTTACTAATTTCCCTTCAAAATCATTCCCCTTGTAAAAAATACCACCTCCCCTTCATTTTTCCCTTTTTTCCCATTATCACTCATTTTTCCTTACAAATGCCCCTTTTCCTAAGTTAAAACACATTTTTTCCTTTGGAAAAGTAAAAAATACTTTTATTAATTCCCCTTTTATTCAAAAAATACCCAAAAATACCTTTATCCTAAGTATTTCTTTAAAAGAAAGTGTTATGTCATGTCCTACAGTGAAAAGAAATCTATTCTCGATAACAGTTTTAACGTTAAAACTTAGTGTATTATACATATCCCGCAGTTAAATTACATTATTAACAAATCAACCTAAATTTAAATCCCTTATAAATCTTTACCATATATTTTTATTAATTCCTTTATATGTATTATTCCCAACCCATTATTTATTATATAACCTATGATTTAATTCCCCACATGTTATATATCCCTAACCCATTATGTATTAAACCCCGCCTACACATACATTACACTTACCATAACCCTATTGGCATGTATAAAACCCCGACCATTTACATATATAACCAATCGCATAGTTTAAACCCTAGGCCCCACACCATCAATCCCGATACATTCATCACATTATCCCAGCCATCAGATCCTCACCCGCTAGATCCGACGGTCATTATCTCTTATCGTGCATTTCATTGCCCAATTGTTAACACACCTGAAACCTTGCAAAAAGCGTGATTTGCGGAGTATCCCTCCTCGCTACGTGGTTGATTCTTATTTGATCGCATCACCACAAATATTACCATTAATCACCTTTGCAACTTTCGAAAACCACAGAGCAGTTTTCTACCCGGCGTGCAAACCACCTGCTCATTTGAAATGACTGCCCATTAATGAAAAACATTGTTAGCTTAACATTCATAAAAACTGCCCTTTGTTAAGCCTTTTTACCTTTATGTTACATTCTACACTGAAGAAGCATTGCCGACCTATTTCTGAGCAACCATATAACTAAACCGACAATATTTCAAGCCTTTTCATTTGAATTCAAGACCTTTGTCGCTACAAGACATCGTAGAACCAAATTGAAGTGTTTCAAAGACCTTTGAAGCTTCAGAAAAGCCCTTTGTTGCCTCAGAAACCCTCCTGCAAAGAAAATCTTCATTTTTCCTAGGTATTCTTCAAAGAAAAGGCCTATTCTTGATCTAAAAAGAAAATTAATTGGTAATTGAATCAAATTAAGATTACTAGAAAACCAAGAAATCCCTCTTGCCCTCCAGAACCCTTTTCTACATACCCTAAGAAGTCTTTTCACAGATTCTGAGGCCTTAGACCGTTATAAATCATAGAGATTGAATAAATTGAAGAAATTTAAGCCTATGTATACTTAAAGAAAACCTTCTGGCCTTCAAGTCCTTTCATATAGGCCCTAGCCATCTATTTACAAAACTTTGAAGCTTATAAATTGCCTTTTGTTATAGAAAACATACTTTGATCAATGAGCAATTTTATACCTTTGCAGACCATAGATAAAACCCTGATTTCATCCTCAATCCTTCTGCAAACTATTATAATTTTCTAGAGGTGCTCCTATAGGCCTAAATAAGTTTTTTTTTTTAAATTAAAAAGAGTAATAAATTGATAAAATCAAACAGAAACAATGGCTTCCAAAAACTTTGTAGCTATAGATTCTCTACAACCCCCTGTTGTAGATGTAGATCACATTCCCTTAGCTGACATAGACTTCAATATTACTTACATAGTTATATAATTTAAGCTTCTTGAGCTCCACTACTGTAGTCAAGAAAAGTCCATAGATTAGGCTGATGAAGTTTTCATCTGGGAGTATAATTTGCCAAAATATGTTGTCCCACAGACCTTCCATTGCCCATAAGTGATTAGACTTTGTCAATCCTATTATTTTCCTAATCAGATAGCCATAATAAACCCTAAAAAATAAATCCTATTTACCATTACTGTTGATTCAATCGATTATATGCTGCAGATACAGCCCAGGCCTATTGAAATCCCTTTATCCATTGAGGCCCTCACTCAGCTATACTTGAATCTGGACTTCCCCAAGAGGTTCTAGATAGTTCAAAATTTCATGCCTTCTTCTATAGAGATTCCCAATATAAATCCTCCATACCCTTCTGCAAATTTTTTTGAAAGGACAAGACATATCATCTCCATGTTGTCTTGTGTTCTTGGTTATTTTACAGATGAACATGTTGATGTTGCAGTGCTAGGTTTTTTGTCTACTTTCACACCTGGTCAGCCTCCTACTACCATTTTTAATTTTTTCCAATACCTTGCTAACAATATCCTTGAACAATTGGTCATAATTCCTTCTGAAGGTGTTTTCAAGTATTCCTCATTCTTATTCCATATGTTTTTATACTTTCAGTCTGATAAATTTGCTATAAACCTTCAAAAGCTTGATGTAGAAGGAAACCCACAATCATTCATCTTTTGGACTTCCTTGATAATTAAAGACTACAATGAGTTCACTTATACATATTTTAATGCTTCTTTCATTCATCCTATGGTCAATTTGCTGAACAGTAGCAGGTAGCCCAAAATTAGTGACGAAATCAAGAAAGACCTGCAGATGTCAGAGCATAATAGGATAGGTGATAGGTACTTCTACCAAAATCATGCCAAGATAAGAGTATATGGATCAAGTATTGTTCCATATAAACTGCCCAAATACCTCCCTATGAGGTTATTTTCCCTTGAGTACATAAGGCAGATTCTTAATTCAGATGCAATGAACTTCTTGGCAGCAAAGAAGAAGACACAGTTAAAATTGAAAAATCAAGTTGGCCCTTTTATCTGTAATAATAGAGGTGCGGGTCCAGAGGATGAAAAATGTTTACAGGAGTTCAAATTTAGTATAAAAAATTTTGTCGTATTATGATCCCCTTGGAGTTATAAGTAGAATGAAATTTAAATGCAAATTGACTCCCTATGTACATGAAAAGAAACCAAACATAAAGAAATTCTCCAATCAATCTGAATGGTTGAAAACACCTTGGTAGAGGCAGAGAAACAAGGTGATACTAGTCAAACCTTGCAGACTCCAGCCCAAGAAGATAGGAATGCAAAAATACACAGAGAGGAAGGATCATATAGAGAAGAGACTACAAATGGAACTAAATTTAAATTAATATATAGTAAAATTCCAAAGCTAAATCCTTCCAATAAAGAAGTGGAAACAATAGAAGTGATTGATACAAAAATAGTAGCAAAGGACAATGAACCTCCTACAATAATTGAAGAAGAACAATAGCCTACAACTTCAAACACTAAGCTGATTTAGAAGCAGCACAATATTGAAGTTTCCACATCTAAAAAACCAGTAGAAAAGGAGTTGGATATCAAAGAAAGATACAAATAAATCAAATTCAGAAATGATGAAATTAAAAATGAAATATATTCTCAATATCTGTAACAAAATCCTGGCATCCGGAATAGGCTACTTTCAGCCTTTGACTATAAAAATAAAAAGATGCAGATGACATTTCTTCAACCCACATTTCAAAATCCCAAGTCATCTTCTGATTAGAAAAATACATATTTTGAACTCTTCGCCCAGGATATTCATCCTCTGGACCAAATTGAGTTTCATAAATAGGTAGGGGAGATGATCTATTCTACAATGACCACCAAGGCCATGAGTGTACAGAAGCTGCAAAACACTCTTGCAAGTATCAGGGATCAGCTTAAATGGGAAAAAGCATCTTCATAGGCAAAAAAAAATAGAATTAAATATTTGGAAGAATTAGTAATTGAAGTAGGATATGATCCTAAAAATGTCAAAGTTGCAGATGGATTGATAAAGAAGAAAAATGCATACATTGCTTCATTAAAGAAACAACTAAAGCTGCCCCCTACAGAACATCCTCAAGCAAAGGAAGTATTACAAGATAAAAATAAAAAATATGAGATGATGAATCTCATTGTACAGTTGACTTCTCAGATAAAGGAAATGGAGAATGAAATGGACAAGTTGGTCCAGGAGAAAGAAGCCAGCAAAGAACCAGTCCCAATCAATGTCATTCCTATAGTCACTACTATTGTATCTTCTAGACTAGCTAAATCATTGGCTCCTATAGTCCCCATGGATACATCATTACCTGTTAGTTCATCAACAACTTCAGCTACAGAGTCTTCAACAATAACAACATGACATTCAGATGAAGCAAGAAAGTTAGTAAAAGCTATGCAGGAAATTTATATTCAGACTAATGATATTAACAAACTTAAATAGTAGCTTAAAAGCTTGAAGATGAAAATAAACTTGCTAGGATAATGCATAAGAATTAAGAACAAAGAGAAATTGATTAAATGAGTAGTTGAAGAAATTAGAAAAAGATCTAACATTGAAAGAACCCATGGCTCAAATCAGACAACAACTATGGGCCAATATCATTGAAGAATTCAATGATATTTGGCCATCCATATAGGTTATATATGAGCAGAAAGACTTATTCAAATCAACAAGAGAAGCCATTCAAAAGATAAAGAAGAGACTAGTAAGAAAAATTAAGAAGCTCTTGAAATCATCAAATTTATTAATTCCAAAAATAGACAAGAACTCGAAGAAATTGGAATTAATGACAGAACATAAACTATCCTAGAAGTTAGGAAGGTAATTTCTAAGAAGAATTTGATGATACAAATAGAAGGGAAATGCCAAAACATGGAGGTTTCCATTACAAGGTTTATGATGAAATTTGATGTCCTAAGGCAGAAATGCCTTCCAAATCCATTAGTTATTCATGACAAACTAATGAAGTAGGATGACTATGACAATAAAATGAGAGAATTTTCCAAGGATCAGGCCAATCTGATTTCCTCACAAGGTATTCCAATGAGGAAGGTGTTGATATTGAAACAAGATGATGAGCTTAGTGGAAAGGAGTCGCCTTCACTAAGTGGGCTCGCAAGCTATTTTTGGCGCAAAGTCTATTTTCAGACTATGTATATTTTTAGACATATGGATCATGTTCTATGAGTTGTAGGATGCTATTTGTGGATGGTTGGTCAAGTTGGAAAAAATAGATGGACTTCTATTTTTAGACATCTGGCAGAATCTATTTTTAGATTGCCCGATCTAAAAATGAATATGTCAAATATTATTAGCTCTTAATAATATTTAGACTCTAAACATTATCTTATTCCTTGGAGCACTTGAGTTAAGTGCACGGATATGTAAGGGTTTGTGAAGGAATTATGCTATTCTTTGAGGGTTAAGTGGATCTATTGCATGGATAACGGTTAGAACTCATGCTGACGAGTTTTGGTGGAGTTGATTGAGGAAGTTAGTGGAGTTGTATTCGGTTTAACTAATCTAAACATAGTTGAGCTAGTTGTATCTAGTCTAACTGATTGATACACTAGTGAGAGTGGTGTGAATTAATTATTAATTAATTCACTAATTATAAACTCATTAATCAACTAAAGAATACATCAGTTAACTTCAGTGCATGGACAGTTTCAGTGGAGACCAGTGCAGAGATAGGTGAAAGAGCAGGTTAACTATCAGTTGTGACTATATAGTTGCTATTTGCAACACACAGATAGGTGGAGAAGCCCATGAGGATTTCATAGTACAAGCCAGGTGGTTTATCTATTTAATGAAGCCATCCCATAGCATTGAAAACACAATAGAGGCTGGCTATCAAGTGGCAAAATATTGGAGCATCTGTTTTGCTAGATCTAGCTTGATAGTGTGTAGCAATTGAGGGTGTGTATGAAAGCTTGTGAGGAGATTTTGTACTATTATTGTTACATGATCTCCATGAAATGTAATATACAGATATTTGGGGTTTTCAGCTTTAAGCTTTCCCATTAAATACTGTGTTCATATGTGTGATCGTTTGTGGTTTTAATGTATGCATGCAATTGATTTTATTTCCGCATGATTTTGTATTATGCATGAAGCTAAAATAGTGTGTGATTAGGAGAATCTCGGTGAATAATATATCAGTTATTCAAATTTCTACATGGTATAGGAGCTTTATTGATCATTGGAGCAATTGCAAAATATTGAAGAAGTTGAGTTTTGTGCTGGTGGAATTCGAATTTGCAGCAGTGTTTTCTTGGTGTCGAAGTTGAGATGTATTTCAACGGATTGTGATTGGATTATGCCCTTGTGGGTAGCTCAAATTATATTGCATGGAAGGATAGGATGGAGGTGGTGCTGGATGACAATGGGTTGAAGGAGTTCATAGATGCAGAAATTCCAAAGCCTACTTCTAGTGATGCTGCCGTACTTGATGCATGGCAAAAGAAGACAGCAAAGTGGCGAAGGATTCTATTGGAGGGTGTGAAGGATCACATAGTATCCAGCCTTCATGGTAAGGCTTCTCCATTATTGATGTGGAAAGCTTTGACAGATTTATTCCAAAGCAAGAGCAACCATAGGAAGTTGGCGCTCAAGGAAAAACTCAAGAACATAAAGATGGAGAAAGGCGACAGTATGCTCAAGTACCTCACGAAGTTCATCCAATGCAGGGATGAGCTGGGAAGTGTGGGGCTTACTGTTGATGACGAGGACTTGGTGAGCTTTTCTCTCCTAGAGCTTTCGAAGAGTTGGCACTCCTATCAGGACTCTGTCAATGGTCGGGAGAAATTGCCAGGATGGGAGCGACTTTGGTCAGATCTTGTGCAAGAGGAGATAAGGTGAAGTACCAGGGACAGATCTTCATCAAAGAACTCTGATGAAGAGAATTTCACTTTGGCTGCCAAAGCAAAGAAAGGAAAGAGCAAGAAAGCTTCTCAATCTGGTGCGAAAGGCAAGAAGCAGGACATGTCCAAGGTGAAGTGCTTTCACTGTCACCAACACAGACATTACGCCACTAATTGTCTACAGAAGAAGAAATATAAGTAGGCTGCTGGGACTACAGCTGGAGAGACCTTAGCCTCGCAGTTTGAGCTAGATTTTTTGTTGATCACATGCTTGGTCTCAAGTATGACGAGATCAGTGTGGTTTCTTGACAGTGGTGCGTCTTTTCACATGACAGGAGATCGAGATTTTTTTATTGATCTGGATGAGAAAGATCTTGGAGTGCACATCGAGATGGACGATGATGGTAGATACAGTGCGACTGGTATCGGTACCATTTCCTTTGAGAGGGAGTCTGGTAAACCCTTCGTATTCTGGTAAACCCTTCGTATTGAAGGAAGTGATGCATGTTCCAAGATTGAAGAAGAATCTTATCTCTGTGGCGATGTTAGAAGACAAGGGATATGATGTTGTCTTTAGCGAGGAAAAGGCCTTCTTGCGCAGTAAGGCAACTGGTGAGACCCAGAGGATAGGGGTTCGAGTTAAGAACCTTTATCAATTGCAGGTAGATGGCTGCATAACAATGGCAGGTGTTGGGACTCATAAATGTCATATTTTCATCCACCTTTCCCTTCACTATTCCTTACATTTCATCATCCCATTAACCTTTCATTACATCATTTTCATAAATATATTTGGGTTTCACCTTCTTATTTTCCACTTTATTCATTTTTGTATTATAAGTGAATTTATGATTAAATATTAGAAAATATACATGTTTTTATATATATCTCAAGAATGTGTGAGCTTTGTAATGTGTAGGAGATATGTGAAGAATTAATTCCAAGAGACTTCTCAAATATCTCATCCACCATATTAAGGAGATAATTATTCAAGCCTATTCCTAAGGAGAAGACCATGGAGGATTTGGTTGGCATATCTTATCCAAGATATGTGAGAGATGTGTGGAGGATTCAAAGGGATCATATCTTGTAATAATGGAAAAGTAGTTGAGAGTGCTTGAGATAATAGTGGATATGTCATTATGAGATGTTTATCTTCTTCATGTATATAAGAGAGTGCTGTCTCTTCATTTTCATAATTTTTTGAATTTGAAGAGATAGTCTTGTAATTAGGAGAAGGAGATTCTTAGCTTTGATTCATATTCTTTTATTGTTACGCTTTCATGATTTGTCATTTGATTCTTGTAATGTAATTTGAGATAGCTTTTTTGTTGTGAGCTCACATATGTTGATTTTTATTCAGCTCTTCACATGTTGTATTGCTTTTCCCTTATGCAATTTCCTGCTTTCCTAGTTAGTGTTTCAATGCCTTCCTAGATTAATTTGATTTCAGTAATTTAGATTAAATTAGTTCCACTTCGGTCCTGCATATATAGTGCATGTGCCTCATAAGCCTATGAACCTCGTATTGACAAATTAAATAGTTGGGCAAGTACTACAAAAATAATTAAACGAACATATTTTCACCCAACATTTTGGCGCCGTTGCAGGGGAGGCACGATGGATTGAAGTTTAGTTGATTTTTCATGCAAGTGTGTTTAGACATGTTCCTAACTCTGAGGTGTCAAGGCGGTAAGATGTGGGGAATAGCCTACGCATCACGTTCAAGATATTGTAATGGGCTCGGCCTCATATGGACCAGGGCATGTAGGGTGTGTTTACATTCATGCAAAATGTGAATTTCAATTTTTGCAAGTGTGTTTGATTTCCGCAACTGTGAAGAGTGTTATAATCGAAGAATTCAATCACTGAATTAATTAACGGTCCTTGTAAGAGGGTTTAATTGAGTATTGAATTCAAGGTTATCTCTATGGTCTTTGTTTTTAATGAATTCAATTTTTAGTGTGCTGATTTGAAAGAGTTTTTGTGAACTGAAACCTTGTAAAAGGATTAAAAAAACTTAGACAACTATTAGCACTCTGCTTTTAGCATGTAAGAATCCCTTTTTCAACATGGTTTTACAATGAGTGTTAGCTTGTAACTACTCACTCAGATCCTAGCAGAAGTCAGGATCTCCTCTTCCCTAGAAAAGGAGATTTTGACAAAAATTAAAGGTTCAACTACTCCCCAAGAAATAAACGAAAATTCAACATCTGAAGAATCCTCCATATCTGATGGCGAACAATCATTCGAACAGGATATTGAGGAAGAACAACAGAAGTTACAACATGATCTAAGTGAGAGAAATTGTGCCTATCGAAGCCTTATCGAACAGTGGTTCCAGGTAAGTACTCAATTAGATTCATCTTTTTATTTTTATTTAGTTGATTTGCAGTTACAGCAACTAGACTCATTCACTCTCGAATATTTTCATCCTTCATTTAAAAAATTGCTACTGAATATATTGTTGTTACTGCTACGTGAATGGCTTCATTGGAAGTTTAATTACACGTAACTATTTTTTAAATTCTCTTTAGTATAGAGTAGGTAGGATATTATTTTCTTCAGTTTTCAATAAGTATGCTCTCCTCCTGCATTTTTACACGATCTCGAGGATTAGAAAATAAGTTGTCAATAAACATTTTCAAGAATGAATAAATTGCGATTTATCAAAGACATCTTTTCACTTTATGTCCATTTTCAATAAAATCTTCTGAGATTGGGAATTTAATAAAATTTCGTTTCTTTTAAGATTTTAGTTTTAAAAAAAATAAAAAAATAAAAAAAATAAAAAATAATTTTTTTATTTATATTTATATTTTTATTTTGAAAAATAACATTTTTTCTAGGATAGGATACAATTTCATTTTTTTTAATTTAAAAAAAAAACATTCGGTGAATAAAAAAAAAAAACTGAGTTTTTACATCTGAAACAATTGCTGAAACTGTGTCTTGCTTGTAATTGATTGCATCTAGCCATACTAAAACTTGCAGCAAGCAATTAGATGATAAAACCTACAAACACAATTAAATCTAAAATTCCCGAGGTTCATCGTTTTGGTTGGGGCCAATAAAAGAACTGTGAATTTCGTTGGAATGTACGCGAACATGTGTTCATAAACCTGCAACTAGCAACAACAAACCAAAACGATGAGCAACAAATGGCTGGTGGCTTTGAAAAATTCACATTGGATAGTCTATATGAAGATGCAATGGTTCAGAAAACTGCATATAATCGTCAAGGTGGAACTATGAAGCTAGAGGGGTCATCTCTGTTACAGGTAACTTGGTTCCAGGTTTGATGCACGATCTTATGTTCAATGGGAAGGATGAAGCTCTGAACAAACTGGTGTTACCTTTGATGGACTGGCTCTTTTGTGAGCCTAATCCGATTGCTCTTAATACAACTTTGGCACAACTTGGTGTAATAAGGCCTAT
>JAXQQM020082393.1:0-19573 GCA_034641835.2 Pinus albicaulis | reverse complement strand
CTTTGAGAAACTCATCGGTAATATCAACAATTTTAGGGCATGATGTTTTTTAGGACTAGAAATGTTTTGGGAAGAACTTGATTTTTGCTTATTTTCCCTTTGGAGAATTTGCAAAACCTTTTTTTAGGGGCTTCTCTTTTTTTATTCTAAGTTTGGGAAGATTTATTGGTATAAGACTCATTGTTTTTCTTTTTTCTAAGGTTATATTGACGGTGTATTTTATTTATTGCATAATCATAACCCTTTTTATAATCAAAGGATTCACCGAATCTAATTTGAGTTGTTGGAGTTAAATAATTCCTAATCTTCTTGAGTAAGGAAAATGGTATTATTGTCATCTATTCCCATTAGATTTATAGCATCCTCATCATCATCATTATTCGAGAAATTTCAGCATAGTTCTCTTGGAATGGGGGCCTTATTGTTTGGCAGAAATTTGTTTTCTTTTGCTTTTCCGAATTTATGTTTTTTCTAAAATTGGGATTTCGATATGTTGTTGGTTATCCCATTGAGGTCTTCTCTCTATATTATCTAGTCTATAAATCACCCTTTCTAATTTTTTAGCTTTCACATCCATTTTTGTGTTTGAGTTGGAATTTTATTCTTTAATGGTCACTCTTCTTTCATTTCGAGTCTAGCTTTTACGGCTAAAATATTCACCTCTACACTAACGCATTTGTTTGCATTTTTTCTAAGGTTTTTGCATCTCTTTCCCTTAATTGGTAAGCCATATTTGTATCAAATCCATTAGGGAATTTGAGAAGAACTAAATGCGTAGGTTTAATATTTCCAGGGATGGAATTATAGACACTATTATATCTGGTGAAGTAATCTTGGGTGACTCATTTGGAGCTCTTTTCATGGAATCAAATTTAGACAATATTTGGAGGGAGTTCTTTTTATTTTCCCATTTATTTAAAAACAATCTATAAAACATAGCTAAATCGGTTACACTACCCGTAGCTAAATCTTTAAACCATTTCTTAACTTCTCCAAGTCAAAGTTTGTGCAAACAACCTCATTTGAACATCCGAGTCATCAATTTCATAAATTTCAAAGAAGTCATCATCTTAGTAATATGTTGCCTCCCCTGTTGTGACCCCCCTGCTGTGCCCGGCGCAACATACAGCGTGTGGGGCTAGTCGTGGAAAGAATATAACACATGCCCAACAATAAAACCATGTACCTAGGTTCACATACTTTGGATATTCTTTGGTCTCCATATTGACTTGTTCATGTGGTAATGTTGAGCTCTAACTCTTTGTGTTCATTGGTCCTATGAAACGGTTTTGCAGTTCATAGAGTTTCTCAAGAGATAGCACATTTTTAACTACCCTAAGTTAAATTTTCATGTAATAAAGGATATTAAAGGAAAAATAAGATCAAGGTTATGGGACACATATTCCAAGTGGAGTGTTGGGAAAACATTATGGTGGGCATCACTTTTGGTTGATTAATGGCTATGGAAATTGGAAAAGGCATTGGAAAAGGAAAAGAGGAAACAATTTTTATTTATTTATGGAAATAAAGGAAAATAGCAGAAAAATAAGGTGAAGGGACACAAATTTACATGCAAGGGAAATTAGAGGATAAAATATGGAAAATTAAGAAAAATGAGACATCAATGATTAAAAGGCATAAGAGAAATAGTTCACAACTTTTGTCAATTCAGTATTGGTTCTCCTCATACACTCTTGCACACTTAGAGTATTCTTAGAGAACTTTATCATTCACTTGGATTTGGAGAAATGAAAGAAATCAAGCAAAGGAAAGTGAAGGAAAGAAAGGAGAAGGTTGGATCAAAAACTTCAGCAAGAATATCTTGTAGGTAACAGGTTGCATGTGTGATTTCCTTGTTGGGATGTGAATGCATGGTACATGGGTATGTTTATTTAGTTAATTTGTTATCATTCACATGGGTTTTTCCTAGTTTGACAGTGGTTTCAACCTTGCCTTGGAATTTCTTGGATAGCCATGTTGTGATGGGATTCATTATTGGTTGAGCTTTGGGTTGATGAAAGGTTTTGGATCCAGGTGAGGTGGTCTCAGGAAATAATCCCAAGGGTTGGGGGTGGAGATGGTTTTCTCCAAGAAGCCCTTGACAAAAGAGTGGAGATAGGAAACTTTCTCAAGGTATTGTGAAGGAATTCTGAGGCATCCAAGCTTGGTTTGGTTTTTTTATCTCGAGACTAGTTTAGGTGCAATCATGGTAGCTTGAAGGTGGAGGCGTTTTAACCTCTAGAGTCCTGTGGGGTCCTTGACTTGGTTGAATTTTGCATATGTTAATCTGAGTCATTTTCCTATTGTGATCTATGAGAATTTGTACTTGTTATTATGTGGATTTTATGGTTGATTTTTCATGGTTTCTATTTCAGTTGTATGTTGGTTATATACATGTTTATATGATGTACTCTAGCTATGGATATCCTTATGATTTGACAGTTTATTGAATGGTTGATGAATGCATGGGCTAACAAGTGTGGTTGCAGCTACTTGAGAGGGAATTAAACTTTTTTGTGATTCCCAAATGAAGTACATAACTTTATATGTTTACCATTTACCATATGTTTGATGAAATGTCTATCATGTAATAGGCATGTAATGGTCAATATATTGTTCAAGTTTTGAATGGTTATCCTTGTCATCATATTATTTGTGATTATGGAAAGTTACAAGCATTTTTGGGCAATGGTTTGGAGGCTTTCCTAAAACATTAGCATAGATCTTGTGACCCATTGCACAAAACAATGGATTTTTGGTCACAACCGCTGGCAGGCAGGCTTATAGGTGTGGTTGGAGACTCATAACCACATGCATATTCTGTAAAGGGTGTGTTTGGGGTTTTAATTTAGTGAAAAAGAGTTCTATCTCAAGGATTAATCACCTTGGGTGATTTGGTGAGCTCCTGAGTAATTTTTAGACTTTGAGGATGTCATTTTGTTTCTAGTTTGTAGGTCACATTTCCATAAATATAACTTGGAGGTCATGTCATGTCATGGTAGCACTCATCTCATGTTTACCATGGAGGGCTTGTAAAAGTGGGTAAATGTGGGAGGGGAATTTATAGATTGCTATTAAATCTTCCAGGTTCAAACAGTTGGACTAGATGGGACAAATATGTTTGTTATGCATGAATCTTAGTTGTATATGTGCTTAATATGCATGCATTGGAATGTTTACCATTATCATGCATGTGGTTATTATTGAAGTATTGTGTCATCATGTATGATGTTTGTGTGTTGATGTCATGATGTATGTATATGTGTCATGTTAATCTGGACTGATTTGTGCATATGTGATAGCCTCTCCTATACTTCACTAAGGTATGATTTTGATTGTGTTTATATTTGGTTTATCTAACATGGTATGCTTGCAGGAAGAAGAAAATCAGATATAATGATCAAAATGGTGGATTACAGTTCACCTCACTCTCCTTATAGATCAGTTGAGTAGAAAGGAGATGACTATTCTCCTGATATAGAAAATACACTGAGGAGTCTCACGGTAGACATCAGAAGTTGCAAGGAATATAATAATAGGTTGATTGCAACATAGGAAAGGCTTTCCAAAGCTCAAGAAAAGAAATTCAAGGTTAATGTAGTGATCCTTCAGAGCTTATCATATTTGCAGAGACATGAATAGTTAAGTATCAGCCATGGATAGGAGGAAAGGACTAATGGGGCATATGGTAGCAGGTCTCAATCAGGATATAGGTAGGACAGATATGTTACGGTCAAAGGTGGAATATGGTTGGATACACCTAACAGGATAGGTAGTGCTTATGTATTCTATTCTAGTTATGGTTCAAAGAGAGATCATCATCATCACCTCCATCATCCTTGTAGGAGGAGAGAGACATAGTATTTTCTAGAGGATTTCAAGAAAGTTAAGCCTCCTACGTTAGATGGAGAGATGAAGAAACCAAAATATGTAGAAGCATGGTTGCTTGCGACGAATAAGTTATGTAGATTACATGATTATTCAGAGAATATGAAATACAATATAGTTATCTTTACTCTTTAGGGAAAGGAAAATATCTGGTGGAAAAATGTGAAGTGTGTCAGAGGAATCGAGGTAGAAGAGTGATTTGGCATGAGTTTAAAAGACTCTTCAAAAAGAAGTAATTGTTTAAGATATATTATGATGGAAAGGCCAAGGAATTCCATGACAAATGAAGAGTACAAGACTAAGTTTCTGGAGTTGTTGGTGTATGTGCCATATCTCAAGGATGAGAAGAAAAAGGTCCAAAGGTTCATCGGTGGATTTTTATTAGCGTTCAAGGACTGGATTAAGTGTGATTATCCTCTGTCATTGGAGGAAGTCATTGATAAATTGAAGCATTTTTATGAGTAGTCGAAGCGCAAGTCTGAGCCTAAGAGTGGCTGGAAAGGGAATGAAAAGACTAAAGGAAATTGCCTCAGAAGCGAGGAAGACCTCCAGATGCAAGTGAAAAAGAAAATGTGGCTCCTTACAATAATTTTGATGCAGTTGAGAAGGGACGTGGATCTCATCCTAGAGAGAAGTAGAATAAAGGTAGTGGCAAAGAACCATTACAATGTTGGATTTGTGGAAAATACCATCGTAAGAAGGATTATCCATTGTACTAGGGTGGAAAGCCATAGATCTATAGTGCCCAGGAGGTGTATACAGTTAGGGATGTTGGTCAGATCATTCCTCGATTTTATGCAGCTCTTGATAACAGGCAGGTGGATCATCAGAAATCCATTATTGAGAAGGAAGATAAGCTCTATGATCAAGTTGTTTCCATTTTTATTGATCCTATATCTAATTATAGTTATGTTAGTCTTTACCCATTGGATAAGTGTGGCTTCAATAAATAAGTGCATGTAGAATCTTGGTTGGTTTAGTTGGCTTCAGGGACCAAGAAAAGAGTTCATCATTGGGTAAGAGCTTGTGCATTTTAGTCGAATGGTATGTCTACATCAGCACATCTAAATGTGCTTCCTTTGGGATCATATAGTATGTTTTTGGGCATGGATTGGTTGTTTACTCACAAGAACAAGGTAGACTGCTATGACAAGGCTATTTAGTGTCTAGATGATGAGGGAGAAAGGAGAATATTGCAAGCAAAGAAGATGCCTACAATAGTGATAATGATTACATCTATGCAATATAAGCGCAGTTACAGGAAAGGGTGTGTACTATTTGTAGTGCATACTTCCAATTCCAAAGGGAAGGATGTTGAGGATGATGAAGTCTTGAAGAGGTATTATGTTTTCCAGCCATTCCAAGATGTTTTTCCTAGAGATATTTCAAAGTTACCACTTCATAGGGAAGTGGATTTCTATATTGAGTTGGTACCGTGAGTAGCACCAGCATCAAAATCACTTTACAAGATGAGCACTCCATAGTTAGTAGAATTGAAGTTGCAGCTTAAAGAAATTATTGATAAGGGATACATAGGGCCATGTGTGTCACCTTGGTCAGCCGGGGAAGCCTTGTGTTTTGATTCCCTCATGCGAGCTTTTCCCTTTTTACTCGAAGTTTTCGCAACAGGAGAAGTTTCATGTTAAGGTGGTTGAGGCACTGTAGTAGTGGGAGAATTCATGGGGACCGATTGAACTAGGGTCAAAGCAAGATAAGGTTTTAGTTAACTAGGTGGGGTAGTGGCTAGGGGATCGAGGTACCAGATGTGAATCTCCAGGGTCAGGTTAGGAAGAGATAGGGTAGCCATGACAGGTACCGAGAACACTCCAGGAGGGGGAGCTAGGAACGGTATCTGACCAGAGGGGTAAAGGCTAGGCGGGACGGCTCCGAGATGGTTGAGGCCTAGAGTAACCATTCTAGGAGGGTAGAGAGGCTCATAGATACCAACAGTAGGTGAAGGGCCAGGAGGAGGGGGTCCTAAAGGTTGAATCAAAGGGCTAGAAGTAGGTTGCGAAGGGTGAGGCTGCTGACTAGCCGAAGCGGGCCGCTTGATGGAAGCCCGAGACAATTGCATCATGCAAACATTTGATGAGATGGGATCAGAGATAGGAGGAGGAAGATGAGGGAATGTACCAAGCATAGAGGAGTCTTTGTAGACTCAGGGTGAGACACTGGCCAAGGGATCTGTTAACACCAAAATCGCACCTGATTGGCTGCTAATCAGACAACTCCAGTGTAACTATTTCAAACCACTTCTAACTTAATCTTAGCCTATTCAGTCTAAGAGGGCTCTCTCAAGGGGGTTTATGATATTGGTTAATGATAAAAATAGATGGCTAACTCTATGATTTATGTATTTTTTTTATATGTTTGCAGGTTGAAAAGGTCAAAGCTTACTACCATTGGGCTATGGAGTTAGTGACAGGGATCTCAATAACAAGGCTTTCCTTGTGCAAGCTGAGTCTTGTAATATTTCAATGAAAGAGAAAGACATATAGGAGGTTTTCAATATCTTTAGGTTCAAAGGAAGTCAAAGCATGTAATACATGAATTCTGAGTGATGAGACATCAAGACATTGAAGGTAAACTATTAAGAGAGATATACCATAGCTTAACACTTAAAGGAAGTCAGAGCATGAAAAATCATGAGTTCTGAGTAATAAGCATTAAGACTTTGAAGAAAACCTTTCAAAAGATAGGACAAAAACTCATTGAAATATAATAATAATCTTAGGTGAAGAAAAGTTGTGTTGTTACTGTATATAGCAACAAAATCCAATAGCTTTACAATCAAATAGTCTTCTGAGATAACATCTCCAACCTGTAGGTTGAAAATATGTATCCATTGGGCTTATGGAGTCAAAATTTCAGTGATCACAGTGAGTTTACTTGACATGGAATTTGACGCAGGTGAGATTTTTTAGTAGTAGGACACACACACATGAGACAAGGAAATACACAGTCAATTCACTTATAAAGGAAGTCAGAGCATCACAAGGATGAATTCTGAGTAATATAAATGAAAACCACTGCAAGAGATATACATAAGAAATACAAATAGAATAGGAAAACACTAAAAACCCCTTCAGAATCTCAAGTTGGTCAAGTAGAAGATCTTTGTATTAGCTGAAAACAGTCAATTCACAACAAGCTCAGTTTTTCCAAAAATGTCCAACCCTTGACAAATTCGACCCTATGGCCTTTAATAGACTTCTTACATTATCATATTATCTGCCTCTCGACTAGATACATCAAATTTCTATCTATTGACACCTTGCATAACCATAAAACATGAAATTTATTACAAAAAGACACCTATCCTACTTGACAGTCCTATTTCGAAAAGGACTCAAACTCCTTATTACTATCTATAACAACCTTATATATTTGAAATTACCTTATTTACAAGTATATCATCACATGGTCGAATTTGGATAATGGCATTCATTTCTTCATGACCACTTAGCTGACCTCCACAAAAATAGGAAACAATACCCTGTTTTTTAGGCATAGGATCTTTTTCCTTCTTTGAACATTTTGAATATCATTTAGTCTTCATTATGTGGTCCTTGGCTGTTGAAAGTTGGCTTAACATGTCCCATAACTCTTTCCTAGCCTCCAACTGTCTAAAACCGCTTCAAAAACTACTCAAAATGATGTAATGTATTGCGCTACGAAAATACAGCAGTTTCGTAGCGCTTTCTGTAGCATTTCGATTACAAGCCTTTGTTCTCCAAAAACTTGACTCTTTCCTCTTGCATCATTTTAATCACCCTTCAACACCTCTTTCATAGAAATTTCAGCTCTTAACTCAGCCTTTAACCCCTTAAATACTGATCAAAGGAAACAAAAAAGGCAGCTACAGCAGTTTCGTAGCGCTTTTCTGCTTTTTAACCCTGGAGGCGCTACAAAACCACTGAGTATGCAGATTTTTTCATAAATTTGTCAAATGAAAACTGTGTTTGCCCAAAAACTCAAAATATAACATGTCCTCATCATCTACAAGCCATACAAACCATAAACCAACTTCATTTTAGCTTCTTTGAGGCATTTCTTCTTCATTTACAATTGGTTGGCCTATTGGTTCTTCTATGACTATCATTTTAATACCTTTGCTCTGTAGCTCATCATGAATTAACTCCAGTTTCTCTTGTAAATCCTTCACCTGGTCCTTAATTATTTTGTTAGTAGCTCTCATATGGCTGTTTATTATTCTGACAAACTTAGCTTCTTTTATTGCTGGAATTTTCCACTTGACAAGTTGCTTTGTATTGTCTAAAGTTTCAGAAACAGAATCAACTTGTCCTTCCCACACTCCTTTCATCCTTTTAAACTATGCTTTCTCGACACTGTGTTTTCTAGCTCTCTTTTTCATGACAGCAAATTTCTAATTTGCCAACTTTAACTTTTTCTCAAGGGGCTAAAACTCTGTTTTCTCTATCACTTTCTCTTTTCCCCTTTTTAATTTGCTAATTGTATCCTTCACTATGGTGATGAGAGATCAATAATCTCTTTAGGTGATTTAGCTATCCCAGTGGGATTTTGAACTTATTTGTTGCCTTCCATTAATTTCCTAGCATGCCTTGTCATAGGCTTTCTTCCTTGAAAAATGAAACCTGCATCTTCCCCCTCAAACTCTAATCTCTTTGCAGACTTAGCCTTTTTCAACTTCTGCTCATCTTCCCCAATAAATTCATCTTGGACAATATGTGTTTCCTCTATGTCAATGGCATGAAGAATATCCTCTAGATTCCCCTTTGTTACTGAACTGTCTTCTATAGAAACTATCTTTCCTTTCCAAACCACTGCTTGGCTTCTAGTTATTCTTTTGGTCCCTTGTTTGTTGACAGCTTGTTCCTGTTTTGCATCTTTGACAACCTTTGATTTCTATTTTTCAGGTGGGAGAGTTGGTGTATCAAGCATTTTCATTTTCTTTGGCCTTTTCTCAGTTTTCTTTCTTGGCTTTACTCTTACAAGTTCTTTTTGTTTTGCAACCATAGGTTGGCTTGGTTCTGCTACTGGTGGTGATGGAACTCCTTTAGCTTTAGGGTTTCTTGTATAAATCAGGGTTTCTAACTCAAAATCATTAACAAACAAGAATGAGGACCAATCTCTGACTATATTTTGAAGTTCATATAAAATTAATAATTTCATTAAACCATGATGAAATAATGATGTCTCACTCCCCTCATACTTTTCTTGCACCTTATCAGCCATCTTTGCAAGACTTATATGCAGATAAAAAGGTAATTCAAGTGAAATCTTACCAATGGAGTGTAGAAGTAATTTGAAATGGTATGAATAAACCTTGTGATACCTACCTTCACATGTAAAATATTTTTGAATGTTGAGCAGCACTTTTGAATAATTATCTTTGATGCAGCTTCTTGGGATAGCATTGTTGAGATCCATCTCAACGTGCTCAGGCTTCATGAACTCTTTACACTGCTCCATATTAAATTAGAACCCTTTGAACTAGGTTTCTTGACCTCTTAGAATCTCTGTAACGACATCAATGACCTCTGGTGTGATAGACAAACTTAGCATCCCCACTTTAGTGGCTGTTCCATTGAAATTCATAGCAAATTCCTTGGATACCTATGTGTGACAGCCCTGCAATTTCTCACAAAACTGTAGGCAACCTGCTCTTCTGAATTCTTCCTTCAGTGTTGGGTCTTCAGTTATTTCCTTCATGTCTTCAGGTTCATGACTTAAGAACTCTCCTCCTCTATGTATTTTTCTTTCCTCTGCCATATTCTTCAGAGAACCTCTCAGCCTTGCTTGATATAAATCTTTCAGCCTCGCTTGATATGGATGTAATAAACCTTTGTAAGAACCAGCCACAATTTTGGCTCGATACTCAAAGCTCAGACATTACGAATGAAGGCAAAAGGAATGAGAATGACTAATTAGGAAAGAGTTTGAATTTCAAGTGTCCTTTCATAATTGAAAATGATGGCCCACTCATAACCTATACTGACCATGATGACTGCAAACGTGGGTGTGTACTTTGATTTCATCATTACATGGAATCAACAAGCCTCTATCTTACTCTTTGTTAGTATGAATTCTTTGTCGAAGCGTACGAAAAAGAACCACTTTAGCTACGCATAACTAATAGCCCTAACAACAATAATGGCTGCAAAACATCTTCAGATCTGCAATTAGTAGTTAAAGGGCTGCAACAAACAGATCTATAAATGGAAAGATATTAAGCAGTAAAGTAAAGAGTTTGCTCCATGCATCCAACAGACAAGACAAGAACACGATTTTTGAATGAATTTTTATATTACAGGGCACCTGGGAGGAAACAAGAAGGTGTATCCAGATCTCCTCAATGGGATGGGTTCTTTGTAGTCCTCAGCACTTCAGATCTAAGCTTTCTTTCTCTTGTAGATGTAGAAAACCCAATGTAGAAGGTAGAGCTCAATGGGAGCAACAATGGCAAAAAATGAGACCGAGTGTATAGATCCAGAGTGATCTAGTATGCAACAAAAGGTGAAGAATGATGGGGAAAACCCTCCTATTTATAACAAAATATTGGGTCCTTCTAGATCTTGGTGCATGATTAAAATAATGTTAATCACATCTAGATTCACCTCTATGGAATATTTTATTATTATTTGTTGGAGGGAAAGGGTGTTTGACTTGGGTCAAATCCCTTGATTAGTGAAAAATAAATAAATAAATGATTTATTTATCTTTTTAAGGAAGTGGTTGGGATATAATCAAATAAATAATGATTTATTTGATTAATGGTGGTTGATTTTGTCATATTTAACAAGGAATATTATTTAAATAATTATTCCTAGAAAATAATAAGATAACTATGGGTTTATCTCATTAATTTCTTTGTTTTTGGGTTAAACATGACTGGGAATAATAATTAAAGTATGGTTTAATTAATTATTCCTTTTGGGGTTTCCTAATTAATCATAGTGAAAGCAGTTTTACTTGGGGTAAAACTGGTCTTACATGGTGTACTTGGGTCCATCTAATGATGAAAAGTTAGATGACCAAAAAATGGTGTAACACTCTTTCCCAATGCTTTCTGACATTTGACAACTCAACTGAAAAGACAGTTACAAAACTGCACTTTCATAGTGCCTATAGTGTAATTTTTGTTTTTTGCGCTACGAAACTATCAGCGCTTTTGTAGCGCAAAGTGACTTTTTTCAACGTGATGCGCTACGAAACTGTGGTTTCTTGGCTAATTGGACAGTTTTGATACAAAAACTTTGGGAAATGAAATGAATCATAAAATGATGAAAGACTTGACATGAAAGACCTTAAAAATGAGTTTATTTAAACACTAGGGTAGGCTCAAACTATAAACAATTTAATACTTCACTTTTTCAAACTCAAGAAATGACTCCTAAGACCCTATTTTGACCCATGAACCTAAGTAATCTTGTTAGAATGATGTTTTGAAATTTTTTTTTTTAGTGATAACAGGATCGATGGTTTGCTTATTGGCCACCAAAGATATGATGGACTCATGGGAGGTTTGAGACTTCGGTTCTTAATATGTCAACTGGTCGATGGTGACTATATTTCCATTATGGGGAAAGGAAATCTTGCGGTGGACCGTAAATGGTACAGTAGACATCGCATAGGTGTAGCTACGACCCAATAGAATGTTGTAATCTAAGGGGGCGTTAATGACTTCTACGTCAACACAAACAGTCTTGCCCACAAGAGTAATAGGACAATGGCTGTTGTGAAACCAGCTCCAAAAATAGAAGAAAAGAGATATCAACGCCCAGAACAAGTCATTTCCGAGGGGGATACTCAATACATTACATGAATGAACACCTGGATGATACAATTTACAAACCCTCTTTCATAGCATAGAGTCCATGGGGCCATAATGTATCCTAGGAAGGCTACAATGTAATCCTAACACCTAAAATAATAATTTAAGGGCACAATAATAACAATATGGGGGTTACAAGGGTACAATAATAACAAGGGGTTACATCAACAACAAAGCAAGGTAAGGGATCACTATACTAGTTATACTAGTAATATAGGGACCTAACATGCCCCTCTCCTTAAAAAAGTGTTGTCCTCAATGCTTGAGTAGCTCTGGGTGCTTCTGTATAAAATTCTCATCCTCCCATGTAGAATCTTCAGTGGGTAAGTTCTTCCACTTGATGAGATACTCTGAAATTGATCGATTCCGTAGCTGTCGAGTTCTTGCTTCCCTGACTGCTTTAGGTTCCAATATGATTTTTTCTTTCTCATCAAGTTCTGGCAATATTGTTTGAACCGGAAGATTTTCACCTATAACCTTCTTTAAGCATGAAACATGGAAAATTGGATGTACTCGTGAAGAAGCAGGAAGCTCCAATTTGTATGCCATAGTACCAATATTTTGCAACACCTTGTAAGGACCATAGTACTTCATGTATAATTTATTATCCTTCTTAGCTCGTCGAGGGACATTTGTTCGTATGTACGGAATAAAAATACCCAATCTCCTACATCAAAACTTCTCTCATCGCGATGTTGATCTCCATTCGTTGTTTCATTCGGACGTAAAGCAAATTCGTGTTATCCCTAGTTGATAATAGAAATGGCACAAAGCAATGCTTCCACCCCTTCATTATTTCTTGAGAGTGCATCTGCAACAACATTAAGCTTTCCTTTTTTGTAGATTATTTCAAAGTCATAACCCAACATCTTTGTGACCCATTTTTGCTGCTCTTCTGAAGATAGTCTTTGTTCCAAAAGTGTTTAAGACTATCATGATCAGTTTTTACCTTGAAGTGTCTTCCCATTAGGTAAGTTCTCCATTTCTTTAGTGCATGCAGTATTGCTAACATTTTCTTCTCATAAATAGGTTTCTGTAAATACTTTCCTTTGATTGGACGACTTTCAAAAGCAATGGGTCTTCCTTCCTGCATTAAAACTGCACCAATTCCATTTCTCGAGGCATCACATTCCACAATAAAGGTTTTTGTGAAGTCTGGCGTGGCTAAGACCGTTGCTAGGCACATTGCTTCATTAAGATATTCAAATGCCTTAGTTGCTTCAGGAGTCCATGAAAATGCATCTTTTTTCAATAATGTTGTTAGAGGTGCTGCTATTCTCCCACAATTCTTAACAAACTTATGATAATACCCTGTTAACCCGAGAATCCTCGCAACTGCTTTATGGTCGTGGGGACTTTCCATTCCTTAATGGCTTTAATTTTGTTAGGGTCTACTTTAACACCCTCGTGAGATATAATATGACCCAGATATTCAACCTCTTGTACTCCAAAGAAACATTTGGATGTTTTTGCATATAATTGTTTCTCCTGCAATAGTTTGAGCACCCTGTCAACATGTTCAACATGATCCTTCCAAGACCTGTTGTAGATTAGCATATCATCAAAAAATACTAGCACAAATTTTCTAAGGAAGGGTTTGAAAATGGAATTCATCAACCCTTGAAATGTAGAAGGTGCATTGGTAAGGCCAAAAGGCATGACCAAAATTCATAATGACCCTCATGAGTTTGAAATGTTGTTTTTGGAATATCTTCAGTCTTCATTCTAATTTGATGATATCCTGAACGAAGATCCAACTTGGTAAAATAAATTTCTCCATGCAATTCATCCAATAATTCATCAATCACAGGAATGGGAAATTTATCTTTAATGGTGAGCTTATTGAGCTCCCTATAATCCGGACACATTCGCCATGATCCATCCTTCTTGTGTACCAATACTACAGGAGCAGAGAAAGAACTTCGACTAGGTTGAATTATACCCGCCTCTAACATTTCTGCAATCATGCGTTCAATTTCGCTCTTTTGGAAGTAAGGATATCTATAAGGCCGGATGTTTGGAGGAACACTTCCCGGAATCAAATGAATAGCATGATCATGATCACGAATAGGTGGGAGTCCTTTGGGAGTTTCAAACACCTTGGAATGATTGTCCAAGACTTGTTGGAGATCTGCAGAAATAGATGATTTTGATGTTGGAACTTCTAGTGAGCATAATTGTGCAATTACGCCTCGCTGTTCTTTCTTTAGAATCTTTTTCATGACATTAGAGCTTATTATCCTTCCTGGCTTCCCCGCAATACCCCGTAATTCGACTTCCTTTCCTTCTGAAAAAAATTTCAAGAAAAGTTCTTGAAAATTAAAAGCTACCGTCCCCAAAGATTGTAACCATTGTACTCCTAGTACAACATCAGCACCTCCCATAGGAATGGAAAGCATCGGACTAGTCAATACATATTCCCCCATGGTTATCTTGATATTATGGCATTTTCCAGAGAAATTTATAGTTCCTCCATTTGCAACCATCACTTGACATTCTCGTGCTAGGTATAAGAAACAATTTAATTCCTTGGCTACCTTACAATGAATAAAATTATGGGTGCTACCTGAATCAATCAACACTATTACCTTTTTCTTCTTGATATGTCCTTCTATCTTGAGAGTTTGAGGAGTGGTAATTTCTTCCAGTGCATTACACGATATGGTCGGATTCATTTCTTCCTCTTCTAGGGTTGGTTCCTGGTGTATATCCTCTTCTTGTTCATTTTCTTCTTCCTCTTCACAATCTATGTAAAATAATTTCTTCTAGCACACTTATGACCTTTAGTGTATTTGCTATCACAACTGTAGCAAAGCCCTTTTGCTCTTTTTTCTTCCAATTGTTGTGGTTTCAACCTTGTAGGTTGTGGAAATTTAGGAGTAGCAACACTTCCATCTTTATAGAAGTGAGTGGTAGGCTTCCTTGTCACCATAATTTTACATTCAATTTTTCTTGCCAACCTGAATGCCTTCTCCAATGAATCAGGTTCCAAAACGCGAACTTCATGTTGGATGTTATCCTTTAAAGTGCTTATGAAGAGATCAATCCTGTGTTCCTCTGGAATATCAGTTACCCTTATATTCAATTTTTGGAAGTCCTCAATGTGCTCCCCCACTAAGCCCTTTTGTTTGAGATTTATCAATTGGCTAAAGAAGGTGTTGCTCTTTGTATCCTCACAATGTGCTATCATTTCCTCCGTAAAAATTGACCAAGTGACAATTTTTTTACGGGAGCAAAGCCATCGATACCATACAAATGTATTTTGTTCTAAATGTAAAGTTGCAATGCGTACCTTTTGTGTGTTTTGCACATTATGGAGATCAAAATATTGCTCCATCCGTAGTATCCATGTTACAGGATCATTTCCATCAAACTTCCTCATATCCATTTTTGGAATATGGTGGTTCTTCCCGCCAACATTAGAGTTTATGAAATCAATATTAACATTTATTTTGTTCTCATCATGAGGTTCTTCTACTATCTTTTCACCATTAGGAAACATTTCTTGTATCAACTTTGTCAAACCTTCGATGTCTGCTTTTAGATCATTCTTCATGTTTTCCATGTTGTTTTCCATGTTGTCTTTCATGTCATCCATCTTAGCTTCCATGCCAGCTTCCATGCCATCCATCTTAGCTTCCATGCCTTTCTTCAAACCGTCCATCTTCGCTTCCATGCCTTTCTTCAAACCGTCCATCTTCGCTTCCATGCCTTTCTTCAAAACTTCCATTTCATTTTTTGTTGCTCTTTGCGAGAGTGAAATTTGTTGCACTTGCTCTTGTAATTTTGATAGATCATGTTGCAATTCTTCATCTTCATGAGTCATAGTAGAGCCTTCTGAAGGCTTAATGGGTGTTGAATTATTTTTACGGGGCATCTTTTAGAACCCAATACCGATATCTATTCTACAATATTCCCTTGGAATCAATTCAAATTGATTCTTCAAACAAGACTTATGCAATTCGAAAAAAAAAAAATACACACCTATTTCTTGCTTTTGAGGCTCGATATTGAAATTGGATTATCTCTACGATTGTAAAACTTAAATATTTAAATTTAGGCACCAACGTAGCCCTCTAAATTCTCTATCGAATGCCATAGGTCTGACCTGATTTGGATTATCCAAGACAAAGTTGTGTCCAATCTCCCACAATGACCTAATTATGGACTAGTTTAGTAGAGCGAATTGTATGACTTGCCACATGTCACTGTTTCGTCCTTCGAATATGAAATTGATAGCCAAGAAACTACAGTCCGTTTAATTGTGAAAAATTTTTACGACACTCCAATCCGATGCTCAGAGAGAGATTTATGAATCTTTTCCCATGATCACCTCTTTGAGATGAAATTCAGGAGCCTGAAAAATCACTACCTTCCACAGATCATATCTCCAAAAACATTGCGAACCAAGCTCTGAAATTTTTTGAAGAGTTTCCTCAAGCTTTCGGCTTTGCACCCTAAAAATTTCAGATTATGAACCTTCTTAGAAAAAAAGTTACAGCGAAAATTCCACGATGACTTGTTTAGAGCAGTGAAACCCTAGATTCCAAAGCTCTGATAACAAATGTTGTGAAACCAGCTCCAAAAATAGAATAAAAGAGATATCAACGCCTTAGAAATAAGCCACTTCGAGGGGGAAACCTCCAATGCATTACATGAATGAAACATTCTTGGATGATACAATTTATAAACTTTTCTATATATATATAGGAGTCCATGAAGCAGTAATGTAATCCTGAAGAAGCACGAATTTTAGCCACCTAACAATAATAATTAAGGGCATAATAATAAAAATATTAATAAGTAAGTGTTAGCCAATGGCATTTTTCAATGATATCACTCTGTAATAATTTACGTAAGTTTCAAGAAACAAATCTGTGCCTAAAATCGTTGGTCCTTGGAAGTCCGTTGGTAAGGTTCCAACCACCGATTGTCTCTATATGCCCTTGTCCTCTCGCTCTCAAGGATCCAAACAAACTCGATCAAATATCATTGCATCCTTTCTCCTTTTTCTCCTTTTTCCACCTTTTCTTCGTTCCTTCAAGTCTCCTTTCATCCATAAAAAAAACCCCATCAGACCCTTTTTATATCCTTTATTCCTCCATTTAATCTCACTTCATAAGGTTAAAACCCACTTGTTTAACCTATCAGAACCTTTCTCCTCTCCCAAAAATCATTCAAAAACCATAGAAAAACATACATTTTCTATGCGTTGGGCTTTAGCCCCTCAGGCTAAGCCCCCGCTTTCTCTCCATCCATATGTCCCCCCGCCAGAACCGTGTGCTAAAGTCCGCAGGGCGCTTTAACCTCAGAAATAATTTATCACCCGAAAATAGTGAAAACCTTTGTAAAAAGTAAAGTTGGGTTTATTTTATTATCTCCACCGTGGAAAATCATATTAAAACTCCATCGTCGATCTGTCCCACGGATCAACGGTGCGGAGTGTACCATCATCTGGTGGACCCCCTCCCCCTTTTTTTCCGTCGCGCTGTTTTTCATTTCCGCCTGTTTCGTGCCCGCATCGCTTGTCGTCCGGAAGCAGTTTTGTGCCGTCGGCCAGCGATCCCACCCGCTGGCCGACACGTGATCTCCACCTCACCCCCAAAACCGTCGTTTCGTGCCTTCTCCCCACGCGTTAAACCTCGTCCTATGGCTGTGTAGCGGGATTCACCCCCGCCGTCGGATCTGGGCCCTCCCATCCGACGGTCCCCGATCACCTTTCTCGCTCGCCCTTTAACCAATTCGCTCGTCCGTTAAATTTGCCCCGGCGCGTTTAAAGCCCAATCCCCGCCGTCGATCTCTGTAGATCGACGGTTTACATCCCCCCTCCCGATTCCATTATACGGTCCATTTTCCTCCTCGTTGACCGTTCGATTTGCTCCCAACCGTCGATCGCGATACGATCAACGGTCCCGATCTCTCCATCCTCCCGCACGCCCTCCAATGCAGTCTGACCATATAAACGCAGGATTTCCTCATTTTTCTTGTTTTTTGCAGGTTTTTAAGGTTTTTCTTCGTATTTTATGAAGATCTAAAGGATGGGAGTGACGACTCCAGACCTTCCGATTTATCCAGGGAATCGATCATACGGAGGAGAACAAAGATATCAACAAAGTTTCATGAGCTTTGGTTGTTGCACGTCCCTGTAAAAGCTTGAAGAATGCCGTCAATATCAGAGCAGAGAAAGAGTATCGGATTGAAGATAGAATAAACCAGAGCAGTGGATTTGTGAGAAGATTGGCGGGGATTACGGCTAAGACGGTTATCAAAAGCCTAATCCCCGGCTCAGAACACGGATTAAAGCAAAACCTAAAAGTGTTCATCAGACAATTGCCTCCATCAGCTACACTTTTCAGTGAATTTTTTCCCCAACCACCAGCACAATTTGTTGTCCCCGTAAAGCCTAAACTTAGGATGAACTGTATCGAACAAGATCGTACATTATGCCTTAACAACCATAGCGATGTACCTACCATCAATGCCGCAATGTTCATAGCAACCCCACGAAAGACGAGCTTCAAAGGTCAACAAAAGCTCCCTTCGAGCTTATTTCTTAAGAATAAACACATTAATGCAATGTAACAACTGTAGAATTTCTTCATCGAACCTCACGGGGTCAGGAAGACATTAATTCTGCATTGATTGTGTTTGAGATCTTTTTATCAGATCTCACCTCCTCATCCTTCTATAAATACTCCAGAAGAAGATGAGTGAGGGGTTGGATTAGTTGGTTGTCAATGTAATTGCTGAAGCGCTGTAGCTGTTTCTGAGTGGAAAAATCTTGACTGTAAATAGTGGTTTCATGGGCCCTTGGAGCTCTGCTTGTAACAGATAGATTAGGTTGTGAAGAGAGGTGAATTAAAACATTGGATTTGAAGATTGTAACCGGTTTGAAGCAATCAATACAAGCTGATTTATGGGATCCTGGTCTATGCCGATGGTGATGTTATTCTCACTGTAACTTGTCGTTTTATTTCTGTTTTCAATTTGTTTCATTTTCTACTATAAAGAACAGTTTAAACAGTGTTAGAGTTTGTTGTACACCAGTGACTTTCTCTGGCTGAAAAATCTTTATCCCAATGTTTTCTTCTTATTGTGTTATTTAGAAATGATTTAATTCAGCCTAAGCACAGAGATGCTGGCGTTCCCTCATCTCTTCGTCACTGCTGAATGTTGTTTTTAAATGTTACTTTCATAGATGTGGTGCAAGGAATGAATTGAGAAAATCAAAGGTTAGCCCTGAGTCCCTTTCTTGTTTGCTCAACTGTTTGTTTGTTTCCCTTAGGATGTGTCAAAAGCTGACTAGTTTCAAAGTACTTATCAGATCTTAGGCCATTCTGTGTTATCTTGGTGATTGTCTTGGAAGTAACTAGGTAAAGGAGAACTAAGATGAGGAGAAAGGTGAGCCCTGCCCACTAGTTTCTGCTCCAAAGGTTGCCTTCAAGTTTCCCTTTGTTTTTAATCTGTTTTCTATTAGAAGTGTATCAAAGGCTGGCTAGTTTCAAAGTACTTACCAGATCCTCGTTTGCTTCTATGTTTTTCTTAAGTGCCTGGTCAAAGGCTGGCTAGTTTCAAAGTACTTACCAGATCCTGGGCTGCTCTTTGTTCTGCATCTGTTAATTCCCTTTCTTTTTGTATCACCCCATTCCATAAATCAAACTTCAAAGAGATCCTTAGGCCTAGATGACTTGCCCCATAGATTACTCTTGAACCTGGCTGTTTCAATTAAATTCTCTTATGACTCCATAGCCCAATGGATTGAAAACTTGCCATCACCTTTCTTTAGAATCGAAGTTTATTTTGTTACTTGCAACTTCTCACCTTTGAACCTATTTGCATATAGATCTTTCCGTCTTAGAACAACAATTA
>JAXQQM020087309.1:0-30946 GCA_034641835.2 Pinus albicaulis | reverse complement strand
GTCGGACACGCATATTTTCCTGTCCTCTGTGTCCCATGTCCCCATGTCAAGTGACTTCGGTGATCACATAGATATTACAAGGAAGATGGCTATCAACTGCAAATTGTCTATCTGCATTGGAGACATTTTTTAGGTGGAAAGACTTTTGCCTTAAAAAAGATGGAATTTTACTAAAATCTAAAAGCTGGGTATGTTATGAGCAACATGGCTATCAACTGCAACTCATATATCCGCATTCTGAGACATTTTTGAGTTGGAAAGACTTTTTCCTTAAAAAGGATAGGATTCACTAAAATTCAAAAGCTGGTTTAATTTTCTTTAAAAAGAAGAAAGAATGACAAGTGTCACGGCAGAGAACACCTGTGCACACCGCCCTTTCATGTAGAACTTGCACAAAATCACAGGCTTGGATTTGGTGACTGGTGCCAACTTCAACCTTTTAACACCAGCTTCTTTGTCCTTTAGTGCCTGTTTCTTCCTTTTTGCAAGCTGCCAAAACCCAGAAAAATAATTTTAAGAAAAGTTCAGAATAAAACATATGCTAACTTTCCAAACCATTCGAGTTCATGATCTGGAAAAATACCAGAAACGTGAAAGCGTCATAAAATCTATAAACAGGATCTAAATCTATCCTTGCAAAGCATTCTTAATTTCAAGAATAATAAACATGTTATTTCTATTTTATTTATTATCTCACTAAAAGCATTCACAATTTCACAAAGTCCATTAAACATCCAGGCTGTAGGATTTTTGTCAGATTCATTAGTGAAAATGCCAATATAAGTTCTCTGCAAGGATATTTTCGAAATATACAGACACAGAATTTTGAAAATGTATAGATGAAGAATTTACCTTCCTCTTTGCTTTTCTTTCTGCTGTCAAAGGACCTCGCTTAGCCTTCTTATTCCCAGCTTCCTGCTCGGACATGTGCAAAAGCATAAGAGCAAAATATTCAGAATGCCATCAAGTATCTAGTTAACGGGGGGAAACAGAGATGGACCTATCAAGCCTAATACCGTGAGCCTTGAAAACGATTTATTGTGCATTGGAAAAAAACCATGATAGAATGAATAAACACCACTCTGACATGAAACTTAAAAAAGCATGCACACAATCCAGTATTTAAAGAACAAAAAATGTCAAGATCCATGGACCAAAGGATGGAAATTATAGAACAAGGAAGTGATTGACAATCATTTCAGAATACAACTGGTATAATTAAACTATCTATTTTGTAGATGTATATGTCAGTATTCAAAATAAAATAAAAATATTGCTGGTCTCATAGAACTAAATTCTTCCATAAATATGTCTGGGAGAAACTACAAACCCTCAGAGTTTTCTTCAGAATAACTAGTAAGAATGATCATGCCATGTGTTGGATGAAATTGAAAAGCTCAGACTGTAAGCATCAACTATCAGTCCAAAGAATATGTAATATCTAGAAGCCTTGTAAAAGAGTTAGATGCACGGTACATGAAAATATAATGGAAAGCCTGAGGCACAATAAAGTAATCAACCATTGCCAAATAAAAAATAGACTATGAGTAGGTTAATGTAGTGGTATGATCCCAAGAATGGTCCTCTCGAAGACTATGATGATCCCAAACAAAGTCATCTTTGAGGGAGAAAGAAAACTGCCTTCGACAATGCAGGCTAAATCATTCTGTTACTCCAGGAATGAATCTCAGCATACTATAACCTATTAACCTCTCTGAAAAGTTAAAACACAAGCACCTATACAGACTGGAAAAAGAGATGGATCCAAGATTGGAAGGTAAAAGCAGGGTGAGTGGGATGAACTCATAGAAACTTATAGCTATCGATTGGACATGCTAGTAAAATGAAATTGGAATGAAATAAGCCTACTAGCACCCCAAATGACTGAATTTTCAATGGCTGAAAATGCACAAAACAGCAAAAGTAACTTAGACGTCCTAAATTGTGGTAAAACTGCAGTAAATGATCAATTTTGCTTTGTTAACATTGACAGAAGCAATGCTACCTAAAGGACATTGACATATAGGTGCTACATAGTTGTAAAATGCAGATTTAACCAAACCCCAACCCTAACTACCATGAAATAAGGAAACAAAAGGAAAATTAAGGTTGATCGACAAAATAAGACTAGTGCCTTCAGTCAATTGGACAATGGAGTCAATAGGACAAGGTCTATGCAAGAGGAGCTTGGATAGAGAAGGTGGAGGGCAATTCACTTCACTTTAGAAACCCTAGCGACTTTCTTATATAGGAGAATTAAGGTCAAAGGGTGCAAATTTAGTTACTTGATGACAAATTTTGCCTACATAAACAACAAACAAGAGTTCATAAAAGATATTGGACTTCAATATGGCATACGATAAAGCCTAGTTTTAACAATTTCATGCCAAATGGAACGAAAGAGCAATAAACTTACACCATTCAACCAAGTATCACTTCATCAATCCATACCAATTCTTCTCCATGCAAAACATATCCTCTCCAAGACAATTTCCATGTTGATTTTTAATGTACCTTGGACAAGTGGTTTCCCATGGGTTAGTCTCTACCTAGGGAAAAGTGTCCAAAATAATTATTTTCCTAAGTGTGACTTTATAAAGTGAAAGTGACTTTATAAGTGGTAAATTCAATGTTAAATCATAAAATGAAAGTGACTTTATAAGTGGTAAAGCCAATATTAAATTATAAAGCGAAAGGGACTTTATAAGTGGTAAAGTCTATGTTAAATTATAAAGTGAAAAATGACTTTAGACAAAGTACAATGTGGGTACTTTATTTAATGGGTGAGTTAAAAAATAGAAAGTGAGAATTAAATGCACATTTATTCTCATCCCTTGATCTAAATGAATCCAAGCTATTAGATCTTAGGGTTGTCCAAAAGTCATTTAGGGAAACAAAAGGGTGAAAAGAAAAGAGAGACTGCATTCATTCATTCTTCATGAGCAGATTGGAGAAAGGAGGCTGAGAATTGGAGAAAAGTTCTAAAAAAGAAATTTGTTGCAGCACGCTGAAGGAGTGATTTCTGGGCAAAGCTGGGCACGGAAATCAAGGCATAGAAGACAGCGGAAGATACAGTACGAATAGCATTTAATGTTGTGAGCTGCACGCAATTCGAGAGAAGCTTTTGGGCAAAAAAAAATTGGAAAAAAAATCCATACAGCAGTAGGAAAATCTATACAGTCCATATGGAATATGTACAGTACACTCCACATCTGTATAGCACATTTTCAGCTTCAAGTGGGCATGGAAATCGAGGCAAAGTGGGCACAGTTTTCAAGGAGTTTTGGGTTGAAGAGATAAGTTGTATTTTGATGTTTTGTTTTGTCTGCAAATGTATTTTTCCTGAACTTGAAAGATAAATAAATTTGAAGAGCTCTCTAACAGGTTTTCCCTGGAGAAGATTGAAGGGGTTTTGCCTGGGTCTAAGTTGACCAAAAATCTGTGTATTTTTTTGTGTTGCTGGTATGTTTATGTCCATATTTATTTTCAACATATGTTGACAATCCCATGTGTTTTAATCTGAAAATTTCATTTCCAGAATTCTATATGTTGAATGTAATTTTATGGGAAATGGCATTTAACTGAATGGGAGTGATAAGGTGAAATTAAAACCAGGTTGGGATTGTAGGAAACATTTTAGTCATCGAATTTCAACATGGTATCAGAGGTACAAGCTGAAAATCGCAGTTTGAACAGCAAACAGTAGTTTGGGACAACAAACAGTGGTTTGGACAGCAAACTGAATTTTTGGACAGGAAACTCAGTTTGGACAACAAACTGATATTTTGGGACAGCAAGGTGAAATTTCACACAGACTGAACTTTTGGGACAACAAGGTGTGCTGGAAAATTCATTTCTCCATTTTCTTGGTTTTGAAATTTTGGACAGTAGTCATGGCCATGTTCTTAAGAATAGAGGACAGACTAGATGGGATATCCAACTATGTCATTTGGAAGGACAGAATTCAGACAGTGTTTGAGGAGGCAACAGTTTGGGACATAGTGCGGCAAGAAGTTGTAGCTCCTACTGTTGCAGATGAACTTGTTGAATTCACAAAAAATAATGCAAAGGCAAAAAGGATTTTGATGGACAATCTGAAGGATCATGTGGTTTCTCAGGTGAGAGGAAACACATATGCATATCAGATGTGGACAGCTCTAACCACTCTCTATTAGAGTACCAATGAGAGCAGGAAGATGGTACTCAAAGAACAATTGAAGAACATCAAGATGACAAAGGCTGAAAGTGTAGTTCATTATCTTGGCAGGGTCAAATAGCATAGTATTAAAAACCGAAACCGGTGACCGGACCGGTGGACCTAATGAACCAGTAACCGGACCGAAATCGTTCTAACCGGTACTGGTCAGGTCTAAACAAACCGGTTTTAAAAAAAATACATTAAATAATTATTTTTTAATAAAAAAACACTATTTTTAAGATTTGCAACCATGATTCCAAGCCAATAGAGACAAAATATGCAAATTTTGCTCATTTATATACCATGCAAAGGTGAATATATCAAAATGGCACCGAGTGCAATACATATCATCGAAAAATACATAAGCAATGAGGCTCCAAATGGCCCATAAAGTCCAAAAACAATGCTAGAAGCTATGAGACCATTGGCCTAATACAAGACTACACATGAATGATGATCAATCATCAAATTCATCACCGCTACTAGACACAGGATCAACATCAGCTGCTACATAGACATCATCTGGATCAGACTCTGAGGATGCCTTAGCCTCAGGCTCATCTGCAACCTCAGTACCCCTACCACCAATAACAATAGAAGTGGACCTAATGGAAGCACGAGTTACTCGAGGTGCATGACCAGTGTCGTCCATTGGTTATTTGTCTTTGCTTGATGCAGCTACCAATCCTGGGTCTGCGTCTGATGGTGCCACCTAATCTGCTTCAAATTCACCCCTCGCTACTGCTGCATCAAAATCAAAATCAGCCTCAAACACTGGATCTTCAGTCTCCTCCACCCATTCTAATGTTGGATCAATATCATCCAACACAATGGGATCTAGATCAGGTGTTTTGCTCATCAGTTGATTCCGCCTCAAGCGAAGGTTGTATTGCACAAACACAAGATCATTTAACCGTTTCTATTCCAAATGGTTTCTCTTCATTGTGTGTATGCGCTCAAAAACAGACCAATTGCGCTCACAACCTGAAGCACTGCAAGTTTGGCTAAGGATTGAGGACATTGGCCGCCAAATGACTCCCACAAATGTGCTGCAAATAAAAAGACATTCATTAGTAACATAGTTCATTTCATTACTTATTTACAAACAATTTAACATGAAAATAAAAACAAATTGGAATTGCTTACCTAGTTGATCCACATCTCTTGCCATTTTTGCCAAGTTCTTTCCAAAGGTACCAGTTGCCACTCTGAAAAGAGTAAGTTGTTTATGTATTTCCAAAAGGTCTGCACAGTTAGGGACCATGCGCTCCAAGCAATCAATCAATCTAGATCTGACCTCCCCATCCTGCTGATCTCCTAGCTGAACTCTATAATGATACTTTGGGTTCAAAAAATACCCAACTGCATGTATAGGACGATGGAGTTGATTATTCCATATGTTATCAATGATCTCCCATATCCGGCCATATTTAGCTAACCTGTCCCTGTAAGCTGCTCGTATCTGCTCCTTGGCCTGATCCATAGCCTCATAAATGTATCCCATTGCCATCTTTTCCCCATCCACCATCCTTAGCACCTTAACAAGGGGCTCAGTAATTTTTACCAGCTCTGAAGACCTTTTCCAAAAATAATTGTCAAAGACTTTCTTTTTGGTGTCTTTTCCCTCTTGTCTACGAGCCCACCGAGATTCAGTCCAATCATCAGAAGAAAACATTTTCTGCAGTTTTTTCTGTTGAGAATTGAGACATTGCAACGTGAGGAAGTGAGTTGCAAATCTCGTAATGGCAGGCCTAACAAGCTCTTTGCCCCCTGTGTTTTTCCTCATTAGGCTCAATACCCATGAGTGGTTGTAAATGTATTTTGTAATGCACTTGCCATGCTCTACAGTGTTTTTTACCCAATCCACTTTGCCTATGTCCTCAAGCATGAGGTCTATGCAATGTGTAGCACATGGAGTCCAAAATATGGTATTATACTTGGACTCAAGCATCTTTCTAGCAAGAACATAGTTTGAGGCATTATCTGTGATGACCTGCACAACATTTTGCTCCCCCACTTCCTGAATAATCTCATCCAAAAGCTCAAATAGAAGGGTTGCATCCTTCACCTTATCAGATGCATCAACTGATCTCAAAAACATTGTTCCTCAAGGGCAAGAAACAAGGAAGTTAATGATAGTGTGGTTCTTTCCATCAGTCCATCCATCTGACATGATGGAACAACCTGTTTTGAGCCATGACTCTTTATATTCAGCCAAATACTCATCAATATTACAAATCTCTTGTTGCAAAAGAGATCCCCTCAAGTCATGCACAGTAGGGCCTTTGAAGCCCTTTCCTGTAACTAAAACAGAGTCCCACATAGCTTGGTAATAAGGTGAGCGAGCAGCATTAAATGGGATATCTGAATCATACCACCATCTAGCAATGTACTGATAAGAAGTTTCTTTGCATTGTTTTTTCCAATGTTGATCCAAAGTGGGTTGACAACTTGGCTGGGAGGAAGTGGCTGTGAGATTAGCAGTGGATGAGAAATAACTCTGGAGGTTGGGTCTCTTTGTTGGTTTTGATTTTTGGCCAACAGGAGGAACATAGTGAAAGGGGTCAATGGTGGAAGGGAAAGAAGTGGAGTCTTGAATCTCATAATCATCATACCCACTCTGTCTCATGATATCTATTAGTTCCCTCTTCCTTGCAATTTCATCTTGGATGGCCTTCTCCCTAGCCTTAGTCTCCTCAAACTTTTCAAACTTGGCAAGGTATTCTGCCCTAACCGGACCTATCACTTCATTAGGTGCATCACATGGCTTTACTTGGCCTCTTATCCCAGCCAAGTGTTGTTTCAATCTAAGAATACCCCCACCTCCAATACATTTTTCACAAAATTTGCATCAACCACATTACAATGGGCTCATGCACTGTCCTTGGTTTTTGGAGCCATCTTGACTTGAAATAATTGAAATTTGGAAATAAATCTGCCATTTAAAAAAAAAAATTGCAGCGAAGATAAATGGACAACTAAGGCTAAATTTACGAAACAAAATGCACATTCAAACATGCAAAATTTGATAGCATAGGACTAGAGATTTGAGAGCAATAGCATAGCTAAACACATGAGAAAATAAATACATGAACAGCAATGAAATGATGGATTTTCAAGTGAAAATCCTTACCTAGCAATGCAAACTAGCTTCCTTAGCGTCCTCTTGAAGATGTCAACTCTATTGACAGCTCCAAACTATCTCCAAGATAGCTCCAACTCCAACTCCAAACCTCCAAGATCACTGCTCCAGCAAACACTCAACACTCTCCAAGCTCTCAATCAAACTCATAAACAGCAAATGAGATGGTGTGAGACAAAGGAGAGACTGCCCCTGCTTATAAAAGATTGGGGAGGGTGTTTTTGGAGGGAAACATCCCTCCCCTTACCTCCACATCAGCCCTAAAACACATTGTTGGCCGTGCGTGGGTCCGCGTAGGGAAAGAGGAAGTGACCGGCCGGTTAAGGACGAAACTGGCCGGTTTATTCATAAACCGGCCGGTCAGCACTGGTTAACCGGTCTTTCCAAGTCACAGGCAAGGTATAACCGGGTTTTTCGAGCAGTTTGGACCGACAAGCCTCTTGACCGGCCGGTTTGACCGGTTTCTGGTTCAAACCGACCGGTTTTTAATACTATGTCAAACAGGTACGTGATGATTATTTGATTGCTATTGGTGAGGTAGTTGCACCCACAGAGTTAGTCAGGATAGTCGTAGCGAGACTTCCTAAATCTTGAGAGGTCTTTGGAGACACTGTTACCTCTAGGGACAATCTACCCAATTAGAGCAGATTCTGGGATGATTGTGTGCAGCATGAGATACGGAAGACTGGCAATGGTGAGGTGAAGATTGCAAATGAGGAGGATGTAGCCTTGACAGCCAGGGGGAAGAAGAAAGGGAAGACCAAGAAAGGGGCCTCATCATATGGGGCTAAGGGAAAGGAGAAGAAAAAGAAGAAAGATACAGATATGTCCAAAGTCAAATGTTGGGCATGTATGAAGATAGGACACTATGTTACTACGTGTCTTGAGAGGAAAAACAAGGGGTAGAAGGGTACTGCAACTTCAGCAAAGGTGGAGCAATTTGCTTCACAATTTGACCAAGACTTTGCATTTATTACTTCTACATCTAGTAGTACATCATTCGATGTGTGGTACATAGACAATGGGACTTCCTGCAATATGACAGGTGCACGGGAGTTCTTTTCAGAGCTAGCAGAGAGGGCACTTGATATTAGATTGTACTAGGAGATGACCGCACTGTGACAATTGTTGGTGTCGAGACTGTGACCTTTGAGAGGGAGTCTTTGCCTCCTTTGAAGGTCATGGATGTTTTGTATGTTCCGGGGATTAAAAAGAACTTGATTTCAGTGTCTACTATGGAGGAGAAGGGGTTTGACATCACTTTCTTAGGAGGGCGAGTATTGATGCATCCTAGGGGAGCTTCCATCACTTCGGCCAAAGTGATTGGGGTACGCTCTGGGAAACTATACAGGTTCAATTTTCAGTCGGCAGGAGCATTGGTGAGTAGCACATCTGGTAGCACTCACACTAGTACCACCAGCAGTAGAGACTTGTGCGAGTTATGGCACTATAGGATGGTGCATATGCATCATAAAGATTTGAGAGTTCTAAGGGAGATCACTACTAGAGTTCCTGATTTCAATTGTGAGCATTATGAGATGTGCAGAGGGTGTGCTTTGGGCAACTACACCAAGTTACCATTCCCAACAAGCGAAAGCAAATCTATATGTATACTATACTTAATTCATACTAATGTTAGTGGTCGTATGTCTCATGTGTCTTTGGGTGGTTATGAGTATTATGTTATATTCATTGATGACTACTCTAGGAGGACTTGGATATATTTCCTGAAGACCAAGGGTGAGATATTCAGTCGCTTTAAAGAGTTCAAAGCTCTTGTGGAAAAGCAAATAGGTAGGAAGATTCAAGTCTTGAGGTCAGACAATGGTGGTGAGTACATCGATGGTGGGTTTTCTGACTTCTATGCACAGGAGGGCATTAGGAGAGAGTTCACGGTTCCTTACAACCCCCAACAGAATGGAGTGTCTAAAAGAAAGAACAGAGCTATTGTTTGGGCTTCTAGAGCGATGATTCATGATCAGGGGTTGCCTTTGTTTTTGTGGGTTGAGGCCTACAATACTGTTGTTTATCTTCAGAACAGGAGTCCTCACAAAGAATCTGGAGGAGGCCTTCACTGGAAAGAAGCATCATGTGGGACATCTTCGTATCTTTGGATGTCTCACATATTCTTATATCCCCAAGGAGCAGAGGACGAAGCTGGAACCCATGCCAGAGAAGGGTATCTTTATGGGTTACAGTGAGATTTCAAAGGCCTATCAAATCTTCTTTCCTTCTAAACGGAGAGTGGTGATTAGGAGGGATGTGAAGTTCGAGGAGGAGAGGCCCTATCAGAGATCACAGGAGTATGATGAGAGAGAGTCACAGACTTCTCCTCAGCAGGGAGGTCAAGTACAGGGAGCAAGACCTCAGGGTTCTGAATCGACTAGTACAGGAGGTACTTCAGTGTCAGTGACATCTGGGGCACCAGTGGCGAGTTCACGAGCACTCCTTTAGGGAGCCACTGGTACAGAGTTCACATGGCACTTCAGCTGACACAGGCACAGGTTCTTCGAGGACAGGTGCTGGTACAGGCACACCGGGATCAATTGGCAGGCCTTCAAGGTTCACTAGACTTGGGGGCAGAGGATGAGGTTCCCTATGGGGAAGTTTCTTCAAGGAAGAGGAGGCCCAAGTGGCTTCAAGACACCTTTGAAGGAAGTAGATGCATTGATTATTGGAGAGGTGATATGAGGAGGGTGTCACCACAGAGCGGTTTGCGATTATGTAAAGGCTGGCATTGTAGACTAAGACACCACTAGATATGAGGAAGCTGCAGCGGGAGAGTATGGGAGAGTATGGTGGAGGAAAATGCCTCTATCATTAAGAACAATGTTTGGGAGGTGGTGCCTAGGCCTAAGGGCAAGTCAGTTGTGACTTCCAGGTGGATCTACAAGATCAAGCATGTTGTGGATGGCAGCTTTGAGAAGTTCAAGGCGAGGTTTGTGGCTAGAGGGTTCTCACAGATAGAGGGAGTTAACTATGATGAGACCTTCGCTCCCGTAGCTCGGTACACTTCTATCCAGTCCCTTATTTCTATTATTGCAGAAATGGGTTGGCAGATCCATCAAATGGATGTGAAGACCGCATTTCTGAACGGAGTTATAGAGGAGGAGGTGCATGTTGAGCAGCCACAGGGCTTTGAGGTACTTGGACGGGAGACCCATGTATGCCGGTTGAGGCAAGCACTCTACGGACTTAAGCAAGCTCTTAGAGCTTGGTATTCGAGGATTGATACTTGCAGCAAATGGGTTTCATGAAGAGTGATGCAGATCCAAACCTATACTACATTGTTGTAGGGGATGATCCACTCATTCTTGTGCTATATGTTGATGACTTGTTCATTACTGGGCCAGAGAGACTAGTGTTTTAAAACTTAGACTCGAGTTCTGAAATGGCGGAAGGTCGGCTCCGACTTTGACTTCGGCTCGGCCGGTTCGGTTTCAATGACTCGGTCTTCGTAAAAAATACATTAAATATTAATTTTTTTATAAAAAAAGTCATTCATGTTTCCAAACACAAAGAATTACAATATAGACAAAAGACAACATATGATCAAAGTAGGCTCATGAATATATCCATTATATCAAAATTACACCCAGTGCTTTGTCCAATACATGATGATGATATAGAGATCAAAACACAAAACATAACCAAGGAAGCTCTAAATGGCCACTACAACAAAACATGAATAGTCACTACTACCAGACATCTGACAAGGCAATATCCTCTGCCTCAAACTCTGAACCAGAGGGGGAAACCGCTCGCTCCTCCTCCTATGAATCAACATCCTCAACTAGAACTGTAGCACGTTGAGCCTGAGATAGACGAGTTATGCGCCTTCGTCGTGGCTGACTAGAGTAAGTGCATGCGGCTGCAACTGGAGGACTTGGGACTGAGCCTGCTACTAGTGGATCTGCATTGAGCAGAGGCTCTACCTGTGTATCGAAGTCCATCCCCACACCAATATCCTCATCAGAGTCAAACTCTGGTGGACAAGACTCCACTACCCAATCTGATGTTGGATCAATATCCTCCAACACAATGGGATCTGAATCAGGTCTTTTGTTCAGCAATTGGTTGCGTCTTAGTCGGAGGTTGTACTAGTCATACACTAGATCATTTAACCATTTTTGCTCCAAACGGTTTCTCTTCTTTCTGTGAATCCTCTCAACGACAGACCAATTGTGCTCACACCCAGAAGCACTGCAAGTTTGACTCAAAATGCAAATTGCAAACCTCTGCAATTTAGGACAATGGCTACCAAATGCCTCCCACCATTGTGTTGCAAAAAACATAGTTGTGTAATGAGTTTCAATTAGCTCAACAAATTATATCCAACTTTGAAATTATAAACAATTATACAAAATAATAAAATATGAATTTGAAAATTGAAATTCTTTGTTTACCTGGCTTATCTGATTCCCTTACAATCCTTGCAAGGTTCTTGCTAAAGGTACCTGTGGCTTGGCTTAACAAAGTGATCTGATTGTGTTTCAGCAACTGGCCACTCTCTGTGGGGATCATGCAATCAATGCAGTCAATCAATCCATCTCTAACCTCCCGAGTCAAAGCTCTTACTTCCTGAGCTTTATAATGATACCTTAGGTTCAGAAAATACCCAGCTGCATGTATAGGGCGATGGAGTTGATTGTTCCATCTTTGATCAATGATTGCCCAAATGGGCCCATACTTACCCACTTTGTCCTTGTATGCTGCCCTTATTTTCTCCTTTGCTTGATCCATAGCCTCATAAATGAAAGCCCATAGCCAATCTTTCCCCATCCACCAACCGCAACACCTTAACCAGTGGCTTAGCAAGTTTCACAATCTTTGCTGCCTTTTTCAAAAATATTTCTTCATTAGCTTTCTTTTCACATCTTTTCCGTCCTGTTTGCGAGCCCACTGACATTCATTCCATTCATCACTAGAAAACAACTTTTGCAAGTTTCTATGTTGGAAAGCATAGATTGCAATGTCAAAAATGTGTTGCAAATCCAGTGATGACAGGCCTAATAATTTCCTTGCCCCCTGTGTGTTTCCTCATCAGGTTCAGAATCCATGAGTGACTGTAAATATATTTCGTGATGCTTTTGACATGCTCTATAGTGTTCTTGATCCAATCTATTTTACCAATATCCTCAAGCATGAGGTCTATGCAATGTGCAGCACATGGGGTCCAAAAGATGGTTGGGTGTTTTTCCTCTAACAATTTACCAGCAAGAACATAGTTAGAGGCATTATTTGTGATAATTTGAACAACATTTGCCACCCCCACCTCTTCAACAACCTCATCCAAAAGCTGAAACAACAAGTGTTCATCTTTCACCCTATCAGATGCATCAACTAATCTTAGAAACATGGTTCTTCGTGGGCAAAAGACAAGAAATTTTATGATGGTACGGTTCCTCTGAGCAGTCCATCTATCTGACATGATGGTACATCCTGTATGTTCCCATGAGTTTTTGAATTCTTTCAAATAACCATCAATGGACACAATCTCTTTTTGCAAAAGAGATCCTCTTAACTCATGCATAGTAGGGCCTTTGAAGCCCTTTCCAGCAGCATATATGGCATCAAACATAGGTTCATAATATGGTGAACGAGAAGCATTGAAGGGAATATCAACATCATACCACCATCTAGCAATGTAATCACAAGCAGTTTCTCTCAATTCTTTTTTCCAATGCTGATCTAAAGTGGATTGCACTTGACCTCTACTTGTAGGACTAGGACCATGTGCACTATCAAAGGGAGAAGAGGGTGTGAAAAAACTATTGATAGTACCCTCATTTCTCATTGCACCCTTACCCTTTTCAGAAATAGACTCCATAGAGGGAGGAACATAGAAAAAGGGGTTTGATGCATCAACGCAAGGGATAGATGAAGAACCCTCATAATCAAAAGTTGGGTTGGCATCCATCATGTGTTGTATATTTCTCTTCCTCCCAATTTCAGCCTCTATTTCTTTTTGCCTAGATTTGTCTTCCTCAAACTTTTGAAATTGATCTCTCAACTCCTTCCTAGTTTCCCTAATTTCTTCTATTGGTGCTTCACATGGAGTAATTTTGTTAGGATATTCTGACACATAGGAAATAGTTAAGAATAACTTAGTCTAGTGTAGAGTTAGGTAAAGTGTGTTTCTTTACCATGTACATTTGTAACTTATAATCCGACGGTCACAATTTGTAGTGATCCGACGGTTATCTCTCACCTCGGTATTAACGGCACTTGATCCGTGGCTTAACACCCGATTGGTCCATGATCTCTATTTAAAGAGAATGGAGGGTCATTTGTCCGATAACCATTTATGAGATAAACATATGTAACTTTTCTTTTATATTAATAAATTCCCCGAAGTGGCCGCATTGGCTCAGGGCGTGGACTGTTTCCCTCTTTGAGGGTTTTACCACGCGATTATACTGGTGTACTGATTTGTGATCTGTTTGTGAGCGGTGACCTTTGGTTCTTGATCTACGGAACTTACCCTGTAAATTCCTACAAATTTGGCCTCTAAGACCAACCAAATGTAGTTTCAGTCTATGAATTCCCCCTCCACCCCCCTTAATTGTTCTCTTACAAAATTTGCAATGCATTTGATCATCAACCATTTCAGCATATGCCCAAGCAGTGTCTTTCATTCTAGGGGCCATTTTGGATTGAGTTTTTGACTTGGAAAGGAAAGGATTAAATCTGAAAATGAAAACAAAACAAAAAACTATTCATTCTATGTTCATTTCTTTCACAAAAATCTACGTTTACCATTTTCAAATTTGCAAAAAAAATAAAACAAGCAAAGGTAGATTTTATAAGGGAAAAAAAAATACCTTTAGACTCTAGCCTCCTCAATGCAGCTCCAACAAACCAACTTCTCAATGTTGCTCCAAAGCTTGCCCAATAAGCTCCTCACTGCTGCTCCAAAGCTTGCCCAAAAGACTCCTCAAAGCTGCTCCAAAACCAACTCCACAACTCTTCACAAATTCCTCACAAATGCTCACTCAAATGCAATGAGATAGATGTGAGGAAATGAGAGGGGTTGGGTAGCTTTAATAGGATAGGGAGGGGTTAGAATCCTGCATAAAACCCTAACAGCAAAGAAAAACTTAATTTCAACTTTGATTTGGAGGGAAAAAGGGGCTCGCGACCGGCTTGGACTAACTCGGCCGGTTTAGCTCGAGCTCGACCGAGCCGGCCAGTTTGTGACCGAACCGGCCGAGTCTGTGTACGGCTTGGCCAGTTCGATCACAAACTGGCCTCCGAACTGATTTTTCTGCCGAGTTGGTCCAGTCAGGGGTTTGGCTCGGTTGACTCGACCAATTCCGAGCCAGTCCGGCCGATTTTTAAAACTATGAGAGAGACTGATTAGTGGTTGCAAGGAGGTTCTTGCTATGGAGCTCGAGATGAAGGACATTGGGCTGATGCATTACTTTTTGGGGCTTGAGTTGTGGCAGGAGGAGGGGCATATCTTTCTGGGGCAGGGGCAGTATGTTGTGGATATGTTGAGCAAATTTCACATGGCAGACTCTAAACCCATGTCTACAACTATGATCACCAACTGGAAGAAGCTTCATGCTTCGGATTCTACTTTGGTGGATCCCACATTGTATAGGTAGCTTATTGGGTCCTTGATGTATCTGGTCAACACTAGGCCAGATATATGCTTTCAGTGAACACACTTAGCCAGTTCATAGTTGAGCCCAGGAGGGTGCACTGGGTAGCTGCGAAGCACATTCTTCGCTACGTGTAGGGGATTGTTGATTATGGTCTGACTATAGGCGGGAAGATGGAGTGAGGTTGGCAGGTTACATAGATTCAGATTGGGCAGGGAGTGCTTCTGACAGGAAAATCACTTCAAGGTGTTGCTTCGGATTGGGTTCCGCAGTTGTGTCGTGGTTCAGTCGAAAGAAAAATTCAGTTGCTTTGAGCTCTTACGAGGCTGAGTATATGGCCGCTAGCCAGGCTAGTTGTGAGGCCATTTGGCTTCGCAAGTTATTATATGGCCTATTTGATCAGGAGTTTAGACCGACTATTATACACTGTGATAAACAGAGTTGCATTAAACTCATGGAGAATCCAGTTTTCATGACAGGTCAAAACACATTGAAATAAGATATCATTTCATCAGGGACTATGTTCAGAAGGGGGCAGTAAAGTTGGAGTATATATCGACAGATGAGCAGGTGGCCGATCTTCTCACGAAGTACTTGATGTTCTCACGAAGTACTTGACAAGAGGCAAGCATGTCCATTTCAGGGACAAGATGGGTGTGGTGAGAAACACTTTCCTCGGTAAGAGGGAGTGTTGATTTTTAATATATCTTGGACAAGTGGTTTCCCATGGGTTAGTCTCTACCTAGGGAAAAGTATCCAAAATAACTCTTTACCTAAGTGTGACTTTATAAAGTGAAAGTGACTTTATAAGTGGTAAAGTCAATGTTAAATTATAAAGTGAAAGTGACTTTATAAGTGGTAAAGTCAATATTAAATTATAAAGTGAAAGTGACATTATAAGTGGTAAAGTCAATGTTAAATTATAAAGTGAAAAGTGACTTTAGACATAAAGTACAATGTGGGTACTTTATTTAATGGGTGAATTAAAAAATAGAAAGTGAGAATTAAATGCACATTTATTATCATCCCTTGATATAAATGAATCTGAGCCATTAGATCTTAGGATTGCCCAAAATTCGTTTAGGAAGACAAAAGGGGGAAAAGAAAAGAGAGATTGCAATCATTCATTCTTCATGAGCAGATTGGAGAAAGGAGGCTGAGAGCTGGAGAAAAGTTCTGAAAGAGAAATTTGTTGCAACAAGTTGAAGGAGTGATTTCTGGGCAAAGATGGGCACAGAAATCAAGGCATATAAGACAACAAAAGGTACAATACGAACAACATTTAATGTTGTGAGTTGCACGCAGTTCGAGAGAAGTTTTTGAACAAAAAAAAATTGGAAAAAAAAATCTGTACAGTCCATATAGCAGTACGGAAATTTGTACAGTACAGTGCGCGTCCCTACAATACATTTTCAGCTTCAAGTGGGCACAGAAATCAAGGCAAAGTGGGCACGGTTCTCAAGGAGTTTTGGGTTGAAGAGATAAGTTGTATTTTGTTGTTTTGTTTTGTCTGCAAATGTATTTTTCCTGAACTTGAAAGATAAATAAATTTGAAGAGCTCTCTAACAGGTTTTCCCTGGAGAAGATTGAAGGGGTTTTGCCTAGGTCTAAGTTGACCAAAAAACTATGTGTATTTTTTTGTGTTGCTGGTCTATTTATGTCCATATTTATTTTCAGCATATGTTGACAGTCCCACGTGTTTTAATCTGAAATTTTCATTTCCATAATTCTATATGTTGAATGTAAGTTTATGGGAAAGGGCATTTAACTGAATGGGAGTGATAAGGTGAAATTAAAACCGGGTTGGGATTGCAGGAAACTTTTTAGTCATCAAATTTCAACAGTGGATGGCTCTCGTTAGATCCACAAGATAAAACACGTTGTAGATGGCAATGTGGAGAAATGCAATGCTAGGTTCGTGGCCAAAGGTTTTGCTCAAAAGGAGGGCATAGACAATGAGGAGACTTTCGCTCCAGTGGCCAAATACACTTCAATCAAGGTCATGATCTCTCTAGCAGCACAGATGGGATGGAAAATTCACTAAATGGTTGTCAAGACAGCTTTACCAATTGAGTGATAGAAGAGGAGGTGCACATCAAACAGCCAGAGGGATTTGAGACGCATGGGAGGGATACCCATGTATGTAGGTTGAAGACAGCACTATACGGACTCAAGCAAGCTCCCGGAGCATGGTATGGTTAGATTGACAATTATTGCACCAAATGGGCTTCGTGAAGAGTGAGGCGGAATCGAACATCTACTATTTGATGGTAGGAAGTGAGCCTCTCATTCTCGTGTTACATCTGCATGATTTATTTATGACCAGGTCACCAGAGCTCATAAAGTACTGCAAGAGGGGCTTGGAAGCAAAGTTCAAGATGAAGGATTTGGTTCTGATGCATAATTTTCTAGGTCTGAAGGTATGGAAGACAAATGGGGAGATCTTCCTTAGTTAAGGGAGATATGATATGGAGATTTTGAAGAAATTCAAGATTTTGGACTGTAGACCCATGTCTACTCCTATGATTACCAGTTGGAGGAAGATGGATGCCTCAGAGCTGGCAGCAATTCACCCCAACTTGTATAGACAACTTATTGGCTCTCTTATGTATCTGGTCAATACAAGGTCATACATTTGCTTTGCAGTCAACACTCTTAGTCAGTTCATGGTTGAACCAAAGAGGGCACATTGGACAGCAGCGAAGCATGTGTTGCAATACCTACAAGGTACAATCGAGTATGGATTGAGATTTACTCGGGGTGATGGTGTCAAGTTGATTAGGTATACAAATGCAGAGTAGGCAAGTAGTGTAGTGGATCGAAAAAATTAACGTTAGTATTGGATCAAGGGTTGCCTCTTGACTGGGTATACAAATGCAAACTTCTGTAAATTAGCTTTAGTATTGGATCAGGGGTTGTCTCTTGGTATAGCATGAAGCAGAAGTCTGTGGCACTCAATTTCGCAGAAGCAGCATACATGGCAGCAAGCATGGCTACATGTGACGCTATTTGGCTTCAAAAGCTGCTAGTGGCACTATTTGGTTATAGGTTGGAGTCAAACAGTATCTACTATGATAATTGGAGTTGTATCAAGCTCTCTAAGAATCCAGTGTTTCATGACAGGTCGAAGCACATCGACATCAAATACCATTTCATCAGGGATTGTGTACAACATGAATCAGTTCCACTACAGTATGTTTCCACATATCAGCAGGTTGCAGATATTCTGACAAAGGCCTTGGGTAAAGAAAAATTCGTTTTCCTTGGGGATAAACTAGGAGTTGTGGAGAGCACCTTCCTCACTAAGATAGAGTGTTAGTTTTTGTAGCTTGGAAAGTGGTAGTCTCAAATGGTCTCTATGAGGCTATGAACACAAGAGGATTAATTATCTCAAATACCTAGAAAATGTTCTAAGCGAAATGTCATAATTAGATTTAATTAGTCAGTTTTAATTATTTTCCCAAGTCAAAATAAGAGAAATCGATTATTTAATCGAGATTAACTGAGACAAATCGATTTTGTTCTAGAGACTTCTAGAAAGTAAATTTTAGAACTCAAGATGATCTTCGCCATCAATTGGAGTTAGATCATGGTGGTTGATTCGTCAACGAGAGATTATAAGAGGAGATTGATAGGGCCTTTGGAGATCATTCGAACAAGCAGATTTGCAATGATAGCAAGGCCGCAGTGGTAGCGTGGGAGACACCAGCAATAGGGATCAGTAGTGATTGATATCGTTGTGCCACAGAGGGATTCTTCACAACAATTTCCAGATTCTCAGTGAAATGGTCAGATCGATTTATTTGTTAAGGCTGAGTTTCTCCAGCTAGTGCGAATTGATTCATTGAGGTCGAGTTGTCGGGGCAAGAACAAATTTGCTAGTGTGGTCAATTTGCACAGGAGAAGCCGAGTTTGCCAGTGAAGTTCGAAATTCCAATGGACGCCGAGTTATTTTCCCAAAAACTAGGAATTTCTAGAGAGCTTGAGTTATTTGCTGGAAACGCACTAGTTGGATTGATTTAGGGTCATAGAGGGCCCAAATTGATTTAGAGGGGTCAAGTTGTTTCCAAGAGCTTGAATCAGCTTGCAAAAGTGAAGAAATTAATTTACCAAAGTTTTTCCAGTGTCAAGCAAGCAATTTATGTAATCCTTGATTTGCTGAAGAAATAATATAAACCCTCATCTACATCATTGGTTTTCCCTTTGAGGTTTTTCCAGGGACTATTTTGTCCAAAAATATCAGTGTCCAGTTTTTATGTGTGCGTTATTTTTGTGAAATTTTCAAGACTGAAAATTATTACTGCAATGATTGGTTTATTTCTCCTACTTATAAGATAAGTTATTTACAAATGCTTCAGTAAATTATGAAATAAACACATTTGCAGATCTTCACTCTAATCAAAAGCATAAGAACAGAAAATTACACAAGTAGCACAATAGAAACAACCATATGAACACAGTTATTTTTGGAAATTGTCCCTGGAAAAACCCAATGTGGGAAAACCGGTGCAGCAGATGAGGTTTTGTATTTATCTTCAGAAATGAAAAGTACATTTACAAGAGTCCTGATGAGCAAAGTAAAATTAGCATACACCTAGCTGAATTTTCTGGAACCTTCAGAAGAATTTCAGACCCTCGAGGTGACCTCCTTCACCCTCTGCGTCATCCAGCGTGAGAGCTCTGCGCAGCCTCTCCCTAAACTGTGTAACTCTGCGTGGAGGGGTTCTTTCTGTCGATCAGTTCACCCTTCCCTTCATCCTCCAAACTTCTGCTTCTCCGATAACTGAATCCTCCCTCCTCCTGCTTGTGCAAACCCGCCTCTACAAACTCACGCACTGAAATTGAATTCTCTTGCTTCAGAATCGATTTCCTTCGGGTACTGAGAATGTCCTCGGCTTGATTTCCAAATGACCCTCAAGCACCTTCTTATAGTCTTCTCGCTGATTAATCAATGACTAAGATTATATCGTTAATCAATGGCTCAGATTAAAAGATGACTTCCTGATGTTATAAAAATCAACACTCCCTCTTAGCGAGGAAAGTGTTCAAGCAAGATACCACTGCACTGCTCTGACTCTATAACATCTGTTGCGCTGATGTTGTCCTGGCTGTTGCCCCTCATCTCTGCATTGTTGCCTTCTGTACCGTTGCTTGTGACACTACCTCTACCACTACCTCATCTGTACTATAGCTCCCTCTGTTTCTGAAGACATGTTTCTGAAGACCACCCTTCTCTCTAATGGAAAGGGTTCTCGACCATCCCCATCTTCTCTCTGAAGTAAGTGAACTTAATCTTACTCAAATCCTTTGTGAGGATATCTGCCCTCTGTTCCCCTATAGGAGTGTATCACAACTGTATTGCTCCCCTTTGGACATAGTACCTGATGAAGTGGCACTGAATGTCAATGTGTTTCGACCGGTCATGAAACACAAGATTTTCAGAGAGCTTAATGCAACTCCGATTATCACACATAATCCCAGTCAATTCCATCCGCTTCTTGAGCAGGTTCAAGAGTAACTTGCGGAGCCATATGGCCTCGCACGAAGTTGTGCTTGCTGCCATGTACTCTGCCTCGGCTAAACTTAGTGCTATGGACTTCTGTTTCCTGCTGCACCAGGATGTCATTCCTGATCCGAGACTGAAACATTACCCACTAGTACTTTTCCAATCCACTGTGATTCTAGCCCAATCTGCATCTGTGAAACCACTCAACTGGACCTCATTGCCCTTGGTGTACTTCAACCCATACTCGACTGTCCCCTTTAGATATCTGAGAACATGCTTGGTTGCTGCCTAGTGAGCCCTCCTTGGTTCCACCATGAACTGACTGAGGGTATTCACTGCATAACAGATGTCTAGTCTAGTATTGACCAGATACATCAATGATCCGATGAGTTGCCTATACAAGATGGGATCATCCTCATCATCTTCTGTTGTGTCTATCTTCTTCCAATTAGTAATCACTGGCGTGGCCATGGGTTTACATTCTTCCATCTTAAATCTTTTCAAGATTTCTGTCGTGTATCTTCCTTGCCCCAAGAAGATTTCCCCTTTCTGCTGCCAGACTTCTAACCCAAGAAAATAGTGCATCTGCCCCAGGTCCTTCATGTTGAATTATGTAGCCAGATCCTCCTTGCAGTCCTTGATGAGCTTGGATGATCCAGTCAGAAACAGATCATCCACATATAGTACCAGAATTAACGGCTCATCCCCTACTCCTAAGTAGTAGAGGTTGGGGTCTGCATCACTCTTGACAAACCCCATCTTCTGCAAGTAGCTATCAATTCCATGCCCTAGGGGCTTGTTTTAAACCATATAAGGCTTTCTTAAGCCTGCAAACATGATTCTTTTGCTCATGTGTCTCGAAGCCCTCTGGTTGTTCTATGTACACTTTCTCCTCTATCACCCCGTTCAAGAACATTGTCTTGACATCCATCTAGTGAATCTCCCATCCCATCTGCACTGCCAGAGATATGACGAACCTGATAGAAGTGTTGTGAGCTATAGGGGCGAAGGTTTCCTCATAATCAATGCCTTCCTTCTGTGCATACCCCTTAGCTACAAATCTTGCCTTGAACTTCTCTATGCTACCATCTGCAGCATACTTGATCTTGTAGATCCACCTGGATCCTATAACTGTTCTGTCCTGTGGTCTAGGGACTACTTCCCAGACATCATTTGTCATGATGGAACTATACTCCTCCACCATGGCATCCACCCACACTTGATGTTGAGCTACTTCCCGAAAGTCGGAAGGTTCTCCAACCTAACCTACCAGTGCCTGATATCTGTCTGGTTGCTTTCGTATCCTCTTCCCTTCTCTAGGGGCTCCAACAAATTCTTCTACATCCTTCAAAATTTTTTGAAGTTCTCTGCTCAATCTCCCATTAGTGGTGGGCAGTCTCACCTACTCTCCTTCCTGTTCTTCTTCGGAGGAACTCTCCTCAGAATCCTTGTGCCTTGGAGAGGCACTTGACCCATCCTTTATAGGCCGTTGAGGTTGTACTAGTGGATCCTCCTCAATCTACGTATCTGTGGCCATTTCTCGAGATTTCTTGAAGGCTCTCTCCTCCATGAATTTCACATTTCTCCTTACCACAATTTTCCTGCTCTCTGGAATATAGATACGATATGCTTTCGCATTCTCACTATAGCCCACAAGAAAACCCTTTTCTGCAGTGTGATCCAACTTCTTCCTCTTTTCATCTGGAACGTGGCAGTACACCATGTTGCCAAATATCCTAATGTGGCTCACCCCTGGCTTGTTGCCTGTGAACACACTCTCGGGAGTCACCTTCCCCAAATCTCTATGGGGAATTCTGTTCTGTACATATACTGTTGTATTGCAGGCCTTTGCCCATGAGAATTTGGACATATCTTGGTCGTACAGCATTTCCCTTGCAGCTTCTATTATGGTCCGATTCTTCCTTTTTGCAACTCCATTTTGCTCTGGATTGTATGGAGTTGTCCATTCTCTCTTGATGCCTTCCCCTGCACAGAAATTGGTAAAGTCCTTATCGATATATTCTCCACCATTATCTGATTGCAACTTCTTGAACTTCTTTCTCGTAGAGTTTTCTACCAAGGCTTTGAATTCTTTGAATCGATCAAAGACTTCATCTTTGGTTTTCATAAAATAGATCCATTTTTTTCTGGAATGATCATCAATGAAGGTAGCAAAATACTTTGCACCACTGAGAGCAGTTGTGGACATTGGACCGCAAATATCCGAGTGTATTAACTCCAATACACCCTTGGCTCTATTGTTGCTTCTTGGAAACGCTGCCTTAGCGTACTTCCCTAGTACGCACCCCCTGTAGACTTCATCTTCTTCATGCTGAGTTTAGGAGCCCCTATGACAGTATTCTTGAGAATCCTCAAGGTTCCATGATGTAGATGCCCCATCCTTCTGTGCCATAACTCATTCAGATCTCTGTCATCCGTACTGCCAATCAGGCCCACCGGGGATTCAAGTTGGAGTTTATATAGCTTGTGACTCCTTACTCCAATTTGTCTTTTTGCTCCAGCTAGGGTGTTTGACATACACCTTATCTCTAATAAAGTATACGTCATAGCCCGTGTTCTGCAGCTGAGACACTGAGAGTAAATTCATCCCCAACCCTGGTACATGCAGAACATTTGTGGCTTGAATCTTGTTGCCATCTTCTGTCTGAAATGTTATGGTACCTCTCCCAATGGGGGTACATTTAGCCTTGTTTCCCATAGTTATCTGGAAATTCATCTATTCTTATTGGTAGCTCGAAAAACATTCTCGAACCCCCGTCATGTAAGCATATGCTCCACTGTCAATATACCAAACACTTGGAGGAGTTGTGCTCGACATACAAGCAAGATCCTCCTCTAGTCTGGATGCCAGCACTTTCATGTTGTGTTCCTTCTGCATTTCTACGTGCTCTGGAGGACTGCGTGAACCCTTCTAGATGATGGATCTCTAGTCCATGACAGATCCTCCCTTTCTATCTTTAGCCTTTTGCTCTGATACAATGTGAAATTTTCAAGACTGAAAATTGTTATTGCAATGATTGGTTTATTTCTCCTACTTGTGAGATAAGTTACTTACAGATGCTTCAATAAATTCTGAACACATTTGCAGATCTTCACTCTAATCAAAAGCATAAGAACAAAAAATTACAAGTAGCACAATAGAAACAACCATATGAACATAGTTATTTTTGGACAATTGTCCCCGGAAAAACCCAATGTGGGAAAATCGGTGCAACAGATGAGGGTTTGTATTTATCTTCAGAAATGGAAAGTACATTTACAAGAGTCTTGATGAGCAGAGTGAAATTAGCATACACCTCGCTGAATTTTCTGGAACCTTCAGAAGAATTTCAGACTCTCGGAGTGACCTCCTTCACCCTCTGCGTCATCCAGCGTAGAGCTTTGCGCAGTCTCTCCCTGGACTGCGTAACTTTGCGTGGAGGGGTTCTTGCTGCCGATCAGCTCACCCTTCCCTTCATCCTCCAGACTTCTGCTTCTCAAATAATTGAATCCTCCCTCCTTCTGCTTCTGCAAACCCGCCTCTACAAACTCCCCACTGAAATCGAATTCTCTTGCTTCAGAATCGATTTCCTTCGGGTACTGAGAATGTCCCCAGCTTGATTTCCAAATGACCCTCAAGCCCCTTCTTATAGTCTTCTCACTGATGAATCAACGGCCAAGATTATATCGTTAATCAATGGCTCAAATTAAAAGATGACTTGATCTTCGTTTTCTAGAAGATTCACACTTTGCTTTATTAATACCCTTTAATTATTTAATTTCCCTAAGTTTAGACTTAGGGTCTGCATTAAAATAATTAATTATTTTAATAAAGCCATATCCGAGTGGAATTTCCACAAACGATTTCTGGGTTCTTTGGATAACTGTTGTCCAAGCCTCTCCACCAAAAATGAGACTTAGAACACTTCCTGATGCTACAAAAATCAACAATTTTCTCAGTTCCTGTGATTAATTTTTGGTGAAATTGTAGTTGTTTTTTTATTCAGTATTTGCCGTAAGCTAATTTACAGAAGACAAATAATCTACAAAGACAGAATAATAATTACCAATAAATGCAATAGAATTTTCACAAATACCTTATCCATCTTATCTCCTACCAATTTGCTAGTTTTTCTTTCCACGATCCCTCCAATAAGATTCAATCTTTAAGAACACACCTCTACAAGGTTTCAAAAAGAAGCACTTATTATGCTGTTATTTGGATTATATTTAATTTGAGGTCATTCTCTTGGCAGTTGTCAAGAGTTGGAAAAGCTCTTAAATTGTCACTATACATACATAGTACATGCATGCATGCATATATGTAGATACTAGATAGGAATACACTCCTACATGTAGAGTTTATCACTTGTGTCAAGTTTGAAACCCAAGATTAAGCCAATTGTAATTGTGTCACGACCTACAGTATGAACAAAATGATTACTATATAATCATCAGCAGAGACTGCATGTCAACAAAGGGAATAAATCTCTTTCAACAAACAGAGAATTTCAAAGTTTAAGAAGTGTGTGTCCCTATATGATTTCCCCAAGAAACTTTTATTGTCATATTCTCCTCTGTACTAGCAGCTCATTGTCTTACAAGTTATTGAGAATCAAGAACCTGGTAACTATTTTGTTGCCTTAAATGTACATACATACACACATACATATATATATATAGCCCATGGAGCATAGAACAGTTGGTGAATGGGCCATTGTTAAGGCACTCCTTGTGTGGTGGTTACTGTCTCAAAACCCCTTGGGTAATCTCACGACCTAACCTTCAAAAATAAAAATTTAAAAATATATATAAAAATAAACACTCTGTATCATTGTGTTTCCCATTCGTGGGATTTGTCAGTGTGCCACTGTGTTTGATGCGATTGTTGATATTGTTGGCTACCCCCATAAATCCTCAACGGAGACTGTAACAAGTGAATTACCATAGAGAGTTCAACAACATAAGTTACAAAAGGCAAGTAATGAGATAGAAGGCTCCTAGTATGAATATGAACTACTATATATATATATATATATATATATATATATATATATATATATATAGCCCATAGGGCATAGAACAGTTGGTGAATGGGGCATTGTTAAGGCACTCCTTGTGTGGTGGTTACTGTCGCAAAACCCCTTGGGTAGTCTCACAACCCAACCTTCAAAAATAAAAATTTAAAAATATATATAAAAATAAACACTCTGTATCATTGTGTTTCCCATTCGTGGGATTTGTCAGTGTGCCACTGTGTTTGCTGTGATTGTTGATATTGTTGGCTACCCCCATAAATACTCAACAGAGACTGTAACAAGTGAATTACTATAGAGAGTTCAACAACATAAGTTACAAAAGGTGAATAATGAGATAGAAGGCTCCTAGTATGACTATGAACTACTACATTAAAAAGCAATGACTATGACAATAAAAAGCTTGTATCTCCTACATTATTTCCTCGTCACAGGATTTGCTTACACCAAAAGTTTTCCTATCATTTCAATGCTTCTGTCCTGGAAACGTAACTCTATGCCTCGAGATCTTTCACCAGGAACGTTCCATTCTCTCTTGTATATATTGGCAACATTACCAGCTATTAAAATTGCTGGGCTACAAAAATACGAAGGTTCATTTTTGTTAGTCATACAGGAGGTCAGGTTACTGGCAATGTTCAAGCAAAGCCATTTTCTCAATTTGGAATGTGTACTAAGACAGTGACCAACTCAAACCCAAAGGTTACAAGAGAGTTTGGCCGGTAGGAATTATGCATGAGGACCGGAGCTTCAATAAATCACATTGCCTTTATCAGATTATTGGGCCAAATAAAATCTCACATAAATTAATTAAAGATAATAAGAAAAAAAATGTGTTTCAGATAGAATATGTGAAACTAACTCCATTCCTTTTGCAATATAAGGAGACACCCTTGCCTCTAGAAAAAGTTACACAATACACGTACTTCCACCCTTCTTGACCTTGGTCATTTGTGCAATAGACAAGAACTTACAATATATGTCCATTTTAGACTCTGGAATAAACTATTACCAAAATTTTCACATCAAAAATACAGAGATTCCACATATCTAAGTTACAATTTATCAGAGAACTCCTATGCCTTGTGATTTGCATCATTTAAGGAGAAAAAATTCTAACATCACAACCCTTTCACATATTTTGAAGGTGCTTGGAAATGCAAACTAAGAAGACACAATGCCTCCTTGACTTTTTAATGAAAACGAGACATCATTGAAAGTTAAAAAAAGATTTTCAACCATACAGTTGTCAACTGAATATGAAAGGGCAAAAATGAAACTTGCCTTTGTGTCACGAAGCACCTCATCCACAGTCTCAGTTGTCCAAATACCTATTTGACCTTCAAAAAATGACGATAGAGAAAGTACAGCATTCTGCAAACGTGGAAGTGTTAGAAAAAAACTGAACATAAATCCTAGCCAAAATATAGTTGCAAAAAGCACCAATGGACTTTATGTTCTATGATAATGTTCCTATCTTTTGTCAGATTATGATATGTAACCAATTTAAATCAAGGATGACAAATAAAATGGAAAAAGGATATAAAACACAAACAAGAGACCATGATGGTGATGATTGTGTACTGAATGTCACAAGTCCATGAAAGTATATCATATCATGTGAACTAGTATATAAGATGTAAAGTAATTATTTATTGTAACATACGGGAAAGATGACTTAGTTGACAGTGCAACTTGACAATTTTTCACAAAAGTGGGAACAAGGTAATGACTTTGGGAACACCTAGAGAGACCACCAAAATTTCAAGGGATGGGAATATAACACGTTTCCCTCCATCTCCACAGTATAAAAATATTATATATATAGAAAACATCAAAATTTAATATTTTATTATTATTGAATCAAGATTTTGAATCTTGAACAGAAATAAACACAGTTCTAAATCCAATTATACAATTTAAAAATCAATAATAAATTTCCAAATGCAACAAGGATCGAAATGTCTAGTTTGAAACTAAGTTGCACTGAAACGGATACGGGAATGGATACGGATACGGGGTTTGAAACGGATACGGCAAATTTTCAAAAATTCTGGATACGATACGGCAGGAAACACCATGTCATATATATATATATATATATATATATATCAAATTTACATTGCCATTCATGATTCATCTTTGAAGTTTGAGAATCTAGATTATATCTAAATAGTAAAAATGCATAATGATTAATCATCTATCATCAATGATCATCATGATATCATCTAGATTCTATCATCTATCATCTATTCATCAATTATCATATATTAATTATGATTTATCATCTATCATCATCATCAATTCAGGAATCAGCATATGCCATAAAGTTATTCATCTATCTATCATCATCAATTCAGGAATCAGCATAAAGTTATAATTTATAAATTGAAAATTCATAAATGATGATTCATGAATCATGATTCAAGTTCAAGCTATCATCAAGTTTTTGTTTAAAGGGGTAAACTTGAACTGTCATGATGATAGCTTGAACTTGCAATTTGTGAGGTTATAGAAATAAAGCAGCGTTCAGGTGGATTACTTTGGTATGATATTTTATTGGCTGGAAAAATAGGCGAGTATATTACAATTTAATGGGTGTTTGACAGTTCTTGTGTCCACAACTGGAAAAAGCATACCAAGCACCTTCTACTGATAGGATGCTTGTATGTATATGCAATTTGTATCAATGCCCTTTATATCTTGAGCAGAGTTTTTTTCAATATGTGTTTTCTATTGATGTCTTATATCTCGATTCAATATGTTGATCTATCCCGATTCCATAATCAAGGAAGGCTTGTGAAGAAGGCAGCATTCAATCCTTGCTTTATTACAGTAAAAGAATACAGGATAAAACCAAAAGTATAAAGGGGTAAAACAACTTGCTTAGGAAGAATGCTTCAGATCTAATTGGCCAATTGCTGCATTGCAGGCTGCTCTACTAGTTGTGTACTCGCTTGAATATGAATATGAATATATGCAGTTTGATTTATTCTCAAAACTCAAGATTTATATGGCAACATTTAAACCCAGTAACTAGTTAAAGCTTTCTTAAAAATGTATTCTGTTCCCCCAAAAATGCCTGTTTAACTGTAATTGACCCGCACTAAATTGTAATGAGCTTTTGAGAGGGCAAACATTTGCTCTGCATTTCCGCATAATTGTTCCTTTTCAGGGAGCTTGGATTCTACTAACGTGTACTCACATAAATATGAATACATGCAGTTAGATTTATCTGCGAAACACAGGATTTCTTTGGCAACATTTAAATCCAGTAATCAGTTGAAACATTCTCAAAAATATATACTGTTCCCCCAAAACTGTCCGTTTAATTGAAATTGACCTGCACTAAATAGTAAAGAGATTTTGAGGGCCTAAAGTTCAAGCACTTGCTCCTCCGCTTTATAGTGTCTCATTGGTATTTGCTCTTGCAGACGTTTTCAAGGCATTTCATCCATACTCATTATTTGAGAACTTCAAGGCTCATTTTTCATGCATATTTGTGATCTGAAAACAATCTATTTTAGGTGAAAGAACCTGTTGGTTAAGATGACTGGAACCATCCATTTGTTTTTGTAGTGGGGCAAATGAGGCATGATCAAATTCCCCCATGTGCAAAAACATACTATGGAAAAATACAGTTTTTGAAGGTGGTAATACCAATATTGGATTTGTGCTTTCAATATTCACACTACACCTCAACTGTCCATCTAAGCGACCTGATACATTCAAAAAAAGCAAATACGTTTCTGATTTTATGAAATACGTTTCTGATTTTTATGAAATACGTTTCCAATTTTTAGAAACGGCCAGGAAACGGGACATTTCCAAAAAAACCGTTTCCGAAATTTCTGAAATGGGTCGAATATGTATCACTGCCGTTTCCGAGGAGTTTCGTACGGGTTTTTGTTTTGGAAACGAGGATACGAGTTTCCGAGGGCCAGCCTTGGCGTTTCCGGCAACAGATCCACCTTTGTTGAAAATGTAACTAGTTTCAGTCTTCATAATTGTTGTACTCATTTCAATATGTATCCTATGTAACAAACAAAGGAAGAAAATAAAAAGTTATTATTATTAAAGCATAGGTTTCATGCTTCTTATTGATGGTCTTCTAGGTAAAAGCATGTTTTCCATGCTTCTAGGGTTTGTTGGGTCTTAGGATTTATTGTCATGAGTCAAAGGAGTGAACATCATGTTTATAAGACCCTTCCGGGCAAAATGTAATTGGAAAAATAATTTATTTTGAGTCTACAAAGTCTTGGAAACTCCAAAAGTACAAGTCGGCCCTGGCAGCTTCAAATTGGCCTAAAGGAGGGAAGTCGACCCCTTGGAAAGGCTATATAAAGGAGCAGTTTGACCTCATCACTCACTCACCAATAAGTTAGATCTTATCTCTCAAGGGAGGAATTTGATCTATAGCTAGGAACACCGAAAGAAGGAAGAGCAAGGTCTAGAAGGCAAGAAGAATCAAGGAGGAAGCGAAACTCCTGTTTTTGGGTGTTAAAATTTGGGTACCGGAGGACAAGTGGTTCTTTAAGGCTTTGATCTTTGGCCTAGGGAAAAGTGTCCAAATGTATTTAGCTTTTTCTCCTAAAGTGACTTTATAAGTGGCAAAGTCAAATCTAATTTAAAAGTGACTTTATAAGTGATAAAGTTACTAAGTCTAATTTTAAAGTGACTTTATTTAAAGTCAATGTGAAATTAGAAAGTGAAAAAGTGACTATGGAAATAAAAGGCTAAATGGGTCTTTATTAAAAGTGGGGTGAATTAAAAAATTAAAAAGTGAAATTAAATGCACATTTAATCTCAGCCCTAGATCTAAAGCTATCTCAGCCATTGGATTTAGGGATTCTCCAAAAGTCACTAAGGGTTAGGTTAAAGGAGGAAAAGAAGAAAAAAGGTCATTCATACTTTCATGAGCAGATTGAGAGAGAAGGAGAAGAGAGCAAGAGGAAATTTCTTAGCAGAGAAGAAGAAGGAGAAATAGTACCTTGGCACATTTACCAAGATAGCTTTATTTCAGCAAATCTGTACAACAAAACAGGAGCACGATTTTCGAGGCAAGTGGCACGAAAATCGAGGAAAGGAAGAACAGCATTTAATACGACATGCCTGATTTCGAGGGTCGTACAACGGTTAAGGAGGCACGGATTTCGAGGATTAAATCTGACAAAGGAGAGCCTTGTTTTTCGAGGTCCGTATAAGCATTGAGAAGCATCCGAGAGATCGAGATACGTACAATAAACGAAACAACACAAAATGAGGTTAGTACAACGGCGGTTTGGCATGGTTTTTAGGAGGGTCGTACAATTGTTCGTATATTTTCATGATGTCGATACGAGCGTTTAATGTTTGTACTTTCGGCGCAATTTCTATTTTGCATTGGCACGAAAATCGAGTGGAGTACAAGCACGGTTTTCGAGATAATTAAAAATTATCGTCATATAACGGAGTCAG